>VWPW01009209.1:917064-1038707 GCA_013389825.1 Crypturellus undulatus
TCCTCCCCCCTCCTCTCGCTCCTCTCCTCTCCTCTCCTCTCCTCCTTCCCTGCCCACCTTGCAGCCATTTCTCACTGAATTATGCAAGGTCATGATGATAAAAGAGCTTCAGCTTATTCCAGGTTTTGCTGGTTTATTTTCATTTTATTTCTCTCTGTCTTTAATCTGATTGATAGATGTTTTTTTTTTCCTCTTCTAGATTTGTATGTTAATCAGAAACTGTAGAAATAAATCACTCAGTAAATACCATTGTTGAGTTACTTTTGGCTACTGTGGAGTAAGTGTTCTTTTGCAAAGGGATTCAGTGCAAAAGCACTCTTTTGCATGGAAACAAATCCTGAATTTGGAATAGAATATAATAACAAAAAATGTATTAGAAAATAGTTTTTTTCCTCTTAATGTACTGCACAAAAGCTGAAGTTCAAATATTTTTTTAAAAAGGAAAAATATTGGAATTCTGATATTTCCTGATATACTGATATTTGCAAAGGAAATTACTGGAAGCTGCTTTTATTTCATCTAAAGTTTTCTCTTTCAGTTGATGGTAAAAATATTTTTAAATCTGTGTTTTGTTTTGTTTCTTTTCCCCCCTTCCCCTTGCAGTGTATGTTTAACTTTCAGAATGATGAGGAATTCTGCTTTCTCAAACAGTGCTACAATATTTACTTGACACTCTGGAGCACTTCATTGTGAGCACAGTGTGATACCGACTGACATTAAACAGTCAGCAACAAAAACAAATACATGAGAAGAATTTTGAACACGTAGATTACTTTTTTTTCCTGAGCTGTTAGTTTTTCTTCTTCTATTTTCTTCTGTTGTTTCTTTTGATGCTAGTATCTGTCTAGATAGTACCAGCATTTCTAAGTGAAAAAGAAAAACAAATATATGTTCTTTGTCTTTTGGGAAGAATAAAATGAGACAGCTTTATTTTTCATGAAGTGAAAAGAAGTATATGAAAGTTGTCTCTGCTCTAACTTTACAGTAAGACTATTTGTAGCAGGATTTGAAGATTTCAAAAGTGCCTTTTGCCTCAGGATCATGAGAGCAACTTGCTTTCTAAATTGTTCCTTGCGCATTCAGCTGCTCTGTTGCAAGTACTGGGCAGCTGGTTTCACTCACAAAGCCAATTTATCTTACCATATCCATGCATAGTGAATGTAAGTTAAACTTCAAATCCAAAATAAAGATGCTGGTGACCTTTTCTTCAAACAAATACAGGAGCATGAATTTTGTATAAAAGTCAGACAATGCCACAATGTATGAGCCTGCAGATAATGAGAAATAAAAAGCTTCAAGGAAGAAAAATGGCCACATCCATTTAAATAGGATACCATCTCCAAAATATTGAGTATGAAAAGTTGCAAATACTTACCAAAGAAACCACTGTGCATGCAAAGGTAAGAATAATACAGTATCTTTGAAATTTCTCTACATGATAAACACTGTGAGAGAAATAAAACTTCACAGTACATGTATCTGAAGTGAATTCATGCTTTGATTAATGGCAGCTAAGCATCACTGTTTGCCATCACTTAAGATCAGAATGAATAAGTCATTGTTTAAGCCTGGATTACAATATGTCTGATTTTATTTATTTATGTTGTGAATGCACACATATTTCTAAATGTGGACTGAAAATAGGGTTGTAAAAGACAAATCTGTGTCTACTGGTTTGTACTGATGATATTTGTTAATTTGTTGTTTTTCTTTTTCCTTTTTTTCTTCCTTTTGTATTTTGTATGTGCTTTTTTTTTTCTTTAATCCTCACATATGACCACAAGAGAGCAGCAACCTTGCCATGTGAGTAACTGAGATCTACTGCTTAGGGTAGATAGTCTTACCTAAATCAGGGGGTGATCACAGAACCACAGAATGGTTGAGATTGGAAGGGACCTCTAGAGACCATCTAGTCCAACCCCCCTGCTCCAGCAGGGACACCTAGACCACGTGGCACAGGGTGGCATCCAGGCGGGTTTGAAGATCTCCAGAGAAGGAGACTCCACAACCTCTCTGGGCAGCCTGTTCCAGGGCTCTGTCGCCCTCATAGGAAAGAAGTTCTTCCTCATACAGAGATGGGACTTCCTGTGTAATAATTTGTAACTATTACCCTTTGTCCTCTCACTGGCAACCACAGAGAAGAGTTTGGTCTTATCCTACCTACATTCTTCCCTCAGGTATTTGTACATGTTGATCAGATCTCCTCTCAATCTTCTCCAGGCTAAACAAGCCCAACTCGCTTAGACTTTCCTCACACGGTAGATGCTCCAGTCCCTTAATCATCTTCGTGGCTCTCCGCTGGACCCTCTCTGGAAGTTCCACATCCTTCTTGTACTGGGGAGCCCAGAACTGCACCCAGTGCTCCAGGTGTGGCTTCACCAGAGCTGAGTAGAGGGGCAGGATCCCCTCCCTCGACCTGCTAGCAACGCTCCTCCTGATGCAGGCCAGGATCCCATTGACCTTCGTGGCCATGAGAGCACATTGCTGACTCATGGTTAACTTGTTGCCAACGAAGACTCCCAAATCCCTCTCCACAGAGCTGCTTTAAAGCAGGTCAACCCCTAATCTGTACTGGTGCCTGGAGTTATTCCTCCCCAGGTGCAGGACCCTGCACTTGTCCTTGTTGAAACTCATGAGGTTCCTCTCTGCCCAACTCTCCATCCTGTCTAGGTCTCTCTGAATGGCAGCACAGCCCTCAGAATTTTTCAGAATTTGCAAAATTGTCCTGGTAGCTTTTCTAAGTTTGCTTTTCTAAGCAAACTTAAGACTGAATACAATAAAAAGTATTATTTTCCCTGCAACAGAAGACAATACTTTGTTAGGCTACCAGGACAATTTCGCAAAGACCCAAATAACACTGCTGCAGTCATTTGTTCAAAATCAGTAAATCAAATTCTGAACCTGGATTTCTGGAAGGCAGGTAACATAGAATAACATTATCCTCCCACATTGACAATGAGAAAAAGAATGCCCATTAGAGTGAATCTTTATTCTGTCCATCACTGAAAGTATTTTTCTCTAAAAGTTTGCTCAGAAAAGAAGGAAAGTTGGTATTTTATGAGCTTTTTTTTTTTTTTTTGGCACCAGTAACATATGCACGTTAATACCTTGTCAGTAACACACAGCTGAAAGCAGGTTATTTCATAAGATTCATGATGAATCAGTGCTTGACTGCATCCCCTCACCTAGGATATACAAGTTGAGAATTTCTCAGCATTTCCATTGCTAAAAGACCCCTTAAATTTTGACATGACATGTTTTCTTGTTTTATGTCTTATTGCCATTTTTGTCATCCTCCAATTACTCTTTTTCAAAATGTCTACTTTGCTTCCTGTTTATTCCCTATATACCTCCTCTTTATATTTCTCAGATATTCATTTCTCTCCTGTAACTGAGAAGGGTAATATATATATATATATGTGTATATATATATATGTATACACATATATGTGCATAAACTAGTCCAATGCTAGTACTGGTTTTGCTGTTTTAGAATTTTGGCAGTCATGAAGAAGGCACACATTATTCTTGGCTTTATAGTTTTGTAGTGGGAAAAACTAAGAAAATTTCTTTTTGATATTCTACAGAAGCAGCAGCATCAAGAATGAGAAAAGCATCAGAATTTCTCTGGAGACTGTATAGCTGAGAGTGAATTTATATTAAGACCATTTTCTATTCCTGGATTACTAATATACTGCTGCAACTTTTCTGTCCGTAAAAATCACATTGTTCGTCTTATAGAATACTTTTGTTCAGCCAGGTAGTGAGAAATCTCATGAACAAATGACCTTTTCAGCTGTATCAGTTGTTTTAATTCAGATAAAGCAAGACGTGATTCAGATATCATAGTGTTCTGAGCTTTAACCTTATAGAAGCTAGCCTCTTCCATAAAGAATTTTGTGATCTGAAATACAGAGATGCGATAGAAGAAAAAATAACACACATACCAAGAAAGCAAGCAGGGTATTAACAAAAACTCAGCAAATTCTAAGACACTCCCTTGACAACTGTTTGCAGTTGCTGTTCTGAATCCCAGCTTTAGGTAGCTAATATTCACTGATGCTCTCATTTCCTTTTAGCAGTTCATTAAATAATGGCTGAAAGGGAAGATACTTCACTTTCTGCTGGGTAGGAAAGTCATAGTTTTATGAATATGATATCTTCTTTCCCTGTTCCACCTGAATTTGAAACTAAGGTCTGTTATCCTGTCTGTTCCTATGTCTGTGAAATTCTCAGAAAACAACAACTTACTTCTAAATGCTTGCTTGATATTAAGCGTGCATAAAATTTATGTTAAAGCCAAGAGACTGAATGAGTTTTGATTAATTATTTTAATAAATTCTCATTTTAAAATGTATTATGTTAATTACAGCTATCTAGTATATCTAAAAAACTATTAATAAGCAGATGTTGTTTTATATTTCGGTCACAATTAACATTTTCAAAAACTGCATTTCTAAAAAATTCCACTAAATAAATTTACTCATCTCTGTTGCAACCAGAACAGTTTTATCTCATCTCAGAAAGCAGTTTTTTTTCTTGATATGATGCTCATTTATTGTCAGTTATGGATTTCAGGGAAAGCCAGCCCTGTCAAATATGAGTAAACGGAATGGCTGCCTACAAAAAAGGGGGGAAAAAAAGGTGCAGAGAATGGAGATTAATCTTTCAGAGGACTTCATTATCAATTTCCAGTTGTTTCATATTTGCACGACATAATAGCAACATGATAGCAACAGCATGAGTGCAATGAATCTAGCAAGGTGATTATAAAACTATAAGCATTTCAAGGAACATGACATAAAGTTTTATTGCTGTGCCTTCAAGAGAAGGAATGCTCAAGTTTGCCCACCTATTAAAAATGTTTATCACAAAGGCTCAGGTAAGGAAAGCATACTACTTAAAATCCTAATGTTCTGATGTGAAACACTCCTGCCATTGTGAACAGATGTTAATAAACAAGGAATGGGAAAAGAAAAAGAGGAATATTTTGTGGAATGAAGAAGCAAACAGGTAATATTCTTATCAACTCCTTCTCAAAGAGAAACCTATCTTTTAATAACATATGAAAAATATTTTTCAGAATTCTCTGAAGTGGTCAATCTTGACTGAACAAGTTGGGAAACCTAAATGTGATTCCTAATCACTAAGGTGCAGAACTCACAATAGGAAAATCTCATTTGATAATACAAACTGAAATCGTGTTTTCTTGTCTCATGTTATTGTTACATTTTTCAGCCTTTTTTCATTCTTTTTTAATTATATGAAACATTTTATGAGTTATTTGCTAATATCATCTTTCTTTTTTAATATTACTCTGTTAAAACTGCAAGAACCTGGTTATACTCTACAGGTTAGTAATGCAAAGTATGGGATTCATGGAGAGAACTCCTGGATGAACTAACTTCCTTCCCTGGAAAGTCTGTTAACAATTTTATCAGACACTGAGCAAATGACTTTGGTCTTCAAACCATTTTCAATTGTCATGTTCCCTAACTGGAGAAACAAGCTCAGATATTAGCTTTGCTTAGTCTTGCTCTTCTGTCAGAACAGCTAAGTAATGAAGAAGCCAGGATTGAATTTGTAGGTTTTTTCTATGATATAGTTATGTAAGATTGGACTTAGAACTCAGCATATATGTATCTAAAACATAGCAACTGGAACAGCTTGCATTCCTCTGATAAAATGGTCAAAGACAATGTTTAGCTTAACAAATACTAATTGATTAGTGCCTGTGTTGAGGTATTCCTTCTAAGCAATAACTTTAGCCTTCACTTTCCATTTACTTTTTGTTATTGTCTTGTGTCTCCAAGGTAACTAATTTCCTGTCTTTCCACTCACCAGTGTTCAGAGATACCTAAGATTAGTTATTGGAAAGAGATGTACCCAGTTACAGAGAAATTTCTGCAGCCTACATTTTGGCTACAGGGAAAAGAAACACTTGTCTGAAAAGCTGTGCTATTAATAACAGAAGAATTTGTAAGTATCTTTAGGTTTAGCTAAGATAGATTGGTGTACTCCAGCACACTCCAAAGATTTAAAATGAGTAGTTTCAAACTTAATTGAATTTTAAAGCAATGAATAAAATTCAGGTAGTGGTGGTAACTGTAGTAACCTAAGAACAAATGAAGTACGTTTAATGAGCACTGAAAAAATGCATTTGTTATAATCTTCATAATTTGCAGCAAGGCTTTTAAAGTGTTTCAGGGAAATAAGATCTTTTTTAAAGAAAATGCAAATGACTAGCAGAAAACTCATGTATAGAGTTAATATTCCAAACTGAAGAATAAATAATAAACACCATCTGAATTCCTTGTTTGACCAGAGACTAGATTTAATGCCAATATTTCCAATATACAGACAATATAGATTTATATAAGGAAATACAAGAAAACTGAAATTTACTACTACACAGTCTGATTTTGCATCCTCGAGTACATTTTAAGAATTAATTTTTTTAAGATACTTTTAATCTACAGTTTGCAAGACTGGTATGGTGGTCAGTTTGTTTGAGCTCCTCTTTTTATACCCATTGTAATCAAATCTACTTCTCATCTCTTTAGCCTAACCTAAAGCAATTCATCTTCATGCTTGACCACATCAGTCTTTGCCATTCTGCATCCTCTCACTTTATTCCAAAGCTCATTTCTTCCAAGATTGCATCTGGAACTTCCCCCATTACTTAACCATAAATCTGAAATCCAGTTGCATATTCAAAGATCTCCATATCTCCTCCTCCTCTCCAATACTTCTCTTTGCTCCCAAGAACTAGTTCTGTGATTAGTCTCCTCTTCTAATATTAGTAAATTTTGGATGATGGTAAGAGAATCTGTATTCTAGTTGCTGTATGCTCTTGCATATTGTTCTGTGAGATACCAAGAACCCTTCCCATTATCCCTTGATTGCACAGAAATTGTGAGCTGAACACTGTTTCAAGTTCACTGCTATATCACAGAATGAATGTTTTTTGATTGCTGCAGTCAAGTGATAGAATGGTAGAGCACTGTAGTGCAAACACAGTGTATAATATAATTTTGTTAGCCTATTGTATGTCAGGATATATAATCTCTGAACTGTATGTTTGTTAAAACAATCTATGCATTCTAATGATTTTTATTATGCTGGTCACACTTTAAACATATCCATCTTATGTCTGACAGGGACCTGCAGATTTTCCTGCTGGGGTACCAATTTCAGTCAGCAACATGAAAGTGTTGGAGGAAGAGAAAGGAATTTTTATTTTGTATAGTACATTGATCCAAAGAAATTTGATATGAAAAGAAAATCTTTACCAAGGATTTGTTTCATTACTTGAAAATAAATTTGCATATATCTTAAATAATAAGATCATGACTTGCTGAAGATTTTAGTTATATAATGTAGATGATTATCTGGCACCTAATTCCTTTTAGCTGTTTCTCTGATTATTTTTTGTAGCATCTTACATAGTTTCTAAATCATTATGTATTTTAAATCAGGAAGAAATGGTTATTCAAGAAAAAGTCCACACATACCGTTTTTTAATGTGAGTGTTAATATTCTAATTTTTATTTTAGCTCCAGAGAGGATTAAAGGAAGTAAAGTGAATCTTTATATAATGGAGAGGGGTGAATGCAGCTGTAGAGAGATGCTTGTGATATTTGAAGACAGGCGGAAAGTCATTTGGTTTTATTTCTAAGGTGCAACTAGCTCACAGAAAACAGAAAAAAATCAATTAATACTTACTTATTTCCCACCTCTTTGCCTCACTTTAGAAAGAAAAGCTTTTTTGATACCCATTTAAAAATAATTTTGTATCCCTTTATGTCCTGTAACATACCCTGGCCATATAGACCCAAGTGCTTTACTCATTACTTTCTCTTCCACGATAAGAAGCTATATTAGCTCATTCCAGTCACAAGCTGATGGCTGTTTAACCAGCTTCTAAGTTTCAGAGACACAAACTCCGCTGCTCAGAGAAATGAACCCTATTACATACAGAAACCATGTATTTGGATGCTTCAGCACTTCCTGATATTCCCATTTTAAGAATGACTCCTCTATGGAGATACATTTTACTTGTATATATGTGTTTTTTTTACTATTATTTTCTCACTAGACAATGTATCAAAAATACATTGTTTAGACTATACTTGTCAGTAGGACTGTTTTCACATTTCATATATTTGCTGAGACTATCTAATTTAGATTTTTCCTTGACTTGGCATGATTAAGAATTTGTGGGTCTATGCATATGTCTCTCTGACTGTTAAAAGACTTCTACTGGGACCATACTTTCAATCACTTGTATTTTCTTCGAAGTCTAACTTATCTCATATCTATGTTCTCCTCCCCATTTCACCTGTTCATTGTTCTGCACATCTAGACTCTCAAACATCCAATTATTTCAAAAGGATTTTTATTTAATTTCCCTTGTCACAGTTCAATATTACTTTATTTTACACTACTGCACGCTTTCACTAGCATAAGCTTGACTATGGGTTGTAGACTGTTTTGTGTTCACAGGCTAGTAAAAACATTAGTAAAAACATTAGTTTCTAGGCTATTTTAAAGGTCATTTTTGAGTTTTTTTTTTTTTTTCAAAGATCAGTGTTAGATTGCTATACATTTCAATCGTAATCTAGAATTAAACAGATAAGATGGAGGATAGCAAAAAAAATGGAACTTGTAACTCATTTTTTTATTAGATTTTTCGAAAGCCTACCACATTAAAAATATTTTGAGGCTATCTAACTCTGAGTTTGATCTTATATAGTCCCCAAATCTGTGGGATTTCCCCCCGCCCTGATTTTTGGGCTTTTATTGTATCATCTCTCTTTTTCCCTGTCCAGGATATGGTCAACTTCTGTGGTACTTTGAAGAGCATTGCTGCTAGGGTGGTTGAAGAACAATCTTCAGTTACTGTCAGGCTCAAAGCTAATTTGCACTGGAGTATGTTTTAATATTAAATAGCCACAACTTAGAGAGGGGCTGGTGTCTGTACTACTTTTAGTAATAAAGGGCAATATGTCTAAAATCTTGTAGGCGTGGGACAAAATCAGAGATGCTTTTCTTGCTATTAAGGGCATAGGAGATAAGTAAATTTTTCATTGAAAAAAAAGACAATTTTCAAAAATCACATCATTTCTTTGTAGGAAGAGGTTGAATTCTGATTGTGTTAGTCGTTAGTTCTGTGTGGGTATTTTCGGATAACCAAAGTCTGTCCTGTTGCTTTTTCAGGAACCACGGGGAATCTTTTGTTTGTTCTCTAATACCCAAAGAACCGCTATTCTCTACTCTCAGCAGATCCTCTTCAACCGGTGGTGCAACAAATGATGTCTTTGTGTGTGAACAATTAGTCAACAGGAAGCCTGGGCAACTTTTGGTAGTCTGAGTGATTGCTCATAAATTCTGGTTATGTCATTATGTTATTTAGCAACTCAAATGAAACTACTAATGTTTTATAGTTCTTTTAAATATGTAGTGACTGATTATTCTTCCAATCACATCCCAGCGGTATTTTGGGGAGCTTATTGAAGATTCTAGAGCACACCCTTGTGAGGGAGGCTCGGGAGGAAGAAATATCTTCCCTGATTGTTTTGCTTTGAAGTCTTGAGTTTCTGTGGTGGTATTTGTTGACAATTAAGCTGAGAGAGTCTCTGATGTTTCCTTAGGTAAGGGGAGAAGGAAGTACACTTGGGAATTCAGCCTTTGCTGATTGTTTCTCAGCAAACGAGAGATTTCTCAGTATGATCCAATAGAGAATTAAGCTTCACTAAAGCAGAAGAAATATTTTAATTAAACATTACCAGCTGTGTTTTCTACAGTGCATTTTAGGAATTTTAAATCATGGCCAAAGGTTTGATTAGTGATTTAGCAAACAGAATATGTTTCGTGTTGGCTCTTTTATTTTCTTGCTGTTTTTATGCCTTTCTGTACGATCTATCTTCATATACATCTTATGACCTTTTTTTGTGGTCTTAAATCCACTGTTATCTTTTTCAGAGTGACTAGATGTGGACTATTGACTATAGATAAAATCATATACATTTCCTGACTTTTGTTTCTCACTTCATAGACATCTACAAGAATTATCCATTAACTGGATGTATACCAGAGGATTTGCAACGTGTAGAGATTTCCACATATTCTTAAGAACAGTGGTTATGGAAACTCTCCAGCTGTGAGTAAAGAAATATTAAACTAGCCTGGTCTCCTAGTGATTAAGTCATATTTTAAATCCTGTAGTGAAAAACAGTACAAAGGAGATCTGCGGGTTATATAAGGAACTTGCCCTTACCTTCTCTGTTGTACATATGGCCTATAAACAGTTCATATATGCTTAGACCAAACAGTTCATATATGCTTAGAACAACAGTAGTGTTACTATAGAGCCCTTCTTTCAAATAAGATCTCTGTTCACTCACTTCTGACCACATAGAAATCTGAATAGGGCAAGACCACTACACTTTTAATGCTGGATCTCTCTCCTGCCTTTCTCTGTCCCCCTCTTCAACCTCTCTTAGTTCCTCTAGTAAATAATTGCTAAGATGTTTGCCACTGCCTACTGTTAAAAACTAGTTGTGCTATGTTGCTCTTTAATCACTGCATAAAGCAACTTGAGCAGATGTGTCAAACTGAAATAGGGCTATGGGTGTAAAATGCCTTTTAATTTAGAATTAATTGAATCATGAATGGGCATACAGTTAGTTTTAGTCCCCTGAAAAGAACAGTTCTCATCAAAAATTTGTGTGATCGTGATAAAGAAACAGCTTCATTTTATATATAATTGTAAAAAGCTTAGGGGACACCCAGGAGGGTGGTACTCTTGAATCTATTTTTTTTTCTCCTTCACAATAGTCCTAAACATACATTATCACTAAAAAAAGGTAAAATATTCACAAATTAAACTTGGTAAAATGCTAAATTGGGTATTATTGTTCTCAGTTTAGTGATGCAGAGAGAACAACAATGCCATAGGTAATATATTCCACAGCCTAAACAGATGAAGTATTAAATAATGACTAATGTACAATAAACCTAAAAATACATTCTATTCTAGGTCTGTTTTTTTAAAAAGCCACCTTTAACAAAGTATAATTGAAACTATAAAGAACTTTTTTAGAAGATGGATCAGCTTCTATTAAGCGTAAATTAGAAATATTAGTCAAGTTGCCAAGAGTGACATACAAAATCTTTCTAGAGTGCACATAACCACCCACAAATGTATAAAAAATTATAAAATGAAAGCAGGATTGCTTATTATAACAAGTCTCTGTGACATGACAGTTATGAGTGATCTACAGTCAGCTAGTTGTCCATAATTATGTTTTTGTGCTTCCTACTGTGTAATCTTTCTGAAGAAAATTTCCTTCCAAATATGAGGTGGACTGTTTGTGACAAGGATTGCTTGTTTTATTGCTGAAAGGTCTAGTATAAGCAAAAATATAATATTTTTCTCAGTTTAATTTTGATTATATTTTAGGTGTTTATATGTAAAAGATCGACCCTTACCAGGGTCAATTCTGTACCCTTACCAGAATATTCTGAGGAAATGAAAAATTTTAGAAGATTATTCACATCTTCTGATTTTATATGCATATTCCTTTTATACTTGATTTACTTCATTTAGACTCTTAAATACATTTTGAAGTTCAAAGTCATTTGACATTGACTTTGATACTAATATAAGGGATTTTCCCTCTTTGAATAATCCTACATATCAATCATATGACTGGAAATGACTTGGACAACATAAGAAATCAGTGGGAGATGAAGTGACAGCTCTAAGGCGTCGTATTTGCCAGATGGTTATATTAAACACTGATTGTAAAGAAAACAAGCTGAAATGCCATGTAAGATTCTGGTTCGGACCAACTTTTGTTTGAGTTTGAGAGTCCTAGAAACTCGGAAGACACAGAACTTTCTTCCCTCTGTAATAGATTCCCTGTTCTGTTAAAAACGTATTATTCCCAATTCAAAGTCCCTGGTTATCCAGAAAGTTAGAGAATATAAAACCAGTTTTGAAATCACATTTAGAATGTCTTTTGATGCTTATGCAAGAACATGTGGACTCCACAACTTAGACAATGTTGATTAAAATTTATTTGTCTCTGCTTTAAGGGAAAAAAAAAACAGGAATAATAATAAAAAAGAACCTTATGGAAATGGGAAAACTAAAGGTAAAACCTGAAAAAAAATCAGAATTTTAGTTTGTGAATTAATTTTTAATCTTAAAGATCCAACAATATTGACTATTTTGAATATTTCTGAATGATATTAAATCAATTTTATGTGAGTTCTGATTTCCTAGACTATTTGTCTTTGTTTGAACAGGTTCTGAGCTTAACCTTCCTGTTAGGTAAAATTTGCCAAAAAAAATAATTACTGAATATCTTAGAAGTTTAGAAGAAGCTAATGATAGATTTTAGGTCACGCTGGCTATTTTCAGAATAAGTTCATTACAAATTCATACTGCTAGGCAGATATACTTTTTAGAGAACTATTTTTTAAGAATTCAGAATAAACATCTGACAGGAGAAATAAAAAAGCATTGGAAACATTAATTTACAGAGAAAGGAAAACATTACTCAGATTTTGAGATTTATTAATTTTCCTTGATAATTATGTTTATATTGATTTTCTTTGCTCTAGGAAAAACATTTCAGTGTATTCATTTTTCAATAATGTAATGCTAGCAGTGCAACATTAATCTTTCTATAAACCTTTCTTTAAGAAGTCACATCATACATGAAAAAAGGGTGAAATTGGATCCCTAAGTAGCCCATGGAAACAAATCAGGATTTTGGTTCAGATTAGAATTGTGCTTTTGAAGCAAATCTCCCACTTCTCCCTGCTAACTGACTTTGATTCAATCATGGCACGATCTTAAAGTATGCAGAATGGATTACTGTCCTAGAAATCTGAATCAGAGAAAGTACTCCAAATTCACCTTGTAGTAATGAGCTTTCAGTTCATTGGACCAGTTACAGACAACCTAAAGCCTAAAGTAAAATGTGAGAAATGAAGATTGTGTGGACCTTGGGTCCTTGCCATTAACTGTTTTGCTCTACATAACTGCTTTGATAGTCCTGTGTAATTTATTTATGTAGATATAACCGATTATCTGCAGTATGACTTTACTTTCAAGGTAGTAATTATGTAGGGACACATCACAAAATAAAAGCAAAATAGTGAAAGGTAAGCATGCATAGTTCAAGAAACTGCATAGTAGAGGACTCAGTGAATTGGAAATATGCTAAATAAGGAATCTTTGTCTTTGAACTCAGAAGTTTTCAACTTCTTCTCTGTTTAGTGGATTTTATACAGAGAACCTTAGAGCTCCCAGAAATGTGTTGCATTGATCTTCATAATACAGAGATTGCAAATAAAACAAAAACAAAAAAAAACCACTAATTAATCTGTAAGGCTACTCTTAATCATCTTTGAAAGCTCTTCATCAAGAGAAGTGCCCGGAATAAAGCAAATTTCTCTCCAGATCTCAAATATGGCAAAGAGAATGTGGGGAACTACAGTGAGGCCAGTTAGCCTCACACTGATCCCTGGAAAGGTGACACAGCAGCTCATGCAGGACACCATTTACAAACACATGAAGGACAAGAAGGTGATCAGCAGTAGGCAGTATGGCTTCACAAAGAGGAAAGAGTGCTTAACTAACCTAATAGCCTTCTGTACTGGAATGACTGGCTGAATAGATGAGGACAGAGCTGTGGATGTTGTCCCCATTATAACTTCCTCATAGACAAGCTCAGGAAATCTGGATTAGATCAACAGAGAGAGGTGAACTGAGAACTGATTTAGTGGCAGAACTCAGAGACTGTGATCTGTGGCACAAAGACTAGTTGGATGTCTGTAGCTAGCGGTGTCACTCAGTACTTGGTTCTGTGCTATTCAAATTATTCATCAATGACTTGGGAAAAGGAACAGAGTGCGCCCTCAACAAGTTTCTTGATGATACAGATTTGGGAGGAGTAGGGCCAACAGACTGGTGGGCTGGGCTGCCATTCAGAGGGCCTGAGCAGGCTGGGGAGCTGAGGGTAGAGGAGTTCTCATGAAGGTCCACAGACCAAGTGCAGGAGCTGGGGACTGGCCTGATGGAAAGTAGCTCTGTGGAGATGTGCTTGAGAGTCCTGATTGTCAACAAATTAACCATAATGTGTCAGCAATGTGCCTTTGTGTCCAAGACCAATGGCATCCTGTACTGCATTAGGAATAGTGTTCCTAGTAGGTTGAGGGAGTAGATCCTCACCCTCTGCTCAACCCTAATAAGACCACACCTAGAATATACTGTCCAGTTCTGGGCTCCCCAGCGCAAGAGAGACATGGAGCTTCTGGAGTGAGTCCAGCAGAGGGTTGCTAAGATGGAGGGACTGGAGCATGTCTCACATGAGGAAGGGCTGCAAGAACTGTGCTTGTTCAGCCCAGAGAATAGAAGACTGATAGGGGGATCTTATCAATGTATGTAAATATCTGAGGGCAGGGTGTAGAAAGGATGGGGCTAGACTGTTTTCAGTGGTGCCCAGCAAAACGGAAAGAGGCACTGGTACACAGTGAAACACAGGAAGTTCTGTCTGAACATGAGGAAAAGCTTTACTGTGCAGGTGTAATAAGCTGCTGGAAAACAATGCAGTATTGCTTTTATTGTTCTTGTCTTTCTATTGTCTTTGAGTCAGCATGGACAATGATGACTCCTTAGGCAGCTGCAACATAACTAAGAATTCATTTGCTTTTCTTTCTTTGTCTCATGTCATTAAGGTCAGAAGAATTCGTAGAAAGTAAATATGTGATGGATTAGCATAGGACAATAGTTGAAAAGGAATGCAGCCTGAAGGAAAAGATGTTGGGTAGAGGAAGGAAGAATGTTAAAAGAAGGAAAAGGCACTAGAGAGAGAGAGTGGAAAGATGATAGAGAAAAGAAATAATGTTTCCATTTAAAAAAAGAAAAATCTCCAAATGATTTTGTGAATCACTGTGCATGTACTCTACAAAGAAAATGAAAAGAGGTTCTTGCAATCACATTTAGTATTAGAAGGCAGTAAGTAAATGCAGAGGTGTAAACATATTCTAACTAACTCCTCAGATTTTTCACTACAGCCTAATAATAGAATAAAATGGTTTCTAAGAGAAAGCAGGTATGAGTAGTGGAGAGAGCAAAGTGGCTTATTGGGCTGAAGGAAAATAGTATGTGGTCTTTCATGTTGTTTGGTATTCTGCTGATAGATCTATACTGTTTCATGTTAACAGACTTTTCTCCTCTGCTTCCCCTAACTGCCCAAAGTGGTGTTAATTCAAAGAAGACAACGTAGTAATACTATATAAATTCACATAAACATTAAAATAAATAAAAAGCTTCTGGAGTGAGGTAGTTTTCATAATTGTATGCACTTTATATACATACAATTATTTGCAACTTTGCTTTTACTGAAGGCACTATTCATCTCCTCAGTTTTGCCAGATCATGGTTAGAAGCTCTTGGACATTCAATTAAGAGCTTGACTTACCTTCTTTATGATATATAGTTTATTATGACCAGAGAAATTTTGCAGCAAGTGAAATCAATGTTGTCCTTTATTCATGAACATACACTTTTCATTTAAGATATATTACTCCTAATATTACACTGAGGTGTGTGTAACATTTTAAAGACTCACTGTAGTTGTAAATTTTAGGCACTCAACATTTAATGCTTGCTTTCCTACTGGAGTGTCTAAAGGCATGTAGCAAGCTACAAAGAAATCTACTGGACTATAACTATGAGCTGAACTCATATTCAGTACATTGCTAGTGTAAAAAATGACAGTGAAATACTTGAAAATACCATTTTTTTTCTTGAATGATTCTTCTCTGTGAAGTTGCAAACAAGTGTAAAAATCACAGCTGTTGTCCCCGTGAGAGTAAATGAGCTGGTGTTTCTGTGTGGATCTTCTGTGGAAGGCAAGCCCCATGTAACTGTTTGGGAAAGAATCAGAAAACTAGTGTTGTTATTACTACGGAGGGTAAGGATATTGGAACCAAGGATATTGGTGAGAGTTACTTGTTTCTGTGTGGTGCTTTTTATAATCTTTTATCAGACTGCAGTGAGAGGTAGATAATTGCTAATTATACTGCGATTATATATTTATAACCTTACAGTCTTGAAATATTGTTGGGCTTTCTACATTGCTAAGTTAGGAAAATGTCCGTTCTATATTTTGTATGTTCTTCCTTTCTCTTACAAGCACACGCTTCCCATACAATATATCATACTTAGATTTCTCGAAAACACAGCAGACCATAGGTCTGTTTGTTTGCTTCCTCTGGGAATTCAGTCTTGGCTCAGTAGAATTCTACTGTAAACTTCTCATTGATCTTAGTAGCCTCAAACTGTGGCTCAGATTTCCCTTCTGATTACAGGTTAAGCAAAGGCCCTATTCACTATTCACTACTTCCCTGTGGTAGACAGTCATGCATCTGAACACAACTTTCTAAAAAGTTTACATCATGAGGAGGTAGGAGACACCGCAATGTGGGACTTTTCCCCAATGGAAAGTAGATTCCCCCAGTGAGAGCCTGAACTGTAATAACAGAGGTCAAGGTTCAAATCCAGCTTCTGCTTGAGGCTCTCTTTCACCTTCTTGTGGAGCTTCTTAACCTTTAGGCCTATCATGCTGTCTAGGCTGCTAGAAGGAACTGCAGAAATTTCAAGGCAATGGTCTCCAATCACTAGAGTTTCACCAAAACTTGTTACATTGAATAGTATAAACAAAAATCCACAAACATATATATATGTTTTATTTCGTTTGACCTATTTGGCTAACCCTGCTTTGCACTGGGAAACATAAATATACCCTAAATCTCTCTTTAAATTACCTTCATTTTGTGTGTGATTCTCCTTGTGTATGAGAAGAAATATGTCCCCTCTTCCTGTTTCTTGTGGCTGGCAAGACAGTTATGTTGTGGGGTCATTCTTGTACTTGTTTGCTCTTTAACCCACCGAATATATTACTGCATCCAGTGGGACTTTCTCAGTTAAGTGCCACATTCCAAAATGACTTGCAGAAAACCATCCTTCTGGATGATGTGGGTTCAGATTGCTTTGGGCAGAAAGGGTTTCAAATCTGAATCACCACACTTAAATTTAGAAAATACTCCACAAAACCTATGGATATTTGGGCATCACTTTTTCTGTTTTCTGATCTGCAAAGGAAATGTATGACCATACTCACCATGTTCAACTATTTCATGGCTCTGAGTCCTCTGACACTCCAGGACTGTTTAGGATGGGACTAGATGGTTCAGTACAGCACTGTGCACCTTCAAATAAAAGCTGCTGAATATTTGGATAGCCAAAACATTTTAGCTATTGATCATTTCCACTCCTACTTTCCTGCCTTACATAGGCAGGAACCAAAGCAATTGGACAGAGTAACAAATGTTCCATTTTTTCCTGTGTTGACTCTGAGCAATAAACTCATTTTCAGAAGTATTTAGTGATTCATAACAGAAATTGCAGTCTGCTGCCATCCCCAGGAAGAAATAAGAATCTGCCCTATTTGTTAGCGCAGAGAGATACGGAGCACCCCACAAGTATCTTTATGTCACAAATATTATACATTCCGTTACGCTTTATTTTCTTCTTGCTTAATTATTAAAATACCCTTAAATTATAGGTTCAGTTTCCACTATAGATTCTTCCAATAAGCCCATTATTGTGGGTTGGCTGATTGCAATGCGGACAGATACTGAGCTTGTTGGCTCTGATACAGAACAAGAAGAGTATTGTTAGTCCAGACCATTTTCCTAACTGTGATATGTTGTTTCCAGGGCACACATGCTGATTGGGAGATTGTTTTGAATTGTTTTATTATAATGGGGTCTTTTGTAAGGAATTAATTATATGCAAGTATAGCAATAATAATATGTGACAGTCATGGCTGCTGTTATGCTGCTCCTTTACATCTTGTTTACAGCAATGAACATAAGTTGTCTTTGTGCCAGTTACTCTGTGAGGCATGAAACATTAGCCTCTGCAATGGGAATATCCTGCATTAAAAAAAAAATAAAACTCAACATTTTAGAGTATCCTGAAATTTGAAAGCTTATTTTGAGAGAGAATGTGGGATTGAAAAAAGTCTTATTGACAGTAATAGAAAATTTTCTCTACTGAGCTACTGTCCACTGAGGCAGCAGATAAGACAGACATTTACAGAGCATAAATTAACCTAAGGAAGATAAATGGTCTTGTGGACTGGACACCTGACTCAGATTTAAAAAATCTGGCTTCAGTTCTGCCAAGGATTTCCTTGGGCAAATTGTTTAGTCTCAGTGCTTTGGTACCTCATCTGTTAAACTAGGTAGAACAATCCTTTTGCCTGTTGCAGCTATTAGTTTTTTAGGGGTGCGATTGATCCTTGATCTGTGTTCGTACAGCATGAAGCACAATAAGGCCTTGTTCTCAGTGAAATCCATCAGACTGTGGTATAATGCCAATGAGTGCTAATTTTAAAGCTATGTTGAATATGCTTATAATTCTATGGGCATTTTTTAAGCAATTGATTTATGGTATACACTGCTAGAAAAGGAAAGTCTATATTTGTGAATGCTCTATTTTCTAGGAGTAAGGGCAAAAAGACTAACAGAAAAGAAAATTACTGATTGCATTCTTTTAACCTGGTGTTATTTGAAAATGGAAATTCAGAGCTTTTTTCAGGAAGGATATCTGAAATTGGGAACTGATTAAGGCCCTGGACTTGGGATCTGTGCCCCGCATAAACAGCCCAGCTATGACAGAGGTGGGGAAGCTGGATAAAAAGGAACTGAGTATGCATGCCGTTATCCCTTCTGGATAGATCATGGGCCTGCTGGCAGATTCAGCTAAGAAACTGCTAAAAACAAACAAACAGAAAAACCCCACTCAAGAGCAGAAGGAAGAGTGTATGTCTTACAGGAGAGGCTTTGATGCGGTGTTTATCAAGTGTGTTAGGAAGCTTGGAGGAACCTCAGGGCATTTTTTTTGTTTGTTTTGTTTTGCTCTATTGATTTTTTGCTGGTTTTGTCCCCTTCTGACTTTTTATTATGTGATGATTTCTAAGAATTGGTTATCTTTATAAATGACACAGAACATCTGTTTTTAAGATCAGGCATCTCTTTGTTAAAGGAAAAATCTCCTTTTAGTTTCAGGCTTATTGAACTTTTAAAGAAAAGAAAATAAAAAGCTTACTTTTGCTAAAGGATTTAAATATATAGCTAGAGGGATTAAGTCCTAGTGCAGCTAAGATGCCAGGCCTCTATCCATGCATGTCTCATTCTATTAGCTATACAGTGAATAGTATTTCATTTTTTTAAAAAATGTTTTGAGTTAAGCCTGACATGCTAAATTGTTACTAATATCCATTAAGATACTAGTAAGAGTAAGGATTAAAAAAGGCTTCTCTGTACCTCTTCCATAATCCTAGTGTGAAGTGCCATCAGTATTTGAGGCCTAAATCGCTCTGTGGTATGAGCTTAGTTTCTCTGCTCTTCCATACAAGAAAGCCTGAACTGGCTTGAGATGGGCTGGGCAATTTCCTGCCAGACCCAGAGGACATAGATAGGCAATGCTGAAGTGTTAATGGACCAAAATACAACGCTGTGAAATCCATCTAATTTGCGATTTGAGCCCTTCAATTTCACTTAAGTTCATAATCAAAACCATCTACTTCTAACACAGCCAAGTACTCTAGTTCCTTTACCTCAGTAGGTGCTACCTTCTTTGACTTGGAAGTTACCAGAGGATTCAGATTGGATTTAGAACCTCTGATCTGAAGAGCTGGCCATTTGTCTTCCAGCTGTCCCACCATGCAATTTTAGAAAGCTGCCAAATTCTGCTTAAATCCCTGAAAAAATCTAAAATAAGGATCATTGTGTTGATACACAACTAACCATATTAGGTAGTCGGTAGCGGAAGATAGCAGCACTTTAACAGGCATCCCAGTGTCAGTTTTCCCCAGCTTTTTTGGATTGTAGACTCTTAGTCTGAAAAGAAGTGATTCTTATTAACCAGGAGAAAGACCTAAGTGTCTGGATTGTGAATATCTTAAATAAGAGAATTCACAATGCTCATAGTGGAGCTGAATTTTCAAACAGTGAAGAAAATATCAGAATATGGAGGGCTGTTGAAAGAAATGTGGATGTAAAATAGCCACATCTGGTATGAACTCCAGTTCTTTTGTCTTTCAGTAGAAATCCAAGTTCTCTTTACCTGCTTGCTTTCTTTCTTTTGCTATGACTCTTAAATTCCGGGCTACAAGTTTGTCTAGATTCAACAGGAGTGGTGAAGAGTTCTCTTCACTTTTCTTTCCAGCATGACTTTCTGCCTGCTACAAGTGGCAGGCAGGACATGTTAGGTCAAATCTTTTCAGGGTGAGGTAAACCCACAATGGAATTCTGTCTTAATGCTATTCCACTAGAGCAAGGAATAAATAGAGGAAGGGAAGTAAGAGATCTCATTTGCAGCCAGTGACCCCTGCTTAATGGCCGAACTAGCCCTGTTTACTTTAAATAAGCCTAGAAAAACTTTTAAATCTTTCAGGTAAGTCAACCAGAAAGAAAAGGCAGAGAAACTCTTTCAAATTTTGTGATGACAGGTAAAAGGAGCTACCCTTAATAAAATGCAGCATAATACCATCTGCAAAAAATATCCTGCTGATCCATCATCAGAAACAAACACAGGACATTTATTTCTTCACTCTAAGGCATCAAGGCCAGAGCATCAGCTGTGGCTATCAAAGTCAGTGGAAGTGTATCAAATTCACCTGAGAATCTGGCCCTTTTGGAGAGGTATTATTACAGTGCTTTATATGGTTATCTTCCAGAAGGGTTGGCAACTTGGGGTTAACATGCTGTCAAAAATCTATCAGCTTCCCATTTCCATCCTCCTCCTCCGCTGAAGCAGTCTAACTTGCTGTACAAATGTCACGAGCTCCACTGGGAGCTCCAGACCTTTGAATGTCGCAGCACACTCCATTATTTAGTACTGCTATAAGATAATCTTTTCAACTGCTGTTTTCTAGTGAGAGTTCTCCAAGATGAACCTATAAAGAACAGATGCCAGCTTTCAGTCACTCAGGAATTTTGTCAGTTGAGTGACTTTTACTTTTATCCAGGGGGACTTTGATTTTCGGACACAGATATCAAACTAACAAAATGCTATCACTGACAGGTTTCAGGAGGGTTTGTTCCCTTTTCTTCCATATTTTACAAATCAAAAAACACCCAGCACCTGTTTATCATTTTAAGGAAGGTTGTATTTGTTATTCTTATCAAGAAATGTTCTAAATACATTCCTGATAGAGAACTGTAAGTTATTAAATATGTAGCACGAAACAGAAGAATTTCAAAGTATGTTCACCTTCACTTTCCTCCTTACATTATTTCACTTAAGTCTGACTATTTTAAAGTATATTGTGATTACAGTAGGAGGTTTATCTGCAGGATATGAGCTATAATACTTTGCTTAACTGGCCTTTTTTTCAGAAGCTAATAAATCCTGGACATATGAATATATAAACTATTTTCCTTTGAGAATTCTCCCAAAAGGCATATCAAAGTGAAGAACATTAAATAATGTTACTAAAGCAGAGTTTCTGAGGGTTTGTTTTCCTCAGTTGTGATCACACTGGGTGCCAAAGTCCCAAGCAGTAGTGGATCAAAGCATCCATGGGGGCCTAACAGGAGACTAATGCTGCACAGGACAGAGACTGTAATGTCTCCTAGGACAGTCCAGAATAAGTCAAAGTTTTTCTTTTAAAATTAGTGACAACAAGAAAGTGCAGGGTGTGCTGATATGCACAGCGTATATTGGCACAGCTACCATGCTGTAGTGTTCCTGCCACCTATATCACCACTCAGTCCAGCGTTCTTAGTGGAGAAAAGAGAGAGCAGGGGAACAAGATCAAAACAGATTGTGCACTCTATACCAATCAAATCAGTTTAAATTATACCCAGATGGATATTTACAGTAGTTAGCCATCAGATGATACCATACCAAGAACCAGGAAACTGTGTCATTCTTCAGCAAAGAGCTTTGTTTTTATTTTAAGTGAGAGTTTTAATATGTGGTAGAGCAAAAAAAGCACAGGAGGATCCTAAGCATGCTGTTAGGCCCAAGGGTTTACAATAGGGCACATGCTCCCTCATTAAGACTTGCATGAAATGATTGCATTAGGCTGAAGAAACTCTAGCTTCCATCTTAAACTTTGCCATAGGGCAATAACAATGCTAATTTAAGAGACCATGATGTAAATGTAATCTAGAGAAAATTATAAATTCAATTAACAGGCCAGGATACCATCAGTCACTTGATTTCTTCTTTGCCTTTGTGTGATCTCATTATTTAAAGTGGAAAAGCGTGAAGGGGCTTTAATATATCATATCTCTGTTCAAAATCTGTTGTTTGGGGGAAAAACAGAAGTCAGTGCTTCACACATTTCATGTATTAAAGATGATATTTTCAATACATTATGTATTAAATGACCTAAATATTGGAAAGTTCAACTACTATTTTAAAAACAGAAATAAAATGTTATTTTAATACTTCAGTGATCTCATAATGAAAGTAAAAAGCAATATGTCTACTGATTTATTTTTATTATTTTTCTGAAGAAATATAAGGGAGCTACAAAGATAATTCCAGTAAAATATTTGTTTTTTTTGTTTGTTTGTTTTGCCTTTTATTAGGCAAGAGAACACATTTTTGTCAGTTTATGCATGTATATTAGATATACATACTTAAATATATCCAGAAATAAATACCTTAGTTGTGTGTGTAACTTCATTTCTTGAATGATGCTCTGCCAGATTGGGGAAGTAACTTCTCTGAAATCATGTTGAATGCTGTCAAATGAATCAATGATAAACCACAGATATTTGACAAAACCAAGCTCACTTTAAATACATTTATTTCGTACACATATATATTTCTTAACTTGAGATACCAGGAAATATATTTCCATATGAAGCTATAGTTGTAGGCTTTGCAAACCATTTAGTTTTTACTGCTTTATATAGTGGCAATCAAAATGCAATGCCATATGAAATGCCTATCTTTTATCTAATTTAGTAATATGTTTGCTTCTCTATAGTAAAAATGTACTTGCTGGAGTTATAAGCTTCTACAAGAGTATACGCATATAACGTTTTAATATCTAGGCCTTGGTAGTTTTGATTCAGCCACTGAGCAGTGCAGAGGAGTGAATTATGCACTCAGATAAGATCCTCCAGCAGGTCTACAGTTTGCCATTCTCTATACTGTATTGTTTTGGGGTGGAACAGAAGTGGGAGAAAGAATAAACATTCTTCTGTTCATTTCTAAAACAAAATGACTCATCATAAAATGAATGAATTTTTGTTCTAAAACAAAATGACATCATAAAATGAAATTTTATGATGTTTTTGTCACACAACTTACACTCAGATAGATGGGAGATCCCATATCAAGTTTATCCACATGAAAATAAGATAAACTAAAAATGCGTATGTTAGCACTCACAGCCTTGTGATAATGAAGATTAATTATTGTGGCACATTTGGCAGACATAAAACAGAAGTCTAAAGGTATGTCTTATTCAGTATTAAACCAAAAAAGTCAATAATCTGATTGACAATTACAATTTTTGCCACACATAAAGTGCCAGTTTGGTCTAAAATTCATGCTATATACCTTTAAAGAGTTAAGTGTCAAAAAGTCTTTATGATGATCCTTGTTTTGCAACATGTAATTTTTTTTTCTAGGATTTATCCATTTTGTTTTATTCATTGTTGAGGCTTGTTAAATAGATGGTAGTTAATGGATGAGAGAAGATCATTGAACAAAACCTCAAACATACAACTCAATTTCTGTCGCTTTGGATTTGCTAATAAGTACCTTTTACCATCCTATCCTCTTTTAATTTTGGAGATGCTGAATACCACATTTGCTCTTCTTTGATTACTTTCCATCTAGTATTTCCCATCATCTTTCATTATTCCTTTGTAACCTCTTATTTGCACTTCCTTGTTTAAATTTTAGTACTTTTAGACAATCATAGAATCATAGAATGCTTAAGGTTGGAAGGGACTTCTACAGGTCATCTAGTCCAACCTCCCTGCACACATAGAGACACCCAGAGCACATGGCACAGGGTCACATCCAAGGGAGTTTTGAAGATTTCCAGAGAAGGAGACTCTACAATCTCTCTGGGCAGCCTGTTCCAGTGCTCTGTCACCCTCACTGTCAGTAAATTTTTCCTTAAGTTCCTGTGGAACTTTTGATGCTTCAGTTTGTGGCCATTTCCTCTTGCTCTGTCGGTGGCCACCACTAAAAAGAGGCCATCCCCATCCTCTTCACTGCCTCCCTTGAGGTACTTGTACACACTGATCAGGTCCCCTCTCAGCCTTCTCTTCTCCAGGCTGAACAGGCCCAGTTCCCTCAGCCTCTCCTCATAGGGCAGATGTTCCAGGCCTCTGATCATCCTTATGGCCCTGCGCTGGACTCTCTCCAGCAGCTCCACATCCCTCTTGTACTGTGGGGCCCAGAACTGGACACAGTACTCCAGATGTGGCCTCACCAGGGCTCAGTAGAGGGGCAGGATCACCTCCCTCGACCTGCTGGAGATGCTCCTCTTAATGCACCCCAGAATGTCATTGGCTTTCTTGGCCACGAGGGCACACTGCTGCCTCATGGTCAACCTGTCATCTCTCATGACTCCCAGCTCTCTGCAGAGCTGCTCTCCGGAAGGTCAGTCCCCAGCCTGTACTGGTGTCTCGGGTTATTCCTCCCGAAGGGCAGGAACTTGTATTTGTCTTTGTTGAATTTCATAAGATTTCTCACTGCCCAGTTATCCAGTCTGTCCAGGTCCCTCTGGATGGCAGCACAGCCCTCTGGAGTATCAGCTACTCTTCCCAATTTGGTATCATCAGCAAACTTGCTGAGGGAGCACTCTGTGCCTTCATCCGTGTCATTGATGAATAGGATGATTGAACAGGACTCGACCGAGGACTGACCCCTGGGGGACACCGCTAACCACAGGCCTCCAACTAGACTCTGCACCACTGATCACCACCCTCTGAGCAATGCCATCCAGCCAATTCCCAATCCACCTCACTGTCCACTCACCTATCCCACACTTCTGAAGCTTGTCCAGGAGGATATTGTGAGGGACGGTGTCAAAAGCTTTGGTGAAGTCAAGGAATACACTTTGATTTTCTCAGAGCCATCAGAAACAAATATGTTCCACTGCTATCAATAACAAACTTTTTTTTTAAAAAAAAGTGAAAATATTGCATAGGAAAAATGCTGAAAATATATCCCTAAATTATTCTACTTCAGATTTTTTTTCACACGTTTGTAGAATTATTTCTGAAGCCTCTGATGGAGGCTTAGTTAATTGAATGGGCTAGTTCTGTTAGTGTTTTATCATTAAGTTCGTTCAACTTTCTAACGTGTTTTCAAATTTTAAAGTACACAAAAAATTTGCAGTGTCTTATAGCTGCTGAATACATACTACACAATTTTAAACTGAAGTTAAAAAGAAGAAATGAAAATAGAAGTGCTTACTAATTCCCTATAAGGAAAAGACAAAATACTGTCATAGAAGTTTCTAATTTTGCTGACTTTTTTCTTTTTGAAGTGAGATAGTAGGTGTATCTCATGATCCTTTCTGCTTGATTTGCAATTGCTGCAGTTTACTACTGTATTTGGAGACAAGAGGAGATAGGTGTTGTATTTCAAATAACAAAAAGGAAAAGTAGTCTCCAAGGAAGGAAGTCATCTGAATTTATTCTTTATTTATAAAAACATTTGTTTCTAGTACTCTTGTGAGAGGAACTCTATGTTCAGTTAGCTTCTTCAATGTTCTTGAAGATATAGGATGCACAGAATTTACTGCTTTCTGCTTTTGAAGCTTCTTTTCCCCAGGAAAAAAAAAAAAAACAATTCTGTAAGGAAAATTTGGTAATAATATTTAAGGTTAGAGACCATTATGCATTTATTTATTTATTTATTTATTGACATAAAATGTTTTATATTTAAAAAACACAATGTGGGGTCGGAGTATTAACACAAATCCTGAAAAGATAGAAACTTGAAGTATAGGAAATTCAGGTCTTGTCATCTCAGTTGTGATGAGAAACCCTTATGAACCTTTTATAGACCCCTATATTTGGCTTATATATTTTATAGACCCAATATTTAGGCCCAGATTCCATAAGAAGCTGGAAAATGAAATGTAAAATTCTAGGTCTATCATCAGCTATAAACTGAACATATGAAGGCCTGAGAATAACACTGATGATTGCTTTGCATCGCTTTTTTACCATCCATGTCACCATGTTCTGTATTACAACCCATGAAGGACTTAGTCTGGTATGTCATGACTTCAGTGATATAACTTCACATAACATTAATTTAAGCAAGAAAAAGCAACAGACAAACTCCCATGTTTTTAATGCTGAAGTCATTATGCTGTATTTTTTTTTCTTTCAATAATGCTCTATTATATTTTGTAATATTTGCATTCTTATCTTCAAGTCTATGCTTGTTTTCCTTTTTGTTGCCTCGCGTCAACATTTGTCCCGGCATACCGAGCTAGCACGGGTGCCACCGCCCAGCACCCCGGGTCAAATGAGCACAGACACCAATGTGGTGGATGCTGCAAATGGCGTTTATTGCGTAAAAACAGGGACTTATATAGGATATCTAAACGCGGAAGCTCGCGCGGTGGCCAGTAAGCATTATTATTACCTAATATGGGCAGTTAGTTGACTGTGCTTAGCATGTTGGCTAATAGGGTCTTCCTCTAGGCTTTCCGTACATCGCGAGATCTTCCGAGCGCCGTACCCTACACATTTTCCCAGTTTTCACTCATTATATGTCTTCTTGTCCATTGATATTTAAAGCTAGTTTGAATATTCATATTCTAGACTACACTTCATGGTGAAAACATTTACCTCTACGATCTCACCCAGACTTCTACAGGTACCTTTTTTTCTATCTGCATTAGTGTCTGTTTCCAGAGCTAAGAATATAATTGTTTATTTCTAGTTCTAAAACAGGGACAAGTGTATCTGACAATGGGAATTTCAAAGAACCTTTATAATTTAGGAGCATGAGTCCAACTGAGTTGTAGTGACTTAGGTTTCTTTAGTCACAGAGGTATTTATGTATCAAAGTCATTTATATATTTGTAAGCTTATAAACAAAATCAGATGAAATGGTTCCTGCAATAGCAAGGGATTGGATTTGACGAACCACGAGGACTTTTTTCACTCCTATTTTCCTATTAGATAAACAGAAGCATAAATGAAGCCGTGAACATTAAGACAACATTAAGGCTATCCACATTTAACCCCAAAATAAAACCACATGTGTTCTCAGGAAACTTTTCCAGATGCATTTTGCGTAAGAAAATAATACACTTCTCTTGGTGATGGAAAAATGAATTATATGCAAGTAAATAAACGGTCTTCAGGAAGACATCTATACACATGTCCTCTTTCTGCCTCTGTTCCTGAACTACTGCCATACATATAACCTTGAAGAAAGATCCTTGAAAGATCCTTGAAAGAAATACAAGAACAAAGGATAAAAATAAACAGAATAAGAGTATTGTCTGATAAAGCAACAGAGTAACATACAACAGCTACAAAAATAGAGCTGAAAATAAAACCAACAACAAAAATGAAATTTAAGAGTGTATCCCATGCAATACCTCAGAGCTTATAGACAGTATGTTCAAAGTATTATATTCAACAGGTAGGTGAAATACCAGTTCTCTGTCATGCCAGTGTCAGATATGAAGGATTTCTGTTATGCTTCTAAACTTGAAGAAGAGATAAGCATGAAACACATCTAATAAGATGTACTATACTTATGTTTATACAAGGATGTATCTTAGATGTTGTGTTATGACTGTGCATTTGCAGTAGGTGGCCGTATCAATATTTATAGTGGAAGCTTTATTCAGCACATCCTAATAGGCAGAACTCCAAATGATTCACAATAGTTAGGACCAATACTTCTCGTTTTATGTCAAACTGGTGGCTGATTTCAACAGTGGAAGAGGTGCATGTCTCAAAGACATTCCTCGGCAGTATCATGATGAGCAGGGAATTTTTCTGAAAGCAGCCTACTATGTACGGAAAACATGACATCTATAAAATGGAAAGTTAGGTTAGCTATCCTGACAGAAATAACATGGCAGACCTTTGAACGGATATTTTTGTTCTCCAGATATCAGATTAGGAAACTTTGTGTTTGAATACTTTTATTCCAGACTGAGGTCAAGAGAAACAGGTCACAGTATTTAAAAATGTTTGTCCTTAGAAGACTATTTCTGAAACAATAGTCTTTTCGTCTGTGACTAGATGAAAGTGAGAAAAGGCAAACACAAATTTATCATTTGAGTTGTACAAATTGAGTTGTACAGTGGAGTAAATTTGAGCAAGAGCACCGTCTGTCTGTGCAATGTGTTGACATCAGGGACTATTTCCTTTTGTAAAAGCCATGTGCATGTAACAGCCCCTCTATGCTTCGAGTGTATGTAGATATCTTCTGAACTCCCACTTACTCATGCTGTCTTCCCCAGACTGACTTTAAGTTCCATTTTAGCTGGTGATAACTTAGGCAAAGTCATTTAGATATCAGTGGTCATTCTGATACTGTTACAAAATGGTATAAAAGGAAGACCTGTACATTCTAAATAGAAGAATAAATCAGGTTATCAATAGATTATCAAATAAAAATGGTGATGTACCAGCACATGGAATATTGAGTAAGCATGTAAGCATGATGTGTTTCAAGGCAGCAAAAAGAAAAAAAAAAAAAAAAGGTCATCTAGAAGGCAATTAAAATGGTTAGAAATATCTCACAATAGGATGCCAGCCTATCAGAGGGTGATGCCTGTAATTCTGTCAAGCTTGCTTGGGGCCAGAGATCACATACACTAATCTGCAAAGGAACAGATGAATGACTGGCAACTAGCTAGCATTAATTTTCATAACATCACAAGCAATCTTGAGCCAGGAGCTGATCTGGATTCATTCCTCTTATATAAGAATCCAGAGCTCAGAGTCTCATGGCATCTGTACATACGCACATGAAAAAAATATACAAGGATGTTTCAGAGGAATCTGCAGTTAGATATTTTCTGTTGTAAAGAAATAAGGTTATTATTTTAATGGCAAAGAACACTAAGAAATCACAGAGATTAATTGATACAAATAACAATTCTGTCCAAACAAGTAGTGTTACTCATGAGAGATATTCATAAATCAGTATTGATTACACTTTTGCTTCTGACTAATTAGCTCTACAATCTTTCAGTTAAAATGCCATGACTGTAACAGATACAACTGCCCTGAAGGAATTAAAGAATAACCTTTACTTTATTATATTTCCTGTCCAATGATAATTTCTTTCTTTGGAGAAGTGAATTCTACTGCCTCAGGTGACAAAGCAATATTGCCACACTCCATTTTATATGAGGACACAAGATCATAATTAAAAAGGAATTATTCAAATGGAGAAAAAAACAAACAGACACATTATTTAACATTAAAACACCATTATGTTGTCTATGTACGTAAAGCAAAGTGGAAAAATAAAAATTAGGACACTTTTATTCATTGTGAGTTGTTTTGCCAGGCCCAGCACATCTTTGTTGTTCTTGATTAGATTATAGCTTTTGTTTGGATGACCAAGACATCAAATTAGGTTTCTATAGAGATTGATTTGACATCTTTAGCTAAATGACATTATCTCTTTCTGCTGCTCATGAGATAATGTTTTGGTGCTTTCACTGTCTGATTTATCACTTGCTAGTTTATTTCATTACCTAAGATGCTCTAGATTAGTCTTTTGAGTTGTCATTTGCACCTGGGAAACATGTAAACAATTCAAAAGATTTTAACAGTGACCTGAGCAAGAGCTTGTAAAGGACAAAGACAGGTAAGTTAGCTTAGATGGGTCAAAAGAGATAATTGATCCAAATTAACCTACATTTAATATCAAACTAAGAGCCAAAGACAAAAATTTTGTATTAACATGATTACTGTGTGACATATGGAAAAACAGAAACTGTAGGATATGCAGGAAAAAGACAGTTGTCTATTACCATGGAGCATCTTAATTAATCAGATAACAAGATTAAGGGGGCTGGAAGTTGAAGCTGGCAACACTAGCAATAAAGCACACGGTTTTAATAACAATTGACTTCAATCAGTGAAACATGTTAGCAAAGGGTGCAATAAATGCCCCCCCACCTGAAGATTTTAAATTGACGATTTCTGTCTCTCCAAATTTAACTGCAGTTCTTAGGACATATGCAGGAATCACTTAACCAACACAATTAAAAACAAACAAAGAACAGGAGTTGGGAAATATTGGGAAAAAGGTTGGGAAATAACTATATTGTAGTTACAGTAGTTAAAAACTGTAGTTAACAAATAGTGGTTAACAATGAGGACAGAAGATAATCTTTTATCTGCGTGTACTGCTAAATTAAAGTATTGCACACCCATTATTAAAGCATAAAATATTCTTAAGGATGATGTTATTTTCTTCGTATTCACTTTCAGTGATACTTACATTACAGATGTTGTGCCTCTGTTCCTAGTCTCTGTAGACCACATCTGTACCCATGAAGAAAAAATACATAACATTCCTTTTAGCTATGAATCAAATAAAAAAGATTTGATATCATAACTTGCATTTACTTCCTTTAGAAAGCCCGTGATTCATTACCTGGAACACTGAAGAAACCAGGTTACTTAAATAAGCAAAGATGTTTAGTCATCAGATTCTCATTAATGGTTCTAAGTCAGTTTCATTTCAGTCGAGAAACTCTGTATTTAATGACTTTATGGATCTAGACTGAAATAATCAATTGCATCATAGTTGCCATTAAAAGTTTTGATTTCCTTTAGGGAAAATGGTCTGTTACATTCCTCCTTTCCTGTATATTTTCTTATGCTACTGAGACACTATAGGAACTTAGGTACTTCCTCTATACTCTTCAGAAGGAATGGGCTGAATCTCTGTAGGAATGGAGCAATACCAACCACATAAATTTAAATTTACATTATTTAACTTTAAAAGACTATCTCAATTTAGCAATTTTCAATAATATTGTCTGACTTCATGTGAAGGAAACCCCCTAATCTTCTTGTAAGATATCAGGTTTTGCTTATTTCATTTCTTTCATTCATAATCACTGGACCTTCTCTTGACATTTAGAAAATTAGAGTTTCTCACCAACAAATAGTTTCAGAGCAATTGCATTTCATATCTTAATAGAGATTGTCTGTCTGGCATCATGTCTTAATGAGAATGACATATACTGTCAAGAAAACAATATCTTTTTCAGTAGAAATGTCCATTTCAAAACACTTTTTTATTTTCTCTGCATATGAATTTTCATCTATGGTAATAACAGTTCACTGTATTGACTAGCATTTGTTTAGCTTTTGCTTTCCTGAGAATCCATATACTATTACAGTACAATATTGATCTCTTCCTAAAGCAGAATCGAAAAAAAATATTCCACAAAATCTATATGATGATGATATATTACTTATTGAAGAAGTAGTTAAATAAATGAGCCTCACAATAAAAGCAAGAACTCAATATATTTAAAACTTACTGATTTGGTGAAAGAGTTGACTCCAGCAAATTTATCTTTATAAAAGGGACTTTGGTTTTCTTGTATGAGCTCAGTAAGTGCAGAGAATACAGTGTCATCCTGGTGTCAGAAATGGTTCCATAAAAATGTTTGCAATCTTGGTGTACCTACCAAGATTGCAAACCCTCCTGTTCTTCCCCTCCTGTTCTGTAATCCACTCAGTCTCTATGCCTCATAGTCTGTCTTGAATAACTCTGTTTATTCATATCAATATTGTATCAGAAATTACTTTCCTTTCCCTAAGTTCTTCTCTTGTAAAGACTATCATGGGAATCAAAATTAATCAACTTTTGATACAGAATGATGATTTTTCCCTTGCTCTAAACAAATATATTCCAACAAAAATTTATTTTGAACTCTCTTTCCCCCTCTTTCCATTTTGTAATATTTTAAATTATCTATTGATAAGATATGAGAATATGAGCAGGATCTTGCAGCAACTTTAACATAAAAATAGTTCAAATAACAAGAAAAGCTTGTGATGGAGGAAGATGAACTTGTGTGTCTTCTGACCTGGTTGTATGCATGCTAAATCTATCACTTGGAACTAAATCAGAAAGTTTCTTTTTAAAGACCCTGTTACTTTCACAGTGGCCTTGAGTTGCAGTGAAGTAATTGATAGATTGCCTTCTCCTATTTGTTGCAAGGAATATTTCTTCCATGTCTCATTCTTGGATGCAATCCTGTGTTCTAGGAGACCCTACGTGTGAGGGAGGTTGGACTAGATGATCTCTAGAGGTCCCTTCAAACCTTAACGATTCTGTGATTCTGATCTGTAATTATCTGTCAGACACGAAAAGGAAGTTAATTAGTATAGGATATATAGGAATCCATTCAGGAGAGCAGAAAAAGAGATTGGAGACAAAGGGGCTGATTGCAGCAGTTAGTAATTCCAGCGGAAGCAAGTACAGGGAGAAGCAATTTGGAGCTTAGAATAAGCAGGGAATGGTTTAAAGGAGAATCAAAAAAGCACAAATTGTGTTGGTTCAAAAGCTGTGCAGTTCATCATTTTCCTTTGTGGAAAATGGCTCCATTTTTATTTTTAAATATCATATTTTAAAATCAAAACTTGATTTCAATTTTTAATTTTCTCTTTCTCCTTTTTTTACTAACAAATGTCAAAAAGGAGAAAGAGTCAAGCAGTATAACTTTACTTTCTTTGATTTGTGCGGTCCACACGAATCAAATGTATATAATTTCTGGAGATCATAAACCCTACTGATGTTGATATAACGTGCTATTATTAATATTCTTTTTAAACAAAATTATTATATATCTTTCATATGCATACTAGCACTTATAGATTTAGAAAATAAAATCTTATTAACTGTTTGGGCTAAAATAGAGACGATTCAAAAGGGATATACAACAAAGGCTTCAAATATATAAAAGGCTTTTAGAGAAGGAATAGCTATCTGTTCAGTGCGTCTTTGGAGGATAGAACAAGAAGTAAGCTGTTTAAATTGAGTTAAGTAAGATATCAGAAGACCTTTTCTAATTGCAAGATTAGCGAAGCAGTGGTATAGACTGCCTGGAGGAGTTGTGAAATCTCACTTACAAGAGTCTTGAGAAATAGATTAGACAACATCTGTTAGAAATGTCATAGATATTGTTGTTCCTTCCTTGGGGCAAACCATGCACTAATGACCTCCTGAAGTCCCTTCCAGTTCTGTTTCTGTTATCCTATTTTATGCTTTGCTCAGTACAAGCCCTGTTGAGTCCTGAAAGTGCTAACCAGGCCTGTCTACCATAACCTGCATTGCTGTGTGAAGGGTACCTTTATGTATGCCCTGTAAGTACCTGCTTTGGGTCTTGGGGAACTTCCTAAATGTGGAAGCCTCTGTGAATCTTTTGAAATCTATTCATGCACCACTGTTGCAAGGATAGAGTGCAAATGGTGAGAAGGAAAATTCTGAAATCTTTAAGACCTTTACTTTTTTGCCAAATATAATTGAATAAACCGCTCTTCATATTTACCCTTAGCAAAAAAATAAAGAGATTATTTAACAACAGTCCTTAAAAGTTGTTGTTTGGTTCAACTGCTTTTCTTTATGCTGATCTGTGTGACTGAGTTGAAAATTTTACCAGAAATTACATGCTCACTATGGCTTGAAGCCAGATGTTATTTAAACTGCTACCATTTAGTAGTTTCCTTTGTTTTCATTTGATTTGTTTTTAATATGTAATCTCTATTTAGATCACTTTGCTTTTTTAAAAACCATTTTAATTTTCCCACAGAGTGTGGATCATATCAGAACTGTTGACATATTACTTTTTATAATTGAAGATAGTTCTTATTTAAGAATCATATCCTTTTTTTTGAGAAATAAAACTTCAGTATTTCTGCTGAATCTCGGACTAACTTTAAAAATGCTAGTCAATATCACTTCTTACTGTGCCCTTATAATAAATGAAATAGGAAGTATATGGAAGGTACAGGAAAGGAATATAACAGCACACTGGAAGTATCTGGAATAAGTGGCTCTATAATAAAAGAATAAATTGAAGAAAACTTTGCCTCAAAATGTCTATCAGATTATATGACAATAAAATATCATACAGTGTGAGGGAATTTTCCATAACAAGTGGTATAAGCATGCTTTTCCTATGGAAATTGCTTTGATGGGACATAATATTTTGGATCTCCATCATTTTATAACTACAACAAGATGCTTAGCATCTACTTGACATACCTTGGGGCAAAGTGATTTTAAGGGGGAAATTGCAGTCTTGCTGGACCTTTTTTTTTTAGCAGATTGATGGAACCCCCTAAGTGACTAAATAATACTGCTCTCATTTAGCCATATTAAAATATGCTCAGCATGATGGATTAGTCATCAAGTAAGACAATCAAAATAGCAATTTTTCATCAACGCAATCAACACAAATGCCAGAGGTGCTTAGCCATGAAGAATAAACACTTAATAATGAATTCTATTCACAGTCTCATTTATGAACTTTCAGTTTGCTCATTGGTTTAGCACTGTCCTTTTGTTGAGTGTGTGTCTGTGCATCACAAGAAAGAGGAAGGTGATATCCCTTCCGTCCCCTTCTACTCACTCCGGAATAAATAGCTGAAAAATTAATGAATGAGAGATCAGACAGGGGAAGAGTTTGTTTCAGATAATGGGCCTACCTTTACTTATGATTCAAATGCTAGTCCTGTTTCATACCTTGAAAACAACATACATATTCTCTGTGAATGAGCTAAATTGCACATAAAGAATTTGACGTGCAATGACTTTTTCGACTTTAGTTTCTTTTTCCAATGGAAACAATACAACAAAGCTCCCATTAGCACTGTTAACTAATTGAGTAGTCTTCTAATTATTAATATTACCTAACTGATTTGGCATCCAGCTATTAATGGTTATTATCTTTCCTCAGTGTTTACAGTGTTGTGAATTGAGTTGTACGGTTTCAGAACTACCTAGTGCATCAAAATCATGTGAGAAGACTAATGCAATGCTTTCCTAAGTGCCACTTCAAAACCAAATATGTGCCTATAACAGTGTTAGAGTATATTTCTACACAGTGGTGGTTTTATGCTTTGCACGTGATAATATTTTGTTATTTTCACTTTAAGTTCATGCTGCTTATTGCATTGTCTCTGCTTTTTGTATTGACTATCTGCCTCTTCTAAGTCACCTAAATAAATATATCTGAGTGATTTTATCAATTCTTTTCATAACTCCAACGTACTGCAAGCTTGGAGGAATTCCAAACACCTTTCAGTTTGAAAATAACATTTTCTTCTAGTCTTTGAAAGAGAAATTTCTTATCTTTTTCTTAGTGCAATTGTTTGAGTGAATGAGAAAATTAATACATGTCTACCACTTGTTTTATTATCCTTTAGTACTTCTAAATATTCCATTAGAATACAAAATATTCCATTAAATTCTTCAGTAGAACATTAAATTTATTGCATGTGGGTCTAGATGTAACTATTAGCTAACTTTTCCAGTTACATTTCTTTTGAAGAAGACTAAATTCTTTCTTGATCCAAGGTTCTCTCCCATTCCACATATACTTTTTTACTCCTGTTGAATAAGTATCATTATTTTTTGGTTTGTTTGGTTAATTGGTTGGTTGGCTTTTTTTTGTTTTTGTTTTTTAATTTAGTTTAGCTTAGTTTAGTTTATTTCCCAAAACTTCATTTGAGTCTTTTACATAGGGTTCATTTTGCCTAGTATGAGAACAACTTTCAAGAAAGTCTGAATTCACCTTATAGTCAAAGAGATAATTAAGCTTTCTTAGGCCATGATTCCTTTGGTCTGCTTCAGGCATTTTCAGTAAGGTGAGATGATAATTCATGCTCTACTGGTGTTCATCTCTCTCCAGTGACTATAGAGGGAGGTCTGGGTCATAAGTAGATGAATCCTGCCCCTAGCATTTCCTTTCAGTCTTTCTAAACTAGCCAATGCCTATGCAAAATATAAGATAAAGCTCCTAAAGCGAGACTTCACAAGCTTTCTTTATCTTCTTTAAAATCTTTGTAGATGATGCAAGTGCTTTCATGGCACTTGATAGTTATCAGTTCTTTGAATATTTTCTTAAAATATAATACGACTGCAATTTTTTTACCAGGTCACAGAAAGCAGGGTTAGATTTCAATCTAAATGAGGTTATAACAAAAACAAACAAACAAAACCCAACCAGACAAAACCCCTGCCCCACAAAGGAACTTGAGCATCTAGGAAAAAATAAATTAATAATTGGTGCTCATTTATCCATTCACAAATGCCAATCAATTGACTTAACATCATGAAAAATGAACAAAACAAAACCTCAACCAGATAGATAGGTTATGGATAGCAAACCCGGTAGCATGAAACACTTCACCACCCTCTGCTCTTGTAGCTGCTGGCAAGCTGTAGTGATACTACGCCGCCAGGTTGACTTTCAAGGCAACAAAGACTGATCCAAACTGACAGCAGTCTTGTAGGAGGATCTCCTTCTCTTTGGCTGGTCTCCTATGATTCTTTCCACCAGGCATTCTTGGATCCATCTTTGCTGCATCCCCACTAGCTGCTCTAGCTAACTGATGCATGCCCTGACCGTCTTCATTACACAGAATCACAGAATAGCTGACCTCTAGAGATCATCTAGTCCAACCCCCTGCTCCATCAGGGACACCCAGAGCACGTGGCACAAGGTGGCATCCAGGCGGGTTTGGAAGATCTCCAGAGAAGGAGATTCCACAGCCTCTCTGGGTAGCCTGTTCCAGGGCTCTGTCACCATCACAGGAAAGTTCTTTCTCATATGGAGATTAAACTTCCTGTGCTTCAACTTGCACCCGTAAGTGTGCATGTTCCTTATGTAGGTTATGATATCACTTCATGAATAACAATTTCTTGCAAGGAAACTCCTAGTAGACTTGAGTCTCATAGCTCTAAGAACCTACAAAACAAAGTCTTTTTGTCTCAGACTGTTTTTATTAGGAAGTCCTCAGACATAATTAACTTCCCAGGCTTACATACATAGACTATTGCAATAATTTTTTTACACTTATAATATGCTTCCTTTTATAACAGGAAGACCTCTGAGTATATTCTCAGATAACACTTCCCCTTTTAACTCTTTCAGTTTATTTCCCCTTCTCTCCCATAGATATCAACTGAGCATGTTTCTGGAATTATAGATGGAGTAAAGAGTAAAGAAGGGGCATGAGAGGAGTTTGTCTTGTCTTCTAGGCTTTCATCATAGGATTTACAATATCGTCTCATTACTTTAATGAAGGTTAAAAGAAAAAAATCAGTTTAGATGGATTGATTAGTTAGATTATAACCATTTCAACCCAAAGTTATGGATCAGCATGACGTTTTTCTTTGCTTTTTCTTCCCCTATTGCATGATGATGGGAAATATAACCTCCCCATTGAGCATAGATTATCAGGGATGCTTGAAAAACAGCTGTTGCATTGGGTGAGATGGTCTGTACCTCTAAAATAACCACCATGCAAGTAGGTATTAACTGTGTTCCAAATGTGATGCCATATTCAAAAGACTTCGGAAAAAAAAAAAAAAACTTCGGAAATTCTGGAAATCTTTAGTATAAAATACTGAACTGTTACTGCCCAAGTTAAAGATTTAAGAGATTCGGAGGTTATAGCAGGTGCCTGTAATTTTAAAATGGTTTAACTATTGAAGTAAGGATCAAAACCAGTTTGTCTATTAAACATGAGTAATACTAAAACTATATTAATAAATTTGACTATATGTTATAGAATAGAAAGACAGATAGTGCATCCAGTGTTTAATGACATATATTTTCTAAGCTCAGGTAGAAAACTTCACAGGATCCACAATGTTATATTTTCAGACCGGTTGACCTCTTTTGTCTAGAAAGTGATTGTTCCTAAAGATAAATAACAAATAAAATATGGATTCATATTTTCATTGCATTTTCAAATGCGAGACTCTGAAAATAAATAGGTTGGGGTCTGAAAGTATTGTTATCATGTAATAATTATCACACTTTTATTGTAGTGTTTCTCCTGTAGTATCAGGCTATGGAAACTAGCCTTTAAGACTTCTGAATGCAGTAAGTAAGACTTTACATTCCACAGAGTATTACCTTAATCTGAAATCAGTAAATCTGTTTTGACTGCACTGTATTTTTCTTCAGGCTAATGCTATTTTTCTTCAAAAGTATAGCAGTCACTGCTGCATTGAATCAGTACCACTGTAGGAAAACCAGTCACATTTGCGTTGTAAAACAGACAGATCAGACCTGACTGGGATATCAAATTATCTGAAGATGACAAGAGAATAGTTTACCTGGTCATAGGAAAAGCAAACTCTGTTTCTTTGCATCTCTGAGATGATATGCTGAGGGGAGAGTCACTGGCCACTTTGGGGGAAAGAAAAAAAGTCAGTGTTCAAGGACAGTTCGCTTTTACTAGACAGGAACTGGCAGAATGACTCACAAATTACAGTCGTGATGAGGCCTGCTGTCAACCTACTTGACACTGCAGGGGATTTGACAGTGATTCTTTGAGAAAGCTATGTCACCCATGTGAATTTTCTCAAACTAAAAACACTTATATACGTTTATATCTATGCATCTGTATTTTTTTTCCTACTGCTTGTTCTTGGAAAGCAGAGATGAATAAGATGAAAAGAAAGAGAAAATAATTATCTTTTTCTTTCTCTCTTTGGCCTTAGAGAGCAGAACTTCAGTCAGGTCCCAGAGGCCATGATGAATTATGAGAAATATCACATATTTGTTCGTCTGTTTTTTCTTTATTATAGTTGAGCCAAGCTTTGATCTTTGAGAACATTCTGTTTCCTTTTTTTCTAAAATGTTTACTACTGGCTCTATGAAATGGCTATAATGTACAACTACTTCTCGCAGAAAAAGAGTGAGAAAAATGTAGCCTCCTCAGCAGAGTTAGAATCTGCCCTGAGTTTTTATTGGCTTTCAATCTTCAGTACTGAGAGACCTACAAAAATACTTTAAACCTTCAACAGCTTAACATATAGTCTTATTGGAAGACATGAGGTTAATCATACGAAACTTGATTATTCATTTGTACTATATGGTAGGGACCTATGCTAAGTTCTTCCAAAAAAAGAGAATTAAAATTAATATTCGTTTTCATTTCGTATTAAATTCTGAAACTTAGCAGTGTTTGAGAACTTGCATCATGCTCCCCGTTTTACTGCTCAAACCATTCTAAAAGTCCACTGAAAGTTTTATTTTGGCATCCCATTTCTTTGGTGAGACAACATGTACAGAACTTTCCAGAAAAATAGATAAGAAAAAACTATAGAATTCTGAAAAAGCTATAGAATTCTATAATGTGCATAAGCACAGTTAGCAAAAGGAATACATGAAGTTGCATGAGAAAATGAAATATGGTGATTAGTTTTGAAACAGATGTCAATTGACAGAGTTTGAGTGAAATCAAGTCATTTGTACTGATTCGTACAGCAGATGATTTTTGATCAGAGTACATTGTGAGGCTTTGTAAATATAGCCTGATCCTATTCCCTCCCTTACTCTTCCCTCTCTTTCTTCCATTATTATATTGCTGAATAGTCCACATTTCCCACATATTGCAAAGAGATACAGTGCTCATGTGAAATAGAAATATGTCTGTGCTAACTTACTGGCCTCAGCTTTCAATATTGCTTTAATCTTGTAATTAGCACATTATTTTTTTCTGATATGCTTGTTTAATACACTCAGTCGGAAAAAGGTAAATGTGCTTAAAAACTGCAGTAGGCTGACAAAATTGATTATTTCTAATGTTTTAATATCTTTGCAGAATGAAAAGTATCATTACATAAATTCACCTCCTTTCATCTTTTTCAGACTTTACACACCCTTCATTTTCAGTGTTTACAGTTATGTTCATGCACTTACTTAACATCAGTCAAAGAGAGCCAAAGTCATTCCAAAAGGTACTCAGGCAGAGAAGAAGAAGAGAGTCCATGGCATACATGGATACAAAATCAATAAAAAGTTTTCTGATTTCATTTAACAAAGCATTCAAAATAATGTAAACATAATGATGCTGAAGAAAAATGCTTCAAAGCAACTACCTGGAAGGTGCTGAGTTTTCTTTCTAGCTGGCTTTACATATAGGGTATGTAATGTGTGTAGTAGTTTATTAAGTGTGTTGACTTTTATTTGAAAATTCTATGTTCATCTTAGACATATGAGGTATATATATGTAATAATTATATATAAAAGAATACTTTTTGGTCATACTGCAAAAATTGTGTAAATGAAAATGATAGACTGAATGAAACATTTACAAGTAAGTTGCAGTTCACTCAGCTTTGGCCAGTGCAGTCTCTGTATTACTGAGGTGTCTGTGCTGTGGCTGTTGTTTTTATGCACATAATTGACAATTTTTTGGAATAACATGAAGATCTCCATTTTCTTATTACTTCAAAATAGTTCAATATTTTCATAATATGTTTACTACCTCTTATTTCCCCTTGCCTTCCATAACAGAGCTGTGTGCTCTGGGTATAGAATCTATTGCCCTCTGTAGCTGACACCTGGTGCTCCGAGAAGGCTGAAAGAGATTCATAATGGTGAATTTAAACTCTTGTCAGAGAAGGACTACCTTTGTTGCCAAAGTAATACCTCCAGAAGAAACACTGGAGGTAACATAGAAGACAGATAGGTTGAAAGGGCTGTTGTTAATCTTTTTTTTGCTTTTTTTCCCCAGTACTGAGTTCTCTGAACTCTCTAAATATTTAATTCCCTCCAAGCATTGTGAATTTGATATAGTATCAACTATTTTTGCATTGCTGAGATGACAAAACCTAATAAGGATTTTCTTAGAAAATAGCCTTGGAGCATTGGGTTGACTCAGTGGATTTCTCCTTAAAAACAAGTAAGCAATTCATATTTGTGGAGGGTAAATACATAACCATCACGAAATCACAAAGCCAAACTGTGTTTCTCACTGTCTCTGTTATAAATCAGAAAAAGATGTGGGTATATTGAGATACGAGAATATCCAATTGACTTGCAGTTAAAGATACTCCAGTAATACATTTCTGTTTTTTATCTGCTTCTGTTAAAAACAAATGGATATTTACCAACAGCGTGCTTCGGAGAAGAAAATTTCATTAAAATGTTTAAAATAAGTATTCTATGAAACACTCTCTAAAAGGAAAGAAGACTGACACTGCTTTTGCAAGGGAGCTCTGAAGAATCCCTGTTGTTTTTTCTCTATCACAACACTATCCTGAAGAGTTAGGCAGTAAAAGGCAAAGGCATTAAAAAGTCTGACTCTTTTTAGATAGTATGTTCCTTAGGCTCTTCTTCCTGAGCTTGACTCAGAGCTTGATTGTTCCAGAGTGATTGACTGCCAGCAAATCCTGCAGTGATCGCCATGGCCTGATACGGGGTGCAGCTGGAAGAGCTAGAGGGCTTGGCAAAGGCTGCTCTGACGGTAACCTTCATCCTTGCATCATTATTTGTTCAGTGGACATCCCTGGAAGCATGAGCATAAGCTCTGAGCAAAGTGCCCAAATAGACTGGGTGGCATATTTTGTGTGTGTGATTTATTATTATTATTATTATTATTATTATTATTATTATTATTATTATTATTATTATTATTTGTTAACATGGTATTAGGCAGTTTGGATATGGATAGCTCTGCTCAAGGAGGCTGTAAGCAGCATTGCTGCAGGTAGCATTCATGCTCCTGTCAAGGATGTGAGGATCTGCATGAAGAGAGGTAAGTAGATTTGAGAGCATGCAGAGACCCATGTTACTGCAGGTTAGAAAATGGAGAAAAACAGGTCAATGTATATTAGAATTCATCATGATGAAAAAATGTTTGGTGTTCAAAAGCTTATCAAGCCAGAAAAAGCACTGCTGGTTCAACATAGTTTTAGTATTATCCAGGAAAAAAAAAGAACAAGTCCTGAGGGATCCACTATTCCTCTTACATTGTTTCTGTGATACTTCCAAGCAAAAGTTATTTGTGGTGTAAAATACTTCATTGCTTGAAAAAAAAAAAAAAAGCTTTAACTTTTTCTTTTTTCTTTTTTCTTTCTGGACTTTTTCTTTCAGCCAGAAACATTTGTCAAAACTACTAAATCAGCACCAAGTATTTTAATGAAACCTCATGTATTGCCAAATATGTTCTAACAAAATTACTTTAACAATGTGATATTCTAGAAACTTTTCACACTCAAAAATTCCTATTTAATCTCCATTTAAAAGAACAACATTATCTCCTCTCTCACACACCTCTTTTGTACCATGGCCATATCATAGTTACAATCACTGAAGTATCTGAACTGCTTGCAACCTGCAATGTGTAGCCAATACTATTTTGAGCTGGAAAGCACTGCTAATGCCATTTACATAAAAGAATCAGATGTCTGCCAGGAATCTGAAAATCTGTGGTCCATTCATAAGGATTCACTTGCTTGTGCATATGAGACCCTAGAGAAAGTATTTAAAGACTGCAATAAATCACTTCAGTGGACTGTAGCTCTTGAAATTTTAATAAATAAATAAATAAATAAATAAAAAGCTTGGCACTGAAATATGATCAGTTCCAGAATAATAAATGTGCCGGGATATAACTGATGTTCAAGTCAAATATGGGCGAATCATTTGCTGCTGTGAACATTCAATTCAGTCTTCATAGCTTATTCTATCTTCAGTCTCCTGACATGAGACTTCCTTCAAAGGTTCCAAATGAGAAGGAAATTACATCCAATTTATCTAGAAGCTAGCAAGTACCACTGACCTCTCATATCAGTATCACTGACTTGAAGTCAGGCAGAGACCCTGAAAATGGCTAAAAGCATACCAGCAATTCCCCAAAGCAATAAGTACCTATGCAGCTAAATATACTTTTTTATCTAGTTACACATGGGATGCTAGGATAAGGTCATCTATCTTCCTGCGTTTAGTGAAGGAAGTTATGATGCATAATATACAAATCTTAGCAAGGTGCTTAGTTGAGCTTTTTGCAGCAGAACTACATATTGTATGTTGACTGATATCAGATATAACCAAATAAGTCCTACTGAATGAAATCTAGTAGGATCTAAATGAAATCTAGTCTTCCAAACAGTTTGAAAAGGAATATAATCAAGGCTGTTAACTCAAAATGCTGATAAATATACCACTATACTCTTCCTTGGAGGAGAAAAAATAAAAGCAAAGTGATCTTCCTTTTTAAGAGTCCACAAACAGTTTTGTCTTCCAGACCAATAGTTTTCCTTAGTGTAAAATTGCAATAGAAGAGAAAAGCAGCAAATAACTAACTACATCTTTTTACTGAGCTACAGTGAGAAGACTGTTACACATGCCTCCTTGAAAACATCCATAGCCTTTATCCTGCAATTGGTTCTGCATGAACAAGCCCTACTTTTGTGTAGAGCTCTGCTGGAATTTCAGATACTTTCCAGGATTTTAGAGATAATGGGCTCAGCCTCAGCCCGTGAATTTGCTATCAATCAGAGTTGTAATTGCAGGATTGGGGCTTTTATTGCTTCTTCTTTCACCCTTGGTAGCTACACTTACAAAAACCTGCTTGAAACAGTTGTAAGACAGCGAGATCCAGTGCTGTGCTTTAGCAGTACAGTTGCTACAGCACAGAGGTTACTGCAAGGGGCAAGTTGCAAAATTAGTTGAAATAACTTGGGAAACATTTAAATTGCTAAGATACAGTAAATCTGTGTTTCCATATATCTTATTAGTAGTGTATGAGATAACTACTTACAAGCTTAGTGGTATTTTTGCTAATTAACTTCTATTTTTTTTCCTTGAAAGGGATACTTGAACAAAGGCAATGATGGAAATTCCTGAAATCTTTCAGGAAATAATAATAAACACCAGGTGTTTCACCACATTGCAGCAAAGGCTCATTTTCAGTTTTAGTGTTCAAAAAGTAGGTCCCTAACAGATCTCAATTAAAGGATCTCTTAAAGAAGCTGCTAACATTGAATATTTGATGCATAATTTACCTCTATCTAAATAGTTATTCTAGAAATGATTCTATCCCTACTAATTTTCAAAAAGTGGCTCCTTATGAAAATACATCCCACTGCAGTGAACAGCAGAAAGGAATAGATATGGATATTAGAAGAGACAGAAAAAAAGTTTGCCATGCATGTAACAAATTAATTTCAATTTCACTGAAAGAGCAATAAAAATAGTTCCTACTATAATAATATAGCAGGAAATCATTATGTTAGGTCTTAGTCCTTAGTCTTAGCCAGAAATCAGGAATGCAAAACCTTTCAGCTGCTTTTCTGCTTTTTTAGTTCTTTCTTTGGAAAGATTGGGGCTGTATTACAGACATACCTTCCATTCATAGTCTCTCTTGCCTTCTGCATTCTGCTTCATTATAGAGTATATCCAAATTGCAACACTTTAAGGAGGCAAGCTTAAAAAAAAGGAGAAAAAAATCTCAACAACATATTTTAACAGTCACAAACTACTCAAATATCCAAATATAAGGAAGAAGAGACACACTCTTTTCCACATCCACATCTACTCTGCCAAAAAGATCTGCAGAGGTAAACACATTGCTATGATATCTCTCCATCATCAGAGAATCCCCCTTGACTGAAGTAATCCTACAATATCTTGTAAAATGGCTTCATGTCTTTAATATATTGGAGAATTAAGTCCAATATGAGACAGGAGATTTGGAACTGTAAAGCCTCTCCAGATGGAAAAGCTTTTACAATTCATCAGCTTTTCTCAGGCAGAAAACACTATGTTTTTTGGGGAAAAAAACATAAGTAGGGAGAAAGGACAGTGAAAAGGAGGGAGGGGTGCAGAGCAGAGGAAGGTCAGGCATTTTATATTTTGACTTTTCATTTAAATCTTTATTTCATATTTTCTGTTTTGGTATTTGCTTTAAAGCTTCACTTCAGTGCAAGAGGTCATTAGGGAGAAAGGCTTTTCTCAAAGATGCTCAGAATGGTTTGATCACAGTTCAAATACTGATGAACTAAGAGTGTTTGCTAGGCCACAAAGAGAATATTTTGGCATTCATCCTGCTCTATGAAAAAAAAAGGGGGAAAAGAAAAGCCTTTGAACATAAGAGTGACTTAACAAAGATGATAGTTTGCATTTCTAGAAGAATCTAATTTAAATGAAGACCATCTTTAAGTTGTTTTGAAAAGATTTAAATTGAATAAATGTTGAATGTTTGGATATTTTCGATTTTTGTTGTTTCTTTTTTCTTTTGTTTTTCTTTTTCCTTTTTTTTTCCCTTTTCATGGATGAGCTGTTTTCACTCCGGGGTTTGCAAGGCTGAAATATACCTATTTGCTCACAAAGTCATAAGAGTCAGACTTGTGTGAATCATACAAATTACAGTGTATATGCATGTGTGAAAATAATTATATTTCTATTTTGCATTGGGATTCTATTTTGAATGAACACATATCAAAGATTATGTGTTGCTGTGGATGTTTGGGCAAATGTTGAATTCAAGTCACTTGATGGATGAAGGTTGGAGATATCTTTCTGTAGAAAGAAATTCCATAAATTGTTCCTTTTTATTGTTTAGAAGACAGTTTAAAGCTTTTTACACTTAAAACATATTTAGGACCATTTTAACATGATTTAAGCAATGCCAAGATCTCTAACAGCAAGAACTAATAGTTATTAGAGGGCTTGTTGCAACCTTCAAATACATTTCAAGGAAAATGTACTAGAAGGGGACTAAGCCCCGCTCATAGAAAGTTATTACTCACCACCTCTGGTTTCAATGTGCTAAGCCAGTAGTTAAAAGATTCCTAGATTTTATCTATTGTTCCATTTTGTGCCAAATGAAGCTTGAACATTGACTTGTGTCCCTTTATCATTCTTTACAATAATTAACATGTACCACAGGCGGCAAGCATCGACGGAACATTTTCTTTAATATATGTATATCAAACAAATCAAGCCACAGCAAAGACACAGCAGCTAGACCTCCAGCAGAAACCTCACAAGCTGCTAAAAAAATCTCAGCAGGACCTCAGGACCTTTGGCACATATTCAGTAGCTGCTGCATTTTTACTCCTATTCATACGTTAGCTTTTAACTTTGAGCTAACACAGGCAGCAGGTGGGTAAATATAAGTGTCTGCATATCCTGCAGTCACTCACTTCTGACAATATATTTGAAATAAAGAAAGAATGAGACTCTTGGACAGAGTGTGGCAGAGGACATACATACATAGTAACATATATATATATATGGGAAAATATTCTTCAAAGCTAAAAAAGAAAAATGAACTTATTTTTTTCCTAGAGAAATTGTCATGCCCTACTCTAGTAATATATGAGCGTATGGCTAATCAGCTAACCATATATATTTAACTTGATCATTTTCTTTTCTTGTTTAGTGTATAGCTACAGGAGCTATTGTGAGATGATCATGACTGGAGAACAGCTTTAGACATATCTAATATTCCTTTAAACTAAAAGCTGGCTAAATGCTCAAATAACAAATCTATACTCCTATTAAAGTCACTGAAAGAAGAGTAGAAGATAGCTTAACATTAGCTTCAAAACATTCACACAGGATGGCAGACAGGGTCATGTAGACATATCCCTTATATATATAGTTCATGCTCACAACCACTCTTATTGATCAGTAGAAAATGAGCTGAAAGCCTTGGGAAAAAAAAAAGAGATGAATACCCCCAGATAAAATATGACTGTTTCAAAGTTATGGATCAGAAGTGTTTAAAGTTTAAAAGGCTTTCAAATATTTCTTTCCAGAGAAAACATGTACAGAAATTGTGGAAAAAAGTGTGAGTTAACATTACTGTGGCTATTACCTCACATTTTTCTCCTGTAGTGTTTACAAATATAGACAGATGTATTCTGTTTCTTGTGATAAAAGCAAATACAGTCAATAGTTCAATGGCCATTCTTCAAACACACCATCCATCAGCTTTGAATTCTAGCAACCGGCTGCTTTTACTTCTGAGAGACATCCTTCCACTTTCGGAGAGAAACAGGCATGCAGATGGGATTGTAGCAACAGAAGGGGATTGATGGCAATGGAGGCAAAATATGCCAACAGTCACTGGCCTGTGATGTTGCCTAGAAAGAGGAGGCTTAGGTGGTAGAAGAGCATCAGGAATAGGCAGCAGTGGCTGGAAGAAACCTAAAACATGGAGGGTTGGACTGGCATTTTGTTTTCTGATTCATTCTTTTTCCTAAGCAAGAAAAAAAAAGATATTTTAAATCTCTATCCTCAAAAAAAATGTGGATGCAGGGATGTTTGCTCTCCTCACCATCAGTGTTACTGTATAGGAAGAAAGGAGCGGAAAGCAGAGGAGAGAATCCTAGGCTCATTACTGGCATCATCCGTTCAACTGTGGCAGGGAGGTTTCACTGGAGGAATGCTTTTCCTCCTCTTTTTCCTCCACTGGCTTTTCAGTGAACCAATCTGGAATTTCAACCTGATTACAGAGCAGGATAAATGTGGTTACTAACCATGCCAGATGGAGCTGCATCTGCTGGAGTTTCATTTTAGAGATGGAGAAATTACTGGTAAATATGGGCCCTGTCTTTTTAATTTTAAGATCTGGGGAAATACTGACATTCAGTTTTGATGTTTAGCCAGGGGAAACAGTTGTCTTGAGGGATAAAGGTGATAGGAATGTTAATTTGAGCAAAGAGATCTAGATCTATTTACATATTAATCGAGTCAGCATCAGCAAACATGATGTACATCAGCTGAGATTCTCACATAAACAAGAACAGGTTTCTGCCTCATAAATGCTTGAGTGCAGAGCCATGCAAAAATGAATCTATTTGAAGTATGATCTTGGGCTATGGCATTGATGAAGGAGAGATGAGTTACTGAGTAAAAGATAGATCCTATCCTTAAATATGATTGTGCTTCTGGGATCAGAGACACACTCCTGAAAAAGAGTGAAACAGAGAGATATGACTGAAATTTGCTTTTCTTGGCAATGTAGTACAGTATATCAGTAGATATTAGTTTACTGCCATTCAAAAAGGAGAAAAAATGCCTTAAATCATTGAACACCAACAGGGTTGGCTTCTTAGCTAGTCTTAGGACTAGACAGAGTCTTAAATCTACTGACTCATGTTAAAAGGATCTGGGAGTTATGCAGGTAATTTACTGGGTGTAGTACACATGCCAAGAGAGCTGTAGCATATGCATCCTCTCCTGCAAGTACTACATAAAAGTACATCCAGGCTGTTAGATAGGTTAGGACCCCTGTGTGTTGCTGACCACATGGTTGGTTTTTGTTGCTGAATACATCATTGCATGCTAGGTACATGCCTAACAGTGTAGCTACTGTGAGCAATGGGCTCACGCTCAAGCTATTGCTTCTGCGCGATGCTGGACATTACATTTTGTGCCCTCCCAGTAAGGGTTACTGTTTTAACTTTTTATTGTTCTCTGTATTAGTTTGTCAGCATGAACTGCATGGCTTTGCTAGTCAGCTAGTCAATCTTGAGCCATTTAGCAGTTGCCAATGTGGTTTTCACCACCCTCTGACTCCTGCCAAAAAAGTTACAAAAAGGAAAAGATTCCTCTGTTATCATTTCATCTATGTTAATCCAGTCAGTCTGAGCTAGGCAGAAACATTCAGGTATCACTAACCTGAGTGATATCCCTAGGCAGGCTATATGCAGTGTAACAAATGACCATGGTGAGACTGCAGCAGGAATAGCTTCCTCCTCCAGTCAACTATTGCTATTTCAGCAGGCCTATACATTCAAATAATCCCAAGCACCTTAATCTTGCATCCCAGAGCATGCAAACTATACTCCTCTTTCCATGCTATGTACAGGATGACATTAGTGCTCATCAGCTACCCTTTTACACTGCTTCACAAATGCTGAACTTTAAAAAGATACAAAATAGTAATATTGTCTTAAAATGACAAAGATTGTCACACAAGTCCAGGAGGAGAGCTAGTTATAAATGCTGTGCAGTCTAAATGCCAGTCGACTGAAGCAGATATGAACCCCAATCCATTTTGCACCCCTTAGACCTTAGTCTTTTCTTGTGCCATATGAGATTAGAGATGTAGATGTGGCTTAGCGCTTGTAATCATCTGTATCAAACTCACACACACACACAAGATTATTTATCCATGCATCCCATTACTTTTCAATGTTTGTTGAGCAGATCATGATGTTTTTGACTGATCTCTGCAACAAAAGGGGAGATTAGTTGCTGTGTGACTAAACATTAATATGCTTAGTAATTTAGCAGCTAAACCAAAACTAATTCAAATTCCTAGTTGAAATCTGCACAAGATGAGTTTTTTCATAGTAGAAAACAACAAACTATTTTGATTAAAGCTAAAGACTTAGAGAGGAGATCAATGGAAAAAAATACAAAAATGATCCCTAAACAGACAAGAATTATAAAAAAAAATCAGAAATGAAAATACTAAAGCAGTATATAAATACAGAATATGATAGGATAATGTGTTTCAAGGAACTCCAGGTTAGCTAGATATCCACGCAAGTCTTCAGTACAGGAGTAAACTTAACTGGCCTGTCATCCCAAGACTGGTTTTATTTCTGAGATGTCTATGGGAACCTGAAACCTTTGAAAAAGGATTGTGATTCTTTCAAATGGTGTCGATGTTCCTTCCTTCCTTCCTTCCTTCCTTCCTTCCTTCCTTCCTTCCTTCTTCCTTCCTTCCTTTTCTTCCTCCCTTCCTTCTATTTTGCTTTAAATATAAAGGTCATTTTACTTAGAATTTCCTGTGATCTTTGAGATCAATATTCATGTAATGGTCTCTGTACATACATCTCTCTCTGTATCTATATTGCTGTGTGTGTGTGTGCGTGTGTGTGTGTGTGTGTATAAATGCAGAGAGAGAGAAGAGAGCATGTGATAGTGAGAACTCAAGTTTTTTCAGCAATAAAATGATTAAACTCCAAGCCCACTCCCGAGGGCTGTGCTGCCATTCTGAGAGACCAAGACTGGATGGAGAGTTGGGTAGAGAGGAACCTCATGAAATTCAACAAGGACAAGTGCAGGGTCCTGCACCTGGGGAGGAATAACCTCAGGCACCAGGACAGATTAGGGCTTGACCTGCTGGAAAGCAGTTCTACGGAGAGATATTTGGGAGTCCAGGTTGACAGCAAGTGAGCCATGAGTCGGCAATGTGCCCTTGTAGCCAAGAAGACCAATGGGATCCTGGTCTGCATCAGGAGGAGCGTTGGGAGGGGATCAATGGGGAGGAGGTCGAGGGAGGGGACCTCTGCTCAGCTCTGGTGGGGTTGCACCTGGAGTACTGGGTGCAGTCTGGGCTCCCCAGTACAAGATGGATGTAGAGCTTCTAGAGAGGCTTTGAGGCTCCAATGTAGAGCCACAAAGATGATTAAGAGACTGGAGCATTTGTTGTATGAGGAAAGATTAAGAAGTGAGGTGGGCCTGTTTAGACTGGAGAAGAAAAGGCTGAGAGGGGATTTGATCAACATGTTCAAGTACCTGAGAGGTGAATGTAGGGAGGATGCGGCCAAACTATTCTCAGTGGTAGCCAGTGGCAGGATGAAGGGTAATGGATACAAGCTGAAACACAGGAAGTTTCATCTCCATATGAGGAAGAACTTTCCTGTGAGGGTGACAGAGCCCTGGAACAGGCTGCCTGGGGAGGCTGTGGAGTCTCCTTCTCTGGAGATCTTCCAAACCTGCCTGGATGCCACCCTGTGCCACGTGTTCTGGGTGTCCCTGCTGGAGCAGAGGGTTTGGACTAGCTGATCTCTAGAGGTCCTTCACAACCTTACCCCTTCTGTGAAAACTAGGTTGTGAAATATGATAATCTAGGTGTTCTGTTCTGAAACATGACCAACAATATGGGGCTTCTACATGGCTATGTTAGTTTGAAACACTGAGGAAGACTTCCTCTTCTATGAAGAGTAGTGTGTAATTACTACATGAATATCAAGAGTATGCTAGGATAAACAAAACTTTGTATAGGCTGGTTCATTATTTGGAAATCAAATATTTGCAGACATTTTAGGACGTCTATATTTTTAAGATGAACAGAAATTAGCTAATCAATCACAATAATGAATTTAATGAGAATTTTTCATTTAATTCAAAAGGTTTTTGATTAGGTTTTGGTAGCTATGGGTGAGTTCCTTGAAGGCATATACCAAATACTAAAACATTCTTACTTTGTCTCATCCTAATAAGGTTTACTCCTTTAGAAGGTAGCAACAATATCAGAATTATGAATTCAATTTATCTAAAACATAGTTGAGTACAAATGTTCATATCCATTAAGAAGTTATAAGGATGGTCTATAAGTTAGTATTTGGAAATTTTACATATATGCATTAAGACAAATATGGCTAATAGTGAAAAAAAAAGTTCTTATTGATAGTGATAAATAATTCATACTCTTATATCATTTTCTTTTCTTTTTAATTTCCTATTACTCCCTGTACACAATCCAGAAATAGTTTCTGTATCTTTTTGAAATATCCCAAACTTATTAAAAAGGGAACCAAGAGAATTAGTGATGCATATGTCTGTAGGGAAGCAGAAAAAAAAGGTCTATTTTGGGCTACTGAGAGAAGCAGATACAGATGCCTTAGGGAAAAATGTATGAAGAAGGATCTGCAAAACTTAAAGCTTTTAGTTTGCAGATTGAGGATGCCTTTAGTGAAAAATTCAGAACTATTTCTAAACATTTTTTTCCTTCACAAAGAAGGAACTTCCATAAGGAAGTTTATACTTATTTATTTTTCCCCTCTAAGAACAGGAAGCAAAACAAAATAAATATAAATGAAGACATAACACAGAGAGGAATGGCAAAAAAAAAAGGCATTTAAAAAAGATATAGTCTGAATGTAACTTTCTAACAAAGTCAGTTCCAAAACAGAGATGGACTATGCCCCTGGGATTTTGAGACAAACTGGGACAGAATGAGAGGTAACAAATACAGGACCAAGTCTAGACCACAAATAATTTGATTTCTTTACCCATCCACAAAAGACAGAGATTGTCCGGGCTTAAGAATTTCTTAATTCTCAATGATCTGTCTAAAAAGATCTGTTGATACCTGCCAGAGTGCACCCTGGACCTTCGGCCACTGTTCATCAGATTGCAGCTGGAAAATGTGACACCTCTCTGCCAGCACCCCCTTGTTTGCTTTCTGTGGAAAAACGTGTCACAAAAAGTGTTTATATGTGATTAGCTCTTATCTAGACAATGTTGCCAACATGCGTGTGTGGTTTTTTTCTTTTTTTTTTTTTTAAGGTCACACATGAAGTATTTTTGTGGAAGCAAGTGAATTAGAGAGTACTATCACTGATTACAGCTGATATTAAGATAAACTGAGATATGTTTACACTCATCTTAGATGTTTCCTAATAGGAATATACCCCTTACACGTATTGGAAGAACTGTCCTAAACCCGACTTTCCGAACCTTCTGAAGGTTTGCAGCTAGTTAACTCACCTCCAGAGAGCAGTGACTCCCAATCATCACATTTTTTTTCTAAATGTAGTAAATCTGCTTAGAAAAATCTTTTGTGCATAAAAAGTTACTCATTATCATATCTGCCCCTTCATCAAGGGAGGGAAATGAAAGGGTTTATATTCAAAGATACAGAAAAAAAAGAGGAAGCTTTTGCTCATACCTTGTGATTTTCTACCTGTAATAAGGTATGCAGATAAAACCTGTAAAAAATGTGTTTTATGGATATTGTGTCTGAATTAGAATAGATATATTGGAAGAGATGAAGGGATTCACAAGTATGAGATTTCTAACTCTCATTATCCCTCATTTCTAATTCTCATTTTCTAATTCCCCTCCCTATCCCCCATTTTTTTTCAGAATTCCTAAGGCTAACATTTAGCTCTACATTTCATGAAAACTCCTAAGAGTTAATCTCTTATTTTTAACCTTTTGAAAGCTTTGAAAAAGGGCAGATATTAGCTGATATTTCTGAGCATATGGTACTGCTGAGTCCCTCTCCAAATCAGACATTCACAGAGGCAAGTCTTGCAAGTTATTTTCAAAGTATTATTACTGGGTTTTTAAAATACAATTCCCAGGGCACTTATATTTGCTGATCTCACAGCAGCAGCATCCAGTGCATAGGTTAAAATGAATGTAATTTTCTGATAGAGAAAAAAATATTAAAAAAAAAGGGATGAAAAACCTGCTTTTTATGGAAGACTGTTAAAAAAAAAAGCTATTTCCTTCTTGTTTTCCTTATTTTTACATTCGTAACTGTAGAAAAGTAGTACTTATGAATAATTTTGGAATCATATTGTTTGAGAATGGAGAAGTAATCAAAAACTATTTGGGATTTAGATAGGTCTCTAACCCTGTCGACAGTTCTGCAGAATTGGAGTCTAAATATATTGCCAGAAACTCACAGAAATGCAAGGGGACCAAAGAATAAAATTGAAGGCCCACACAATAGTAAGCTTGTGTATATAAAAACTCAACAATTTAAAAAATGCAAACCAGAGAATCCTGACTTGATTGGATTTTAAGACAGAAAGTAAACTGTGAAATCTTTACAAGTTGAAGAGGAAAAGTGATGAGCGGTCGTTTACTTTTTTTTAATTGTACTATCATGTGATAGTTAATTGAGAGTGAACAGCAGCAAAAAAAAAAAAAAAATCAAGTGAAGTTGAAATAGTCTGCTCCATGATGCAGAGTTGGAGATGTTCTTGATGAATCTCTTCATTAATCAAGTTCAGTGTTGAAGAGTCAGGAAAGAGGAACTTAAATTTCTTTTCTTTTTAGTACCGCAGTAATTGGATGGAGAAGAAGAGGCCAATGGCAAGTTTCTCACTTGAAGCTGCCTTTACTCATTTATGAGTTTTACATTTTAGTGGTGACCTCTTTTGAATCCAAGCTGCCACAAGAAAGAAAAATATATTTATTTTGAAACTGAACCTGTGAGAGGCAGTGTTTCTCTGTGTTTGAACATCTGCTGCTCCAGTACAGGTTCCTATATTCAAGAGCCAGCTTCTTGCCAGTAAGATGCAGCCCATCCAGCTCAGCCTTTCACCACTTCATAAGTCCTTTGAGCCTTATGAGCATTAAAGCAGGTCTCATACTGATAACAAAGGTTAGGGCAATCATCTCTTTCCCTTTGCAGATAAGGACTTGAAAACTGTCTTTGCAGTCTCTCTTTTCTCTGCCACACTGAAAAGATTTCTGCAGCCTGCGATTTCTCTTGGTTTAAAAAAAATATTTATCAAATGGGAACACATGTATATATTAGGTAAGTAAACACTTGCTGCACTTTGAAGAAGGGATTGTTTCTCTTTTGTTTTGATGCTCATATTCCTTAACAGAAGTAATTTTAAAATATACATTGGGATAGAATCATGATAAAGGAGCTTAATCATTTCAGCTCCCGTTGAACCAGAAAATAAAGAAATTCTTAATCATACTGCTTTATTTTTACACTTAGATTCTACTGGGAGAAGGATGTTATATTCTGAATACGGGCAGCAGTATGTTATTCCTAATTACCTGTTATGAATACAGAGATTGTAAAATGGCTTCAGAAATAGCTTTCCAGTATTTAGGAAAATTTAAGTAAATCTCAAAAGATGAGAGAACTGGGAATTGGCTTTAGTACATTTAACTCAAGCTTTGTAAATCACTCGTATTTGACAAAAAATCTTTTTTATTTTTATTTTAATTTTTTTTTCTTGCAATGCATATGACTGTTCAATAATTTATCCACAATTTTTGTACAATTCTGATAATGCTTCTGTTCAGTTCTGGGTTTCCCTCAAGCATATTGTTCTTCTGTTTCCACCTCTCCTGAAATATGTTTTTTTTTTTTTTGTACTCCATTATAAAAAGGAGAACACCAAGCTCCAGTTAAACTATAAGAAATAAAGTAAGTAAATGGCAAGGATGAATAAATTAACCTGTATTCATCTTAAATACAATGGACTAGATCCTCAGATATTTTGAATGATAAAGCCCCACAAAAATGAACTATAGTAGCTCAGATTCTGACTTAATGTTTTAGATTATTACCATATGTACACTTTAGCAATGACTCTTAATGAGTGCTTATCTCAAAAGCTGGCTGCCTGCTACTTTGTAACTACTGCAAAGTTTGCAGCATCTCACACTTTGAGCACCTAATATCTAATCCATCTTGTTCCAAAACTTAATCTTCCTGTGAGCTTTGGAAAATTCTATCCTCTCAGTTAGATAGAAAATCAAGAATGATTTGAAGAAGGACAGATTGGATGTTAGATTACACCAATTTTATCCCAGAGGCAAAGATTCATCCTGATTTATTTAAGATACTAGAGTTTTTTTAGCATGATGGTTTTGCTACATTTTTCTTTAATATACTTAAGTTCCACATTAAAGTAGAAAAGGAATCAAACTGACAAACACTCTACTTAAGAAAGAGTCTAGAAAATTCGTATTACTTTTACAGAATTTATTCATGCACTGCGTTAGGGTGAATGAGTTGAAAGGACTATCTAATTTTCTGCAGTACAGCTTAGAAGTGAGCCCGCAGCCATGTCAATTACTATCAGTTGTTGACCTCCTTAGTCAGTTTTAATTTACTGAAACATATATAAATGAATAAGCATTTACCTGAGCTTAAGACTGAAAGTAGAGATATCTGATTGAGTGCAGCAGAGTTACACAGGACTTCACAACTTTCTCTGAATATATGGAACTCTCTGCATATAGTTGACTCTGACCCTGCTCTTATCTTAAACTGATTATGAACTACAATAAAAACAGAGACTACATCTGAATAAAAATCTGAAAACTGGTCGTTTTGACTAGCAACGTGAAAAAAAGTCATAAAAAGTTCTCATGGAAAAGAAAAGAAAAAATTAATGTATTTCTGCAAATATCATTCAGAGAACTGGCTTGAACTACGTCAGATAAGTAATTCTTTTCCCGTTATAATCTCAATCTCCATGAGAAAGAGATAGCTCTGTGATATAGCTACACTAGTAAAGTGTCTTAAAGGTAGATAAAGCTTGTGTACCAGTAAAGTATCTTTCCTTATTTTGTTACTTTACACATATATGGACATAAAATTTTAAAACAATTCTTTACATTTATTTGCCAAGATATACATCACAGAATCACAGAATGCTTAAGGTTGGAAGGGACCTCTAGAGATCAGCTAGTCCAAATCCCCTGCACACGCAAGGTCAGCTAGAGCACGTGGCCCAGGACCGCATCCAAGTGGGTTTTGAAGGTCTCCAGGGAAGGAGACTCCACAACCTCTCTGAGCAGCCTCACAGGAAAGAAGTTCTTATATGGAGATAAAACTTCCTGTGTTTCAGCTTGTACCCATTACCCTTCGTTCTGTCACTGGCTACCACAGGGAAGAGTTTGGCCGCATCCTCCCTACATTCACCTCTCAGATACTTGAACATGTTGATCAAATCTCCTCTCAGCCTTCTCTTCTCCAGACTAAACAGGCCCAGCTCACTTAGTCTTTCCTCATACAACAAACACTCCAGTCTCTTAATCATCTTTGTGGCTCTACGTTGGACCCTCTCTAGAAGCTTCATGTCCCTCTTGTCCTGGGGAGCCCAGAACTGCACCCAGTACTCCAGGTGCGGCCTCACCAGAGCTGAGCAGAGGGGCAGGATCCCCTCCCTCAATCTGCTGGCAACGCTCCTCCTCATGCAGGCCAGGATCCCATTGGCCTTCCTGGCCACGAGGGCACATTGCTGACTCAGGGTTAACCTGTTGTCAACCAGGACTCCCAAATCCCTCTCCAGAGAGCTGCTTTCCAGTAGGACAACCCCTAATCTGTACTGGTGCCTGGGGTTATTCCTCTCCAGATGCAGGACCCTGCACTTGTCCTTGTTGAACCTCATGAGGTTCCTCTCTGCCCAACTCTCCATCCTGCCTAAGTCTCTCACAGCCCTCTGGAGTGTCGGCCACTCCTCCCAGTTGGTGTCATCTGCAAACTTGCTCCGGGTGCACACTGTGCCCGCATCCAAATCACTGATGAACAAGTTGAACAGCACTGGGCTCAGTACTGACCCCTGCAGGACACCACTGGCCACAGGCCTCCAACTGGACTCGGCCCTATTTATCACCACCCTCTGGGCTCTGCCATCCAGCCAGTCCTCAGTCCACCCCACTGTCCACTCGTCCAGTCCGCAATTCTGGAGCTCTCCTATGAAGATAGGAGTCTGTTGAAAGTCTTGCTTGAACCAAAAAGCCTTGCATTTTGTGTATGCTGTGCATATACCTACACACTTACACATGTAGAAATATATATTTGTGTATATAGATGGCTGTATTTTTAACTACAGGGTGAACCAGTTAGAAAATTTTAGAAAACTTTAGAAATACATTTTTAACATGAAAGTCTAATATGAAGGATGCATATTGTTCTCCCTATATATTGTCAGCTTTGTGGAACAGACATTGGGATAAAATGATAAAATATTTCAGAATGTCACCATGTACCTTTATAAAGGAATAAACCTTTCATTTGAGATATATCTTGCTATTCTGGATCATTTCTAAGCTAAAATCCTCTTTGATTATTTTTGCTCCTTGATTTTCTGCTGTCAGTAGTTCTCAGGGATTTGATACATTCTAATGAGTCTTCAACCAAGCACTCTGCAGTGCCTGAAAAAATTAAGACAAATGTTATTTAGGTTGTGAGATTGATGTTTATTTCTCCCCAAACTGACAGCCCCAGCATTTTCAGTGGCAGTATTCTTCCACATTTGCAGTGCTGCTCTCTTTGCTTTTCCTTTGTTTCAGGAAGTTCAATGTCACAAAACTTGTGATAAACATCAGATATTTGTCAAAATAAGACTGCCAGGAAGAGCAACACAACTGCACACATGAAAATCACAATTCGCTGCTCTTGTCTTTCATCCTTTTGATGCTTAGGCACATTTATAAAGAGATAAAAAGCAAAGCCAAGAGCATTAAAATATTGTAGGGCCAGTACTCAAAAGTACTTAGAAAAAATGAATGGTTATGAAGAAAATCCTTGTATATCTTAGTACCAGCTACTTTAATCCTGTTTCTCAATTTATATATTAGGTTATATTAGATTACTCTTTAACGGAATATATAGTTGATCCCTTTAAGAGGAAATAGGATGAGCCAATTCATTAGTGGCTGCTTAATTGTTTCCTGACAGAGTCTATATGTAAAGCATCATGTTCCCATAAATACCCTAGTAAAAGGCAGGAAAGAGCAATATTTGGAAATAAGTAAGAAGATATTCTCATATCATATGAGAATACTTATCTACAATCCATTAATAACTAAGAGTGATTAAAAAGAAATGCTACCCAAGGTAAACATTTTTAAATTACCTGGCTGGAAAGCTGCATTCAGTAGTCCTAAAATGCCAGTGGACCACTGTTATTTAGTGATGATAAAGAAATTTTTGAGGGTTGTAAAACATATTCACCATAAAATACACATATATACACATTCATTTATATATATACACAGACACACATACATATATACATATATTCACATTCACATATATTCACATATATTCACATTTATTTAAAATATATTTATCTACACACATACATACACCTATATAGGTAATGAACACAGTAATTACAGACCACGAGTTCTAGAAAAAGCAGTGACAATACTGGTAAAGGATGCAGAAGAATTAAAAGGCAATATAATCAGCACCAGGCTATTGCTCTTACAGCGCTCAAGTGACAGAGACATAGGGTGGATTTTAATTAAAAAGGAGTCATTATAAAAAAAGTAGGTTGAGACCTACTTTGAATAGGAATGAGAAAATTAAAATAGACATTCCTGTGCTAAATTAACTAATTTTTAAAGCCTCACATTAATAGTGTGGCTAAAACCCAGTATTTTCAGTAAGGCAGAAAAGGTAAAATCTAACAAGATATGAAAACAAGGTCATAATAGCTAATTCTCAAAGATTATCAATGTCTATAACCATATATAGCCTCTTCCACTGGAGAGGCAACAGCAGTTCTGACTAGCTGTTTTTCCTCTCTTACAGTGACCTTCATTCACTGCTGGAAGTCCTAAAGGTTTCCTGGACAGTAGTGAGGAACATTAGCTAAGCTGATCTATTGATTTGACTTGTTTCTGCCAGCTTCCCCGCCATTTCCCTAGCTGTGTCTATCCGTGGAAGAATTGCTTGGCAAAGAGGAATTTGGAGAAGAGCTGGGGCCTGACAGAAGTTACGGCACTACAGCAGCTTGCTTGAAGTGATGCACAATTGCCACTTCCAGGATGGCTGATATGCACGGACTCTGCTCCTCCACAGTTCCCTGGGCAGCACAATATCTGCCCTCCTGGCAGCTGCACAGAGGAGTAATGCAGAGTGCAGCAGAGTGAAGACACCGCGACCAAACTGTGTTATATTCTGTTGTGGAAGTGGTGAGCTGATGCTTCCACACAGCTGATAAGCTGCACAATAGCTGTCCAATGGGAAATATACAGTAAGGTATCTGTTGCTGACCAAGCAATGGAGGAAAATTAGCAACTTGGGGTGAACTTTGCTTGAACTTTACCCTTATAAGCTCATTATAATGCCAACACACACCTCCATGCCAAAAGTTACCCACCTCTGAGGTATGAGCACTCCTCACTGAGCGTGTGCTCTAGATTTTCGATTGACTGTACCTTTAAATGAAAGTGAGAGACTTTTTCACCAATCAATAACAAAAGTAAGTATGACTATAGTCACTTAAGCTCCACCTAAATATAAAATATACGTATATGTATATACCAAGGAGGAAAGAAGGAGGAGGGAAGATTCCATCCTAACTTCTGGATCAGTTGACAGTCTGAATTCCTTTCCTCTCCGCAGGTCGGGATACTGCCTAAGGAGACTCCTTAAGGCTGAGAGCCCTCTCCCATCCTCTGGGGTGAGTGATGATTGCACATTTGTACATCAGAGCTACCTAAAAACCTCACACTGTAGCAGAGAATTTTCAGTACTTGCATCTGAAATCTGCTTTGTAAGGATTGCATTTGAATAAATTTTGCTTTTGTGAACTCAGTTACTTGTCTGTAAGGCAATCGGACCTACAGTCGACAGACTGTGTATTCGATACTGCCAGTCAGGCCTACAGCAATCTCCCCTCTCCCCTGCCACCCTGCTGCAAACTGCAACACTACCCTAGCAGCAGTCAGTGCTTTACCGCACATCTTACACTGCTGACTTATCTAAGAGACCTCCTTTGCGCTGTGCTGTATTCTTAACGTACTTGTATTACGTCAGCTCTATGAGATCACACTCGCACACACAAAAAAGAAAATTAAACATTTGGAATTTTTTTCTCAAAGGTTAGGATGACCACTAACTCTAGGCAAACTTAGGGAGCTAATTGGTTAAAGATTCTGTATATATAACTGTAGTTGCAAAATGTCTTCACTTTGTGCATGATTTTCATTTAAACAAAAATATAACTCAAACATACTAAAATTCTATATGCAAAACACCACATTTCAGGCCATCCATCAGTTGTTTCCATCTGTTTTCCCTTCATTCCACCAGATTTCAGCAGAAAGCATTGCCTTTTTCAGTTTGAGCTCTCATTATGGAATTGGGACAGATGGGAGAAATGGGAATAGTGTAAATTTATAACTTTTTTTTTTTAGGATATATTCTTGTTGAAGAAAACTGTTAAAGTAGTTTGCTAACAAGGCATTTCACAGAAGTAAGTAACATTTGATGAGAAACATGAGGATTTATTCCCATTTCAGTCTTTCACTACTAAATTTTGGCGTAAAATTCAAAACCTAATCTAACCAGGCAGGATTTGTTATTGAGGAAGAAAGGCCCCCATAATGATAGGGAAGAAGGGAGATCAGCATTTAAATAGCTGTGTGAAGAGCCCTCTTTTGTGAAGGGTTTGTAAAGGAACAAAGAAAGGAGCATGTGGGATGGGCTGTCTGGTCGCAGTCTTCAAGATCTGTGAGGAAAACAAGGTATCTGTCCCAGTGAGCATGCATTCTTCTCCCTATGGAAGTGGGAACTCCAGTAGACTGTTGTGATTTTGGCTTCCCCTGCAAGATTTTAATACCAGAATCCTCTTTCTTCCATTTGTTACACCACAGTCATTGTCTGTTTTTAAGACAGACACTGCAAAAGGAAGTGAGAAAATGTTCCTTTCATCGATCTTATACATAAACTGAGGAAAGAAATAAGAACATGCCTAACTTCAGCTTGTGTTCCCTGGAGGCTTGATTAAATTTAATTTAAATTCATCCTGTCCCAAGTGTCTTGCTGAATCTGAACAGAATTTATAGCAATAATCAATCCATAGTTTATATGGAGAATAATTTCATTTGCACTAGGGATTTCTCATTTTAAAGCACAGCTACATCAAAATAAATATATGCTGTGCACAATAATATTGCTCCTTGGAAACTGTTTTAAAATTGTATTAATTTTCAAACAAATTAATATCCATAATGGAAAAACAAATATAAGATCTACATCAGAGTAGCCCTGTAGGCACTGGTGAGTATTAGAAATGGATTCTGTTAATTACTACATACATACTATCAGAAATCGAAATCATAAAGTAGAGATAAATGTCCAAACAAAATGTTTTGTAGAAAATAATAGCAATAAGTAGAAAATAAATTACTAATGCTCTTTGCAAGACTTAGAATATGCCATATCACTGCAGAAGAGGATGGAATATTGTCAGTAGCATCTCAGTGAGTACATCTGTTAATTATGCATTTGTGGTCCAAAAAAAAGATAGTATTTTATTACAGAAGAATATGCTGAAAGTTATTATATGATTTTAACAGAGATGACTCATTCAGCCTATTTTATACTCACAATGGAGTAGTCTTGTCTCAGAAGGAAGTTGCTTTGAGAGGATTCAAAGGTCTCAAAAGCAAACATCTTGCATATAAAAAAAATTGAAAAACCATATGATAATTTGCCTTAGAAATGAGATAATTAATAGGAATAATATTAAAATAAATAGAATAATTAAACTTTTACATCAGGAATTTCTGTTTTACAAAATTAAAAAAGGATTGGTTCAACTTAACTAAAAGTAGTCAACTTTAAGACAGGCACACAATTTTATTCATAGAATTGTGTCTGAGTTGCAGAGTACCTCACCACCAATATTTGAGGAGATTCAGAGACAAGACATTTCTTCAGAAAACAGAAATATACATTCTTCTTATAGGGCATAATAAGTATTTTGATAGGTCTAAGAGCACTCTTAATCCAGAGCTGAAACATATTCCTCTCTCCCAGTCTCTTGAAGGCTCTCTCTCCAATTTAAAACATTTGGCATTTAACGCTCCAGAAAGATTTCTGGTCAGGTGTAACTGAGCCAATCTACAGGGGAAACCGGTCTCAAAACCACATTCAAACCCTTTACATGGTCTCAGAGTAAACCCACCACAACAAATCCTTTAAAATCATTTTTTTTTTTTTTAAGGAAAAAAAAAAGTTTCAATTTCATCTTTCAGCTTCCATTTTTTTATGTGGGAGAAATACTATGTGTGTTGTGGGATGGATGAAAATATTTATTTTCGAAGACTGTAAGCTCACTGGGACAGGGACTCTCCTTTGTCAAACAGATATACGTAGATACTATGTTGACAGTGACAGTAAGTGCCACTATAAGCCATAATTTGCCAAAAGGCAAAACATTTATATCGCTGAAAGGAATATCATTCTAAACTATATACTGATGACATTTTTGCATATATAATAACATGTTTATTGTATATCTACAATGAATATTGATACATAAATCAGTGGGAAACTCAGCTGTTCTACTTGTTATCACAAGCTTATTTCAGAATTTGTTGTTACTTTCTAGACCAAATTTTTAGACTGTTTTGTATCTTTGTTAATGATCAGCTCTATCGTGGTGAATGTGCCTTCTCCTTCTTCCATGCCTATTTCCCCAAATAAGCAGAAAACCTACTCCACATATCCAGTGCATTTTCTTTCAAAGAATGGCTCCCCACCAAAAAACAGACAAGCATTTCTCCTCTGCCTTCCCCAAATGATTAAACTTGAGGAATGCTATTACTTCATTATGTTACTTCAACATAAGTGAAGTATGTTGAATGTGATAAGCTTCTAGGACAATATGAATAAATACATGTTATTTTTCTTTGCCCTTAACGAAACAAGCTACTTTTCTGAATCTGTGTTCTTCCCTACTCAACTTCCTAGTACATCTCATAAAAATACAATATCTTATGATCTTCTATTTACTCCCTAAAGTCAGTTTTCAAAGTTGTGATCAGGATTATATCTGGGCATGCTTCCAGAGTGTCTTTAAGTAATAAGTTCAGTGAAATGGGTTTCAGAGAGTTATTTGCTGTATGAGGGGACTGTGGTCTGAACTTGATTGGATCCACGGCTTAGTTTTCCAGGAAAGTTTTCTTGCTGAAAGTATCAAACCGTATTGGGGAGAAATAGCATTTCTGCCTGTCTCCAGATATTCTGGATAGGTAACTTTTTATTTGATGCCTATTGTGACCATAATAAACTGGCCAGCATACCCTTTTCAGACTGTAGGGGTGTCACCACAGATCTTGTATTGGATGTGAATATATTAAAATATTTCTGGTAAAAATCGGTGTTATATATTGCCAGAAACACAAAATTTGGCAGTTGATCTGTATTTCTAGGATAGGGACGAATGATTCGGTAATCTTGCGATTTCCTCAAAAAAAAGTATATATTCTTATGTATATATACATATATAATACTCTTTCATATATTTATGAACTACTGCTGTCATAAGAAGGCAATGATAAAGAAAGAAGTGCTGAAGTAGATTTTATGTATTGAAGTAGTGAAAGAGTAATTTTATGTTTTTTGCCTGAAAATTATCTGAGATCAAAACACAGTACAAAGTGTAGCCAGATTATACAATGCATTTTCTTTCATCCAACTACCATGAAACCAAATGGGAATATTTGTATGAATCCCGGTATACCGCCTCTTGCTTAAGCAATATTTAATTTTTGCTCTAAATTTACTCTTTTTTTTTGTTGCTGTTGTTTATGTTTTGAAATGACTTACTTCTAACTAGCAGTATACATGAGGTCTGTAATGCAAGATAGGCTTCTCATTCATTAATTATAAAGTCCATGCCTACATGACTGGTATCTATGGAAATCTAAGTGTCCACCTGTGATGCATTTTTAATAGGAAGCTTGTATCTTGCTGAGGTCATACTGGATGTTGCATATTCTCCTGCTGCTTGTCCAATCTCTATAAAACATAAAGAAATTCTTATGGGAAATAAATAGTTTATTATAGTAATATTTTTTAATGTGCTTGTTTCAAGAGGGACAGTAAACATCATATGTTCAAGGAGACTGCAAGAGCAGAGTTTGTTAACTAAGATTTTGTCTTGTGATGGAGCAGAAAGAAAAAAATATATAATTTTAAACCATTATAAATAAATAACATGATTTCAACAAAGATTTCATCTTTGATTCATTTTATTTTTGATTTTGATTTTGATTCCATTTATTTTCTTTTAGTTTGTTTCAGAGATTGTTGCAGGATTCGTTATTTCAGCAGTGTAATGTTCAGATCATTTATCTAATATCAGAAAATTCTGCTTAATAATACTTTTAACTGATATGATGTTGTGCAATTCTGTCTTAGTAGGTCTTATTACTTTTGATCTTAACATATTCCTTTCCTGATGAGGAGAAACAGACAAAATTATTTTGTACTAATTCCAAATGTTACATTATATATGACCTAGTCTGACTAAGAAAAAAAAGAAATATTAAAATATAATAAACATTAGGATTCACCTTAGGAATTTCTAGGAAGGAATAACTGATATCATGACAGAGTGCTTCCAAATACTTGTTCTTTCAAATGTACATATATACTTAGATACATGTAGTGCATTACAAAATTTCTGTGAAAGCCAAAGAATCTAGATCTAAGCAAACCATATGTAAAGAAAAACCCACATATATAAGGGAATTTTTTTTCTTGCTATAATTATCATGCACAGGCTTTAAAATGTCTATATTTGTCCATCAGTTGCCTCTATAGCATGTACAGATTAAAGAAAATATGCTCATGTTGGTATTGACCTTGCTGCTGCTGAAATCAGCAACTTTGGTTTGACCTTGCCATATAGTGAAAACCTACCATATGGCTGTCATTGTTGTCATGGTCTTTGCAATCAAAACTCCAGTTCAGTTCTCAGTATTTTGGAGAAAGCAAACTATTTGTAAATGGGGAAAAAACGGGGGGTTTTGAAATAATGTTTTTCTTTGTTTCTTTATTTGGATTTTCTAGTCATAATCACAAAGAATAACTAATTTACTGCTGCCAATACCATTTTTATTTCTCCTTTATCTTTCTCTTGGGAGGCAGATATAGAAATATATCTAAGAACAAATATAGAAGAGCCTGCCTATGTTGCATACATAAGTTAGAATTTATTTTGCATTTACACAGCACAAAAATCTTTCCAAGATCCTTCTTTTATTTTAAATGCATACTGCTGTAACTTACTTTCTGCATTAGATATTACTGCTTATATGGCTAAAATCATCGTCACAGTTTATTTTCTTTAGACTGTGTAATGAACTGAGTAGCATTTAAACATTTCTGAAACAGTGCAATATAAAGTTGTAATAAACACTGCAGAGAAACTGCATGTTAAAAACGAAAAATTCCCTCTTACCTTCCACCCCAATAATTAAAGGATTTTTTTTTACACAAAAATCTGTTTTTTTGTGAACTTTATGTGTCGTGGTTGTGGTAAAATCTCCAAAGTGAAAGACAAAGGAGAAGAAATCTGTAGAATTCCTCACTACTTTCCTTCCCAGGTAGTTTGTTGCAGGACTGACCTACAAAAGCCATCTGTCCTTTAATACTATACATCCAAGAATATACACATGCCTTTTGCACAGCCTCCTGCAGACTGGAAGCTTCAGAGGAACAGTGACTTCCAGTACTTCTAGAGGCACTTTGGACATGCTGGTAGGACCAGCTACTACATGCTCATATGTATATGTGGGGAAGGCTTATAAATTTACAAGGATTAGAGATAAATCATAGATACAAAGGAATCCAGTGATGGAGGCTGCTCCTCTTATCTCACAGCACTTTCATGCAGCTTATACCACTACTTATCAATATAAGCCTTCAAGACTTAAAGCTTTTTCAGGAGAGTGAGTTTGCTCCAGCTGAGGTCCTTTCAAAAATGCTACTTATCCATGCCCCCATCTCCCACTTTGTGCCTTGGGCATATCACTTTCTCCTTAGTTCTTAATGGATAGTTGTCTGGGTAGCAGTCGTCCCACACAATTTGGATCTGCTGGGTGATGAGAATTAACTCATTTGATAAAGCTAAAAAACGTTTCCTGGGTCTTATTATTAGCTATTTTCAAATTTAACTCTTTCCTAACACATAGCCTGAACACTCCTATAAGCTTCTATTCACATATCATACAGTTTAGGATTTATTACATTTTAATTGCTGTTTCCTCTCTGATATATTTTAGTATGATCAGAGACTAAAATGAATTCAACAAGCTCTTTCCAAATCAAATCTGCTACAGCGGTCATTAGTCCTAAGACTTTAAGTTTACCCTTTATTAATCAGTATAGACAAAGCAATACAGAGCTTTCTATTTTTTTGAGTTTTCTCATGCAGGAAACATCCATGTCCCAGCTTCTATTGTGGGGTATTTGTTTGATGCATCAGCTCATGCTTACTTAAGTAAGCTAAGCTGCAGTTAGGAACCTTGTCTTTTGGAAGGCATTAACTTCATTAGGAGTCAGATTTCACCTTATATTTTAGAAGTCTGTGAATCTTTATGTCTGAAATTATTCATAAAAATAAAAAAAAAACTGCTACCTCCTAGAAGTTATTATATTGAAAAAAAATGATTTTTTAGCATCCTTTTTATTTTAAACACACTATGAAGTTATTCTTTGTCCATACCACTAAACAGTTTCAATCCTGGAGGATTATTCTGATAACATATTGTTTTGCTCTAAATAAGCCATTAATGCTTAGTATTTTAGATGAAACAAATGCCTCTTTACTTATTACAACTGAATCTTCTGGCTTTATCTGGAAGCAGTAGACAAAAGATGTGTGTTCAATAACATGGTTGATATTACTCACAAAGATCACTGCAGAGAAAGCTATAGACTTTTGGTTTTTTTGTTTGTTTTTTGTTGTTGTTCATGTTTGTTCCACACAGACAATAATATGCTTAATTTAGTCTTTAATGATGATAAAATTACATTCCATGTTGGGTGGAAAATGTCACTGGAGATGAAAATAATCAGACGTATGAGTGGTTCACTACAAACCATCATCTTTGTAATGAAGTTCCAGCAAAAACCGTGCAAATATTACAATAACAGGAAAACATATTAAAGTGTAAGTATATTGAAAAATTGTTCAAAGTATTAAACAGAATAAAAATATTTAAGAAAATATTTCATTTTTTAGTTCCTTTACTGAGCTTAAAATTTTCTTATACGCCCTTAAAAATTCTTCCGGTGAAGTAAGTCTTCATTCTCTTCTTACCCATTCGTCTGGCATCACTACAGTTCTACACAGAGCTGAAGGAAGGATAGACATAGAGAAAGAGGTCACTAGCATATCTGAGGCGAAAAAACACAATAAACAAAAAAATAAAAATGTTCACATGATTGATTGTGGCTAGTATTCACATACGTTTGAAAGAAGGAACACCTGACATTGCAGGAGTGGCATGTTAACTCTGAAACTAGGCTTATATGCTTAAGGGAGAAAAAAAGGTGAAAATAAATTGAGTGTGAAAAAAAGTATATTATGACCCCAGTAAATTTTGTCTCCATAACTGAGATCATTTTAAAATAGAATAATTTTAGATAGATAGATATACATATATGTGTCTCCTGCAAAAATCTTGGACTGCTTGATTTGTATGAGTGGCTATTTCTTTCTGCATCCATCATATTCATTAGAGTAAAACTGCTTTATTATTTCTGTAGTGATTAACTTTAACCTTCTGCTTGCAAACAGTACAGTGAAGACCCAGTTTGTGACACTGAACAAACGCAGAGCTTTAAATGAGGTCTTCTGGTATATTAAATACCATACTGTCCCTCCTAATTTTTAGCCCTGAAGTATGTTTAATTTACAGGTGGTTTCATGAAAATGTAATTCTTTTATGCAAATTCTAATCATATTCTTATCAAAGTGATCTAAATTATCTCTAAAATAATAACATTGGTAAATACCTGAGAGAATCCTAGCTGAGATGGCAGAGAAAAAGTGCAATTGAAACTGAGAATTTTTAATGTATGTCAGAAAGTTCATCAAGAGCCTCGATGACTAAAATATGACGTGACAACTGTCATTTTTTGTGTTGTAACTCCAGTACAATTAGGAATGTGTAAATCTCACAAAAATAGAACATTCTTAATCATTAAATATTCTCTACTTGTTTATATAAGCAAAAATAGAGTTGATCACAAAGCCATGACTTTGCTATATAGGACTGATATCTGATATCAGTCTTATGCAGCATTCCTTTGGTATGCGTCACATCTGATTAAGTTTGAAAACTCACTCTGTGGAATCAAATTTACTATTTTCTTGTGAAATTGACTACTGTTTGACTGATATTTATTCTTATTTCTACTGCAGTAACTTCTTTAAGGCTGTAGGCTGTGATTCCTTTGTAAAGGAAGTTGAAAAAAAACACAGAATAGAAGTAAGGTGGTCATTTTAAAGAACTTCTCAACATCATGAACCATAAGTGATACGAGAGTAATATGATCATCCTGTCTTCACGGGGCATAATTTTAGCTTCCTTAAACTCCTAAATATGGTTGATTCAATGGACTTGCTTGAGAATTATTACTAACCAGCATTACTAACCAGGACTTCAGATTTGTTTGAAATGAAAAAGTCTATTTAAATATTTACTTTGGTTCAAGCAGATGACTGCAAAGAATTAAAATCTTTCTCAGTGATCTGGAAGTGGTGACTCATTGGGTGACACCAAACTGAGGGAATAGTCACTATAAGCTTGAGGACTGGGCCAGATGCGCCATCCAGATGAGCCAAACAGGCTGGAGGAAAAGGCTTACAGGAATTTCTTGAAAAGACAAATGCCAAATCCTGCCACGGAGAGGGAAGAGTTCCTGCAGTGGCACAAGCTGGGGCTGCAGGGGTCAAGGAGCAGTTTTGCATGGAGGACCTGAGGTTGAGGTGGTCAGTGAGCTGAAGGAGAGCCAGCAGTGTGCCCTGGCAGCAAAGGGGCTAGCCACTCCTGGGCTGGATGGACAGCAGTATGATGGAGAGAAGGGATCTTCCCTCTCTATGCAATGTTTTTCAGACTACATCTAGACCACAGTGTCCATTTTTGACATCGAGTATAGGTGAGATGTGTGCAACTGTAGGACACTCAGCAGAGGACCCTCAAGGCAGCTGGGACTGAAGCACTTACCTTCCAACCAGAATTATCTTATGATCTTATCAGTAAAATTGAGAGGGGGAAACAGAAGCTCTGGGAGAACTTTGAACTACAAATTGTTTGAAGGGAGCAATGCCATAAACTTGTCCTGTTGGTATAGTCTTCCCTAAACACCTGCTAGCATGAGTTTTTGATATTTTGTTTTAGGATCAGTCTTATTTAGTACTTTCTTCATTGATCTTGCCAAAAACAAAGTTTTGTTAATGATATTACCTATGATCCACACCTGAAAATCATTTTGCTATTAAATTTCTCCCCTTTTCTTTCATGCATGTTGTGAAGATAACTAGATATTTTCTTACATATGAACAGATTAGCTTTTCAGAGGGGATTTCTAATACCTGGAGTTCTGAAGATAGAAACAGATGTTGGACCCAAGTGCAAATTATAACAGAGTAACATAACATTTTAAACTGATATAAAAAAAAAAAAAAAAGCAGAGGCAGCTTTTGCTATCCCTGAAAAAATATTGCATTATGGAAAGAGTATTACAGAATATTACTGAGGTCACTGTGAAAAAAGCAGTGGAAAATCTTTATTTTATAACTTTCCCTTGGTTACCATTTGAGAAAAATGAATTCAGATTTGAGATGGCATTGAAGAAGTTTTAAAATGATATAAAGAGCAAGAGATCATTTTAAAGGGCAGAACATCTCCCTGCAGAAATGGCGTTGTGAACACTAGAAGCTGGACATTTGCATAGCATGCCAGCCTGGGTTAATTAGTAGCATATGGCTATAAAGAGAGTGCTAATTCAGCATGGTAAGGAAGACATTCATCTAGAAGGATCTTGTTTTGTTTATCTTTGCAAAAACAAACTGAACAGGGACCTGACCACACTGTTTGCCTATATTTTAATATAAAACAAACAAACAACAGTTAATTAAACTAAGAGGTACCGTTGATATAGGAATAAATTACTTCAGCTGGTCAGGAATACCATTGGTTTAGGAATTGAAAGAATGTCCCACCATTGAATTCTAAACATTCTGTATATGGTGTCTTGCAGGTGATGGAGAGGGAGGCAGGTAGAACCAGCTATTCAGTTTTAGGATAAAACCTGCTGAATTTTAAAAATTTCAATTCAACTGTTTGGTGATCGCAGTTGACAGGTCCCTTTTTTATCTTCTTAAGTTCTTCACTGGCTTATGATCAATTTAGATAAAGGCTTGTTTATGCCTAAACTTGTGCTTAATGAAATATCATAAGCTTGAATTATTGTTTATACAAATGCAGTTTCTCTTCACTGATTATTAAGAAAAAGAATCTGCAGAACCTCTGGAGTCAGATAACTAGGTAACTATATTAAACAAATTCAATTGTACAAAGCATTCTTGTTAGAAGAATTCATATTTTTTCTTGTAAAGCAATTTCACAGAGTGTCATTCCATAATAATTATATTTTTTCTTTTTTTTTCAAGCACAGTTGCAATCTTTTATAGCTTTTCAGATAGAAAATTGAGGTATATAAAAGTGGCAATAAAAAAATTAAAACAATGGAATTAATCATTTATAAGTTTACTGATCACTGTTTAGTCTGGTTAAGGGGACTGTATTTGTCTTTAAAACTCACTTTGTTTTACTCTGAAACTGCAGATCTTTAACCGCCTTTATAAGTTCATTCTTCAGGAAAATAATAAATAATAATGGAAATAATCATAATTTAGTCATGAGGTTTACTTTAGATTGTCTTCTTACTCATAACTCTATGTGAAGATTCAGAGAAAATTGCTGATTTTTGGAATAATTCTTCTCCTTAAGAAATAATAATATACGTTGTACATAATGAAATCCTTAAGACTAAATCACTAAGAAGACACTTGAAAGATCAACAGCAACTTTAGTTTTCCAATTCCATATTCTTTCACAAGATCCACATATTTATTGGAAAACTACCAATTAGTAAAGTTGAGGTTTTGACTAGAAAGCAGATATACATTGATTATATCCCATAATGGTTGAATTTCTTAGAACAAAAATACTGTATTGTTATTGTTGTTGGTATTTTAATAACCATGTTAAACAGTATCTTTCTGGCTGTTGTGTAGCTGTTTGTTAGAACTTTGAAATGGTTGTCTCGTAATATCTTCTCCAGATTTTTGATAAAGTCATAAGATTTTACTAGACTTTTGATTTCCCTACTTGCTTGCTTGTGAGTAGTGGAAAAGAAGGATTAATCCAGGCAGGAAGGAGAGACAAAATAAAAAATCCTATTCTTGCCTGACTACTCTAGACAACCTGATAGACTTCTCTGTTGTTTTGGTCCCATCACTTTTGTACCTATGGTTGAATTTGAGAGGTTGAGGAATCAGAAGAAAACTGGAGCAACTAGTCCCATATGCAAATAGAGGTTATGACACACCTTGAGGATACAAATGCTACCACTTTCTGGGCAAGTGTTTAGGCAATGGTGTTGTATTATAATTATGCAAGATAGTAGCAATGTCACCTCCATAAAACATAACCACAAAATAAGAATATCTTGGGTCCCTTTTGGGGGAATAGGGAGTATCAATATTTAACTCCATATTTTGATTATTCTTTTCAAGTCAGACATCTAAATATCACATGAAGCAAGTTCTCTTATGGATATGGTCCCGGTCCTAGGAACGGTCATTGAAGATGGACTTTTACTATCTGCGGTCACAGTATAAGCTCACTCTATGATATTATTTAAAAAAAAAATAGAAATTCTCATTTTGAAGAATATGATAGGTATCAGATAATATGACCCATAAAAGTTGATGATTCAAAGAAGGAGTGGACTGTACAAACTCAGAGGGCAAAGGAACAGAGTGATCAGAAGCTAAAATACGTCTTGGGCTTTGATGTGAGAACATCAAAAGTTAGGCCTAGGAGGAAGTAGGAACTAGAAAACCATGAATAAAGCAGCAGAAAAGAGGTTTTATGAGTGAAAAAACCCACAATTTCCAGTTTTACTATGCAAGTTCCATGTGAGAAATGATGGTTCTAGTTTGTCACTCAGTTTTCACCAGATTTATATATCAGGTCATTGGAGAAAATGAATGCTGTCACATGCATGTCTCCTGGGCTTGCCCAAAACTGATAGCAGTCAGTGGATAATCTTGAATCAATTTTCATATTTTGTTAAATTTGGTGATTTGGCAATGCTTAGAAGCTAAAATAATTTTTTTAAAAAAGCAGTGTATTATTTGAGGGACACATTAAAACTTGTAATGGAGTTACGTGTAAAATTGCACAGTTACATGTAAAATTACACAGTTACACGTAAAGTTGCATCTAGTGTCCATAGGGATTTACCTGAGTAAGCCAACTTTGCCTGACTACTTTAAAAACAAACAAATAAAAAAAAATCTTCATAACCCATCCCTCCAAAAGAATAAATTAAAAAAAAAGCAAACCCTAAACTGTGCCAGCCTTTACAGATAGGTTTCAGTGTATCAGAAACACTAAAAGAATTGTTGATGTATAAGCAGTATATCCACATTTTTCATACCTCGGCATTTAGTTACTCTGGGATAATGTTGCAAACTAGTGAGAGGATAGCATTACATTTTGACAGATAAAGAAAGCATTTTTCATTAAAGTACAATAGATAAGAAAATGCTTTTTGTTTAATATGCACATTTATTCAAACCATCACCAGCAATTTTTAATATTGTTTATAAATAGATCTAACATTTGGTTTACAGAACATGAAATGACTTTTTAAAATGAGTAAAGAGCGCCTGCAAATACTGATGATTAAAATTTTCTTGACTTATCACACTTTTTCTGTTGCTACTTTAATTTTTAGCAGTACTGTGCATGATATTTTATCTGCTTTGCCACTGGCACTTATTGAAAGCAGGAATGGAATTCAAACAGCCTCATCTTCCTACTGCTGGTATTAACATGTGTTTACCTAATATCAGAGTTTCAGCAATAACAATAATATTACATTTTTTTATACTCAGAACTTGCGTGGTTTCCTGGTTCTTCAGATGAGAATTTGTTTGTTTTGCACCTTTAATTTTAGAGATAGTCATCTTAATGTCTGCAAATATCCTTTACTTCAGCACTTTTGGTTGACTGGTGTTATGAAGCTGTGGAATTTTCTTTTTATTACTACTTGCATTTCTTCCCTTGGAACCTCTCTCACCTTATCTCTATGGCTATGGAATCCTACTGTGTTTCAAGCACTTTGATATTTAAAACACCCTGCCTCTTGTCTGTCACTGTTTCTGAAAACTTGCCCTACTTAAGAATAAGTAAGACCATCTTTATAGTAACGCTAAAATTGGTTTATTTTTCTTTTAATTACAATGTATGCTTTTCTCTTTGAACGGATTTGTTGAATATAATTAAAATAAGGAGCACTCTAACTCCAAGCAAACTGAAAACTCATTTATATTTCAGTGTTATTTGTCTGCTGTTTTGTTGTTGTTGTTGTTGCTTTCTGAAGTGAATGGAGGAAGGAAAAAAGCAAAGTAATTAGCAGGGGAGTTAGAAGAATCACTGACTAAAAATAAAAAGCACAATGAAATTATTAACAAACCAGCCACCCATGAATATACTAAAACTATTTCTCCTGTCATTACTAGTTAAAAATTAAATAATCATAATCATAATAAAATATTGTCTTTACACAATGTGACTACAAAAAAAAGTCACAATTCCTACTGAGAGAATAGGGTATTAAAATATCTGCCATCAAATCTCCAAAATGTAATGTCTATTTTGCATCAAAGGCATTGGCTATTGGAGCATGAAGAGGGGACCAAGAGGCAAAGATCGTGGTGGAAGGAGGATCTGAAAGAGCTTGCGTCTACATGAAGCTCACCTGTGAGTGTGGTTTGGCTTCCTTTGGACCTTGGGGGAGAAGGGAAGAGGAAGCTGCTGGCCAAGCTGAAGACAGGCAGCTGAGGTCACGGAAGAGCTGGAAAATCTCCTAGGGATGAGATTTCTCTTGAGGTACAGAGTAATTTGCAGTTCAGGAAACAGACACAATTTGTACAGCCAGTTTGAGTGCGCTGCCCCAAGGTCAGCCCCAGTTCAAATGCTGTATCAATTAACCCCTCTTTATGCAGCATACTCTTGGTGACAGTGACAAAAGCACTGCTGCCTTAGTGGAGTTTCCTCATTCAGCTTGAGGAGAGATGGGCTGGCTGATGCAATTTAACAACACTGTGGAAGAATTGCTTGAAAAAGGGGGGACTTAGAGAAAAACTGGAGCCTAACAAATTTTGGCATTACAGAAGGTTGCTTGGGATGATACACACTTGTCACTTCCAGGATGGTTGATTTGCACAGGCTCTGCTCCTCCACAGTTCCCCAGGCAGCACAACCTGCCCTCTGAACAGCTGCACAGAGGAGTAATGGAGGGTGGAGTGGAGGGTAAGGTACCGCAGCCAAACTCTGTTGTACTGCCTGTGTTGGGCCGCACAGTAGCTGACAAATGGGAGATATACGATAACACGTCCAGTGCTGAGAAGGGTGACAAATCACTCCTTTCGGATGAACTTTGCTTGATCTTTGCTTGCTATACGCTCACTAGAATGCCACCGCACACCTCCATCCCCAAAGCTACGCGCCTCCAAGGTATGACTGCTCCTCACTGAGCGTGTGCTCTAGATTTTCGATTGACTATACCTTTAAATGAAAGCGAGAAACTTTTTCACCAATCAGTAACAATAGTAAGTAGGACTATAGTCACTCAAGCTCCACCTAAATGCTAAAAAAAAAAAAAAAAAAAGAAGAAGAAAAATTGAGTTACAGAGGGAAGGAAGAAGTTGGAGGGAAGATTTCATTGTAACTTCTGGATCAGTTGACGGGCTGATCCCCGTTTGCCCCTACTCTAGTCAAGACACTGCCAGAGGAGATTTGAGACTGACAGCCCTCTCCCCTCTTCTGGGGTGAGTAATAATTGCATTTTTGTACATTACAGCTAGCTAAAAATCCCATGCTGTAGTAAAGTATTTCCTTTACTTGCAACCGAAACCTGCTTTGTAAATATTGCATTTGAATAAATCATTCTATTCGTGAACTTGAGTACTCGCCTGTAAGGCAATCGGACCTATATTTGACAGACTGTTTCTGTATCCGATACTGCCAGAGCTGGGCCTATAGCTGATCACTTGATCACACATCGAGTTTGGGAATTCGATTCACTCCAAGGAAGGTGATCGGACCTACGGTCGACAGACTGTTTGTGAATCTGATACTGCCAGTTGGGCGTATTAACTAACACAGTATTTAGTATCTCCTTTCCTCCCCTGACCCCCACTACTTTCAAACTGCAAGAAACGCATAACAGAAATTCAACATATACTGGATATCAAACAGGAAACAATCAATCCATGAAGTTTGTATGAATTTGCTCCTTGCCACCTGATAATGCAGTTTTTTTGGTTAAATTCTGAAAGAGTTTGAAGAAGAGCATGGAGTAAGGAACTTTCACAAACTATGACAAGAGACTGTAAAAATGTGTATTGTTTTCTGCTGTTTAAAAGACCAAGGGTTAGAGATGACAAACTGCTGGTCCTAAGTTGCTGCAATTAAAGAATAAAAATTAGTTCTAGACACATATTCTCCCAGACTGGATGGCCAAAAGGCTATTTAATCTAACCTCCAGCATACTATGAATTATAGGACTCTTTAAAATGGGACAAATAGAAAAAAAGTTCATTAATAAGAAAAAAAAAGACAAATTTTGTATTTAGTTCTAGTGGTTAATTGCTTTGATAATCAAGGTTTAGGGAATTTCCTCTTGGATTGCACTGCAAATATTTATGACATTTGTTTTTCTGGCTACATTACTCATTGAGATTCGAGTTTGGTTTTTTGTTGTCCTGGTTGATGAAGACAGAATTTGCTTTCAGGTCAGTTCTGAGAAGGATTTTCACATTTGCAGTGGAGCAGAGCTTTTTTTTGTCTGAACTATTTAGCGTTTTTCCTGTGCTCTGCCCCTGACTCCCTCTGTTTGTCTTCCCAGCCTATATCCTTCACAGTTGTTACCCCTTTGCTACTTGTGAAAGTCCTGCAGTAGAAGCATTTGCCTGTTACTTTGTTGATTGTCACACCATTAGCACATTTACAACAACCAGGGCTTTAAACAACTGAGATCCAAAGAAATATGTTTCCCTTGTATTTGAAGTACAGTAGCAGAGCACAAACCCTTCTGAAAGCACAGGTCCTGCAAAGAAAACAATGGTCTTCAATTGGCTGCATTACTTTGAATTCAAGACTGTATCAACTCAGAAAGAATCAACTGAATTGAAGAAAAAGAGCTTTAGCTTTCAAGCTTGGCCTCCAAACAACTGCCTTTTCACAAAATGAGTCAGTTATTAAATTCATTTTTTGCAACATGATTTATCTGGCATACATGGAATTTACAAAATGTTTGCCACTCTAAGGAGTGCAGCATGTTGCCTGAGGCTACCTCCTGGAAACATTTCCTTATATCACTCTGAAACTTCATGTATGCTGCAAGTTTACCCATAGGGGAGTCATCTGATTTGCAGTCTCCACTACAGTAGAGTAAAACTGAGACAGTGGTCATGCTTAACCTGTCCTCAGGCTGCTTCTCCCCTTCAGTTATTGACTGATATATTCAGTTATAGACTGTTCACAGGACAGCAAATACAACAGTAGGACAGAGTCTCTTCTGCTTCAGATGCTATAATTATTGACATATTCAGCACATCTCAAGTTACATTATCATTCACTATCATTCTGTGCTGAGACAGGTTCCTTATATGATGCTTGTAAGCTTGCCAGGGAGCTGTTAGCAATCTAGGCCCTCTTTTCAAATGACAGTGGTATTTCCTAGATGATAGACAAAGGCCTATCACATCTGTAGTCTCAGCATCCTTTTCTTTTCCTCATTTCTTAAATGTTAAAGACATTTCTTCATCAGAATAGTTTCTCTGATTACAGTACTCAGAAGATGAGTCCTACTCATCAGCTTCATTCCTCTGTAACAGTATTCTTAAACCCCCAGTTGCAATTATGACTGGCATCCGGATTTCAAATGCTTCAAGCTAAAGTAAATAGTCTGTGAAGAAAAACGAGGCTGCAAGAGTACAAGTGGAGCTTATTAAAACATTGGCCCAGATTTTATGTTATTGTTGATACTGATGGCTTGTATAAATTGCTTCATTTGACACTTAATCAGTGTTTATTGAGTTCTTATTCTGATGATTTGCACCAGGGGCTTTAAATGCCCACTATAAAAATATCAGAGAAAGTCTAGAACCCTGACTGAGTAATGGATGTGGAATCTCAAATAATGGTTTGCCTGGTGCTCCTGAAAATTCTGGGTATACTACCTTGCTTGTTAGCAAATCTTCTCGTTAAAAAAGGAAAAGGGAGAAGGAAGAGCAACTCCTGAGTATCTTGAGTAAGTGCTTGACTTTCTTTGTTTTGTGTTTTGACACAGTGTCAGTGACATAATAAAATTATGGTTCTTTTCCCCTGAAATATCAGAAGTGGAGAGCCCTTACTGCAGAAGTACTATTGAAGTGTGAAAGGAAGTTTACTACTCCCCTAGCTCTTTAATCCTAACAGTTGCTCATATAATATGAACCAGACAAAGCATTACCACAGAGCATAAGGAAGCTCTAGTGAATAACCATGGCACAGTGATCCCATTAATAAAATAAGCTTTTCAGTTTTCGGTGGGAACTTACAACTCCCCAGCACTCGTAGTTTCTTACAGAACAATACCAATCTGTCATACCAGCAACTTCAGATTGTCTGTCTCATGGTCTTTTTGTATTTATGCCTGCCTCTTATGAGCAGCATAGTTCCAAAATCCCATAGTATGAAACTCCCAAATTCCCTCAAAAATAACCATGATGCTTCCAAGTAATCGTTTTTACAATGTCATCCAGACCAATTGGAACAAAAGTATTTCTCCTACAGTGATCATCTGTATTTGCCTTAATAAGGCTTCTAGTATCATGCCTTATTAGAACGAGACTTCTTAAGCAAAAAGAAACAAAAAAAAGTATTACCGGTTTGACTAACAAGTTATTGCATCTTCATAGAATAAAATGCAGCAGTAAAGATTCCCAAACAATATGGAATAGCCATGGTTAAATTAATGACCTCGTGTATACTGAGAGGCCCCATTGTTGTTCTGGAATGAGGCAGTCAAGGAAGTCTCTTCTGTGCTCTGAGGAACTCCTGTGAGCAATTTCTTGTCTGGGCCACATATGGTGGTGCCTAGCATAATGCAGTCCTGATAAGATTATTAGGTTTAAAGTTACAGCTAGGGTTAGGTTTGAGAGAAAGAGAAAGCCTAGAGGCGTCCTCATTGTCACTGTGGAATGAGGCAGCCTGGGGAATCTGTCCTGGTGTCACCTACCCAGGGAAGTGAGCAGCTCTCATTCAACATCCACTACAGTTAGGTTGGATGTTCATAGAGTATCACTGAGAATTAATTCCCAAAGGCATTACCTCAGTGCCTACCTCTGTATAGATTACAGGAAAAGCAGGTTAAATGGATAAGTAATGAGAAAGGCACAAGTTCTTTAAGTAACTTTGAGAAAACCAGTGTTTCTGTGTTATTTACTCCTGATCCTAGTTTTCCATATTCCAATGCTCTTAGAGAAGGCAGTAAATATTGTGTTATTAGCTGCAAGTATAGATCAGGGTATGGAAGTTGGACTTGTTGCAAGGACTTGGAAGCAAGTCATGTTGGCCAGTATGGAAACTAAGTTTTCTCAGTGTGGGAAGAACACTTAATAACAACCAGGAAACATTTTGTTTTTCTTTCTGGATCAAGCCTGACTGGATAATTTAACGTCCATAAGTAGTGGCTTTTTTTTTTTTTTTTTTTTTTTCTTTTTGCAATTGTAAAGCTGGAGAAGAGCCTATTTAAAGCATTGGACATTCTTAACTGGAGTAAAAGAAGTTTTTACTGTAGTATCAGTTGATTCAGCACTTCCATGAATTCTGCAGCACTCTCACAGTCAAGATGAGAGAGAGAAAAAAAATCTGTGAACTAGTATTTAAAATCACTGCACTCACAGATGTGCTGGCAGACTAATGTTTTATAATGCTTCCAGTTATTGTAATCAAGAAAAGACATAATGGATTTGACATTCACACAGTTTCAGCCACACATCTGGAAGCACTCAAAACACGCTTTACTAGCTCTCCCCCACTCAACTCACTATAAAATCGCCTTCCATCACCTGCAATTCAACAGTTTTCATAGCAATTTAGCTTACTGTGTACTTAGTAAATACTTTGTTTTCAGACTCTGCTCAGATGCGTAGTTCACTCACACAGTTTTTGTCAGCACAAGATGCTCATGAGCACACTTGTGATGAGTCACTTCTATAAATTTATTCCCTTGCAATATGTTTGCAACCTTGCAAAACAAAACCATAGTGAAAAAGTTAAAAGCTCATTGTACCATATTCTACTTAAGAGAGATGAGAGATCAACTGGTAAAGCAAGGACTTGGGAAAGCTTTTAACAACAACAACAATAACAAAGTAGTAGGATAAGAAATCCTGCATTGCTTGAAGCTCTCATAAAGAACTACATGAAAATGAAGTATCTAATTTAAAGTCCATGCAAAAGACAACATGTTAAAATACGTCTTTGTAAGTTTATAAGATGGTAGGCATGGAAGTGGAAGAGAACACATTAAAGGTGTCCCTTAAGTGAAGTGTAAGCAACACTCAAGGTACTGCTGTATGAAAGGAGTGAGATTTCTGTATTGCTAGTATCATGTCAACTAAGAAAGGTAATGCTGTATTATGCTGATGATGACCACCGTTACTGGAGGTGAAGTCAGGAAAAGACTTTGCACATTTTCTTTATCTTGGGTTTCTACCTTGAAAAGAATATGTGCAAAAATGTGTCTGGTTGATTTCCCAAATAAAACATTGTGTTCTCTCAGGTTCGAAGACATGAAGAAGGAAAATGCTTTGCAAATGTGTTTTGTGGGTCCACCAGCAGAAAACCTTCAAGGAAATTAATTTTGACTTGCAATTACAAATTCTCTTCCTCAGTCCTCTTAAATAAGTAAGAATCGTTTCTTTTGCGGTGGAGTGCTGAACTAGCTACAGATACAGTGATGGTGGTATTCTTTTTCTCTTAAGGTAGTCCCAGCTAAGATTAAATCTGACAACTATTGTGAGTGTATTCAAAGATGTTAAGAGTTCAACTAAAAAGAAAAAAATCTTATGAACTCCAGCCACCAGGCGTAGAACAAATGAAATATACAATTAACAATACCAGGAAGTTACCAGTTACTCTCAAAATGAAAACTTTCTTTGAGGTAATGGCAGGCTGAAGCAAATACGTGTCCAAACATCTGATGTGGAATAGGAATGCTGCTAGATACAGGGGTAAAATATTATGCAAATGTTATGTACATTTCCAAATCCAGTACATTTGTAAGCAGCTACTAAATTGCAAAAATCTAAAACTAAAGCAGAAACTTGTTTTGACAAATTTCAGTGAGGGAATACCTGGGAGGATGGAGATCTGGGAATGCAATTAGCCTATGCAAATCCCGAACATAGGCTGTGTCACAAATGCAATGGACTGTAACCAAACTACCGGCAAGGTCAACTCTTTTGCAAATTAAAGTTACTGGAGAGAAGAAAGCAAGAGATAAATTTTACCATTCAAGTCAGCTGAAATTGTGCAAGTAAGAATTTTTTTCAGAACTGTGCAATGATTTTGTCTCCATTGCAGTTTTTGGAAAAAAAAAGAAAATAAAAAATAAATCAAAATTTGTAATATCACAAGAGAAGAAAAAGATATCTCAAAATGATACTATTTTAGGAGTTCTTAGGAACTGCTTTGATTAAATTTATAGACTTAATGGCTTAAGTCCTATGCTAAAGATGATTTGGAATAGAAACCAATGTTAACCTGAGATATAAGCTGAGAACAAAAGAAGGCCAAGGTCTAGGTTCAGAAAAAGCAAAGTATCCTAAAGAATAGACCTTAAAATATCTCTACTGAAAATCTTAATCACAGTTTAATTTATTAAAATTATTCATAATGATGTAACTGCCTAAAGGATACACACCAGTAGTACAATTTTATAAGCATAATAGAAATAAAAGATTCCTAACAATGATATTCTTTTAAGTTTCAACATGCTAATAAATATTGATAGGTAGCTAGCCTCTTGGGCTTAAATGTCCTCAAGATTCAACTCCTAAACTGGAAGAATGTGAGGATCTCATGTTAGTTGCAGCTGGGAAACACAGGCCTAATCTAGAATCAGAATATTTTTCCAGAGGAGATCTCATCTTTTATTACAGAATTGTTAATAAAAAACCTGACCTATTAGGTGGTTGCATTTAGTTAATCACTGTGTTTCTGGGTAGACCAGGATTAACCCTTACAGCAACTTTCACATTTTGTCATTGCCTAAGCCAGTCTCATTCATATTCTTTCCTACGACATGTTCCTTGATTCCTCTTATATATCATCTCATTTAGGCTGAGTCATAACCAAAAAGGAAATTCATCTTGAAGAAAAAAAAGCACAAATCTCAAAAACTGAAATGGAAATGTACTAAGTACAGCAATATCAATGTAGAGTCGCACTACTGTAAGTAGGACTGGGACACATTAATCATGTTCTGCTGGGAGATTATCTATGGTATAACCTATGACTAAAAAATTACAGGAGTAGCTACAAAAATATTTGAAATATTGTCTTATCTTGTTCAAAGAGGCCCTTGAACTTGTAAACACTGCCTTTTAAAACTGCCCAATTTATGTACCTATGTTATGTATTTAATATAAATATATTAACTAGCAGTATTTTAGACTAAAAGGATGATGAAGAATAGCTTTTTATATCAGTTTTCCAAGATGACAATGAGCCCTGCCTCCTACTCTCCTTGTCTCTGGCAGGCTGTTCTAGTGACCTTGGCAACTGTCACTATTATATGATATTGAAATTTTCAATAAAGAATAAAGTAGCTCATAATTTTCCCCCAAACATTTATACATTTTAACTTCAATAACTCTACTTGCAAATTTTGGAAAGCCAAAAACTATCAAAGTAAGAAAAGAAATAGAGAAAAGGAAGCGAATGGTAATTGTTCTCCCTGAGTTGTATTTTCCAACCTCCTAATGAGCTTCTTATCTCTTTATCAGTTGATCACTATTCTTCTAGAAATATTGTCAGAAAATGAGGGCACAGACTTTCTGTTTATAGTGACACTAACTCAAATACAGCAGTAAATAACTGCAATTCTTTCTCTTGTTTTACCTGAGAATCGTTAGCTCTGCTGATGGCTTCATTTAAGCACTTATATGCAGGTGGTTATCATAACATCCAAACTCTGTTCAGAATCCCTGTTTCCCAGATGATATCCTTCAAGCTCAAAGCAGAGACTGTAGTCTTTGAAGATTTATGACTACTTATTTGCCTGAATTAAAACAAATATTACTGGATTGTAACCTACTTACCAAGTGAGCCGTGTCCTTCCCTGAGAGGAACATTTGACCTGATATATTCATTTGAAATCCAGCTTCTGCAAAATGAGTTGTATTTAATCATGATGCCAACTAGCAGTAGGAAACTGATGACACATTTTGTTTCCTAGGATCTTGTTTGGTTGAATATAAGTTCAATCAAAGTCAACAAGCCTTGAATAGAAAGGATGAGAAATTCTTCATTTAAATGAACTCTGCTTTGTATTTATTTGATTTTTGGTCTTTCTGAACTTCTGATGCTCAAAAGCTGTAAAACTGTGTGCAGTGTGTCAGTTTTACTACTCAAGTAATCTATAGTAATCTTCAGATCAGGTCTTAGTATTAGTTTTCTCAGAATTAAAAAACAACAACAACAAAAACAAACAAACAAAAAATACATCCTCTTTCCTGCTGATTTCCTTTCCTCCTTGCTTTCACCTGCTGACAAAAATTGATTAAAATGTAAAGCTAAAATAAAGTTTATCTGATAATTTTTTTTGAATGTTTAATTTCAGACAGAGCAGATGGGAGAGAAGCCTTTGATTCCAAAATATTTGTTTATTTAGTTAAGCCCTCTTTGTTGCATGGCTGCATGTGAGATTTTATAATCATAGAACTTCTCTATTTTATGCTTGTGCATTTTAGAAGTCCGCACACATCTCTCTCCCTGCCTGACAGTCTTGCAGTGTCTGCCTAGATGAGGTATGTGCTCGCTGCTCCTGTTTTCTTCTCTGTGGCAGAGAGCTCCTTCTTGAAACCATTTCATTCTTGTGTTTTGTGTTTTTGTTGTTGCTATTCTTAAGGCCTAGAAACATGTTTTATCTATTGACAGTAAAACTAAATAAATGAGTTTCTTCCTAGAAAGAAAGCACGAACCCAATCTCAGTATATTGTAGTAACATTTTTGTTCTTGAGGGACATAGCAATACAGTGTACTTTTTACACTAGTAAGAAGCTTGATTTATTGAACTTCATACTATACTGTTCTCCATTCCATTTTGACTCAAGACAAATTTCCATTACTTTTCTTATTGTAGTGGACTAGGGTAAAAATCTATCTGTCTGTCTATCATCTATGTCTAGAGATAGGCAAATAATTTTACATTTTTTATATATAATATATATATAATTTTAGATTATACAAACACAGACACTTATATGATCTAAAATAATCTTGAACAGAAAACAATCATTATTTTTCTTAAAATCAGAAGCCAATGGAAACTCAGAGATATTAGATGTCCGAAGGCAAGTTGTCTGTCTCTGCAATCTATGTTCAGCTTTCTTTATGCATTCCTGTCTTATCTGCAAACTCACATTCTCAAAGGACCTTGCCTGGTACAGGGCCCGGAATGGGTGGTTCTTACTAATGAACTAGTGTTCACACTCTTGTTTCTTCCTGATCAGCCTACCTGTACTCTTTAGTCCTTAGTCACTTAATACCATTAAAACCCTGTGCATTGTATAGAATTAGCATTTTTTTACAGCTTTTTCTTTACACTTTATGCTTTAGTAAAACTGTGTGTACAAGCTGAGAAAATGAAAAATGGAAATTTAGAATACAAGTCAATCCTTCAGCTACTGGTGATAGGTATTTTACATGTTCTAGGACATCCAGATGGGCAGTCAGGACCCTGCTACTTCTCCTCTTGTCTTTGATCTTTTTTCTTCATCATTTCTAACTCTCTTTGTTTGTGTAACTGTCCTCATTCCCATTTTTTCACTGTCTCTCCTGATCTGCTTTTCCAATACCTAATGGTCTTTCTTAGAGAAACTTATGATCAAAATACTTCCTTTCAGCTACATCTTTACGCAATCACTCTCATCACTTTAGGAAATGCTTTTCTATTTTCATGCTTTGAAATCGATATTTCTCCTTTTCTTTTCTCTATTCTTTTGTTTCTGACTTATGTCTTGTATCCTGTTATTTGTTCCTTGTATGCTGGTGATGGAATGACAACCGCTATGAAAATACGTTAGAAACATCACTTTTTAAGATCTGGAAACAAAAAGCCATACTTAGACAAAGGCCAAAATGAACACAATGTGAACGGAACCTTTTGAATATATGAATCGGATTAGGCACACTAAAGAAAACTCAGAAAATTTGATTTTCCAGTCAAGTTTGTAAATTAGCCAGACCTGGGAAAAATTTCATAAAGATCAAGTTTTCAGTTCTGACTTTAACTAATTTCCCTAAAATAAACTAGGCTTTTTGATGAAGACAGAGTATTTGCAGATAGAAGGAATTTAATGCCTAATATAATTTATATACAATGTAATATTAAAATTAACTCCTCCAGCTTTATATAACAGAGAACACATCAGACAAATTCAGAAAGATCTTAACAACAAATAAAGATAGAAAGGTAAACCTTTCCTGCACCTGTGCTCGTACAATATAATAGGCATGGTGTAGGATATCTAACACTCTTCCAAATACAAGAGAATGTTTTAGACTCTCATTAAATATTATGGCACAAGAAAGTCTCAGTTACGGCTTATTTTAGATGACATAGATGCAATGAAAAATTTAAACTTGGTCACAGTTCAGGCAGCAGACTATCAGAGAAATTCTTAATCAATAGAAAGAGTTGTAGGGACTAAGATGATCAAAATTTTATTTGTATGCCCTGATTCAAAATTCAGATTTTCAGTCTTTGCTTGAACAGATTATTGTTCTGTTTGATATATAATATTTTGACTGAAAATTTAAATCTTTATAACTTAAATTACAAGGACAAAAAAAAAAAAACCCTCCAATTAATTAACTAAGGCAAAGGACGAGTTTTAATTTGTGCCTAGTCATTTTGAAAGAACTTAGTCAATGTTAGTATCTTTCAATTTCATCTGGGTAAATTATTTCTGAATTCCAGATTTTCACCTGGGACATCTTCAATGATTGTCACATGAGAGTGTATTTCAAGATGGCGTGATGACTACATGCCTATTTATCTATCATTTTCATGAGAGGAAATAGACACGGTTCAGCTACCTGAAATAAATAAATTTAAATACATAGGGCTATTTGCAAATTCCATGTAACCATTCTATTTAAATGGATTTATATGTCTGCAACAAGAAGAGTAACACAGTAGAGCTAACAGATTCAGTTAACACAGCTGCTATTGGACTGACAGACCCTGAAATACAGAAATATTAAGAAGCCTTAGCTAGTCCTCCTTGTCCACACCTTTACATCAGCAGAACAGATACATATTAAAGAGCTCCTACACTCTGACTGGGTATCAGATATTCTTTCTGTGACTCACTTTGATAGACTTATAGTCTAAATCTACCATGAAAAGCAATTGCATCACAAAGTAATTGGGCCATGATCTAATATTACTGCAATTTAATATCCATATGAAATATATTTATAAATGAAATTCTGAGCCTATGTTTCCTCTGACTTCTCCCTTTAATCATTTTTATCTTTGCAGTTATTGTAGATATACCAATTAAGAGCTAATCTTCATGATAGGGTACAGAGCATAACCAGCATTAAACAATTTTTCAAGTTGATTGGACATCAGAATAATAATACTAAAGCATTTAGTAAGAGTAAGTCTCATTCTTTGTATGATATTATTTTAATAGACTTATTATTTGATATGGGATAAAATGGTATTATTTTAGTATATTAGATTTCTTGAGAATCATTTATGTGCAAAATAAAATACAGCCTATTTCTGGAGCTTTAACTGAAAAGTATTCTTCAACCCAGAAATAAAAGATTCTTAAAAATTCTTAAAGATTCTTAAAGATTCTTAAAAATAAACACCTAAATACTTTCTTAATCAGGTATAATGTAAAGACATGACTGGCATTTCCATAACCGTTATCTTATATTGGGATCCCTGGATGGCCCTCTCCAATTCCTTTATTTTTTGCATTTCTATCTGTTTCTCACCATAGTTGAACTTAATCTGTGGTTTTTGTATGTTCACACAGAAGCAGTGTAGATGTAAACATCAGAGCAGGTCATTTTGGGCTCAATTTTTTGTAAGTAAGTGAAGAGAAATAGCACTTCTGTTTCACAGATTGCCTGATTTATTTTAGATGATGACTTTAGGATGAGATAATTGACTAAAATATTTCCTAAATGCAGATATCTGAATTGCATCTGCCAGTTAAATCCTATCCATCCTATCCAGAGGCAACTTGAGGTATGTCTCAATGTAATGAACCTAAAATTAATGCTGTTGCTATCAAAGCAAAAAATCAATTAACTTTCCAAGCAAATTCTCAGCAATTTTATCAGATTTTGAGAGCAGACCTATGCAAGTCTCTAAGTCCTTGCAAATACTTCAAAGGCATATACTCAAGTTCATAATATTACAGCCAAAGAGGCAACTCAGTGATAACTCATATCGTAACAGGGCTTTAGAGGAGTTTTCCAGAATTGTCATACAATGAAGACCTCTATCACACCTCCAACCAAAGTGGTACAGGACTATGACTCAGAGCCAATTCTCCAGCTTCAAGCTAATGTCAGTGTTCACTGCTTGTGAGAGGGGTGGAGGGTGCCTGGGAAGGCCTGATGGGAGTCCACACTGCAAGTACGTCCTCTGCTCCTGCTGGCTTTATAGAAGACATGGAAGAATTGTCTAGGATTACTCAAAAATCAGCAATGGGAAAGATGGAAAGCTCTGGTGTATATGCTCATGCTCTGGCTGCTGAGCTGCCTGTGAGATCTGTCAATCATTCAAGCTGGGGCTCAGCTCTGCTGAGAAAATTCCTCTTGAATCCTGTCACGATTGTGGTGGACCTTTATACTGGTTAATAGGAAATTCCTAACAATAGAAGTTCACTTGTGCATCTTTCAGGAAGAACGTAAGAAATTAAGTGTGCAGATGTGGTAAGGGAATAAGCAGAAAATCACACACAGAGATTGTAAAATTACAGAAAAGGCATGCACAAGCACTGGCATATGTGCTACTGGATCAGGGAGATCAGATGTGAAAAAAAAAACGGTTGTTCTGAAGACCATTACTAAATAAATGGGGAGTAGGAAAAAACTGCTTCATGCAGAAGACAAGGGAGGCCAAACTATGATTAAGGGAAGAATTACCCTCCAAAACTGAATCTCTAAAAATATGCTCAAGTTGAAGAGGCAGTTGAGTAATTATTCATTTAATTGGTGTTTGCATATATTAAGCTGTACATAATACAGCTTAAGTACACAGACTAGTGTTTAACAGTGGGCTTGATGAGATTATTTTTACATGACAATGTCATATGATTAATTTAAATGCGTAAAAGCAAAGGAGGTTAAAGAAAATTTATTTTCCATCAGCCAGGCACAAAGTAGAACATTAAAACCGGCACACAGCCTTTGGTGTGCTTACAGAAGACACAGATGCTGAACCATCAGCAGCATCTACCTACATTATCTTGCAGTTCCAGGCTACGCAGGCTTAAACCATGAACTTCTTGAATTTTGAGGCTTAAGTGAAGTCTTCAGTGCCATCTTGCATGTGTATTCTTGTTAAACACAGACAAAAGATTTTAATGTCTGAGGTTACTAAATAACCTAGACCATCATTTTTTCATGTTTTTCTTCTCAGAGTATCAGTATATTTTAACTATATCCATCTTAAGTATTTAAATCAAAATGCGAAAAAGAGTTAAGTAGCAAATGTAATAACTAAACTGAGAAAAAAAGAAAAATGTTAATAATGTCACATGGAAAGCATAATTTAATAGGAGTACCAACGAAGACTCTGAGCCTGAAGGATTGTGTATGCATTCAGTATATTTTCCCAAGAAAACATAAATGTTAAAATTTTTCTGTGTCATATTTTAAATTCGTTTTTCACTCTTAGCAACCGCTTCTATAGATGTAAATGCACAGGAATATACGCATTGATCAGATATATTAGAATATGTGATCTAGTGACTTCTGATATCCCCATTGATAATAATATGCTTGTTCTATGTCCACACATACATTATAATCATAATGTTACAATCCTGCTTTTTGGCCATCTGGTAGTAACTCAGCAACTTGTGTGAGCTCCCATGTAGCTCAAAGCAGTTCACTGAGCAGTAATTAATTTTCAGAATTACAGCTTGGGCGAAGCCTAACTCTGGCAGTTTTCGTTTTTAGCTTTCTGACCATTATACATGCGTTTTAATGAGTCTAAAAAGAGCAATAATGATCTTAAGCAGGTAAAGACCTACATGATTAAGAGGAAAAGCTAAAGGTGACAAAGCATGAAATATAGAAGTATACAAATACAAAGAGCTTTACAAAGAAATTAGTTCAAATGAGAGCCAATTTGTCACAAGAGATTTTTATGCTTTTATTAGAGCTCAAAAGTTCTTGAAAATCAGGAATAGTTTTATCTGATTCTTTTATAGGCTTGCTCTGTGACCATGGGCAATTCTTTTGGCCAGCCGCATTCTCATCATTAGTAAAGCAGTGATCAGAATGGCACAAATACTAAGGATTCATTAATTTATTACACAGCATGGAAATAAATTATACCTGGATGCTAAATATTATTATCAATGTTTCATTTAATTACCATTTGCTTTTAACAGTGAGCATGTAAATACTACACTTTTGAATGCACTAATCTTTCCCTCTTCATTTAGGACAAGTAACACTGCAAAGGTAAAAGCTTTTTTATCAAAGGTAAAAATGCTCAAAATGGCATACTATGTATAGTTTAACAACTTCAAATCTGATCTAATTGTGTTATGAAAGGTAATTACTCTTAATGTGAGGGACTCTCCTGAAAAGGATTGAGATGCGTATATTAACTGCTTTCAAGTAAGTTATGGAGAGATGGTATAACTGAAACAGCTAATTCTAGATACATCTCACAGGATATTTGTGGCTTCACATCAGTTTCATAAAGCATATTGTACCATGCAAATATTAAAATGATGAAGTATTCAATACAGCATCTGAGATTCATAGTGCATATATTAACTACAGGATATTAATAAGAATATTTCAGTGTGATTAGTACAGGTGTAAAGTAATTAAGCATTTGAGAAAGGTGTTAAGACAAGGCAAAAATAAAGAATCTGGGGCACTGATATAACAAGGGTTTTTCAAGATCAGATAGTCACAGAAAATAGAGGTAAGGACACTAGCAATCTTCACTAATGAGCACATATGTAATACAAGCATAGCAAAACACTGCAGGCTCTACACAGACTGACTCATTGCATTAGTAATTACTATCATCTCATTGATTCACCTGGATGGTCCAGATGCTGTCCGCTTCAGTGAGACAGGGAGGATCTTGATGCTTGGTTCTTCTCCCTCTCTCTTTAAAGTGTGTAGGTGAAGCTACTTCATATCTGCTTGCCTTCTCTCATTATCTTCTATGTGTATATGGCCAAAGCACGACTGGCAAGACAATGAAATCTTAATTTCAGGTCAACCTGTCCTGAGTTTGAATCTAAGCTTTTCATAGCAACACTAGTTCCATTTTAATATGAATAAAGTAGGAAATTAGTGCAATGAAACTCAATGGAAGATCTCATGGCAGAAGAAGACTCTATTTATTTAAAAAATCTTTAAGCAAGTTAATTTTACTCAGACACTCTCATTCTCACACAGATTTTGTTGATTCACGCTTTTATACCCATGTACTCCTCAGCATCAAGATGTTCATGTCCAAGTGGTCTGGCCAGATGTACCTGTGTGTTGCTTGGATTCTTCGTGATTGACAATGATGAATCTTTTTTTCAACAGAGGCTTTTGCATTCTTTAAAAGTCAACAGTTGTCATGGGGTGGATCTTTGTTTCAGAACCTTAGCTACTCCAGTCTCCATAAGGTTTTTGTCAATAAAGAAATTGCTTTTTCTTTATGAATGCATGTTTGGAATATATGTCTATCTATGGCTATAGCCTTCTTTCCTGGTGAATCATCTATGGTGGCTAGAGTAGTCTTGATGAAAATAGCACATGATTTTTACTGCTTTTAACATTATTGCTGAAAATGGCCTGGCATTAGAACTGCTGTTAACTATGCAGAACTGCTGTTGAATATGCTGTTGACTATACACAGGCATGTGCTAAGGGTTTGGTAATGATACAGATGGTTTTGGCAGTATATATCATGAGTAAGATAGCAGGAGTGATTATATCCCTATTTTTACACTTTTTTTTTCTTGCTACATGAACCAGTAATTGTGATTAATAAAACAGCTTAATTCTGTTAATAACAACAGCTGCAATGAAAGGTTTTCTAAGAAATATTGTTTGTGGCCTCTGTCTCACCTAACTTGATCCCCCACCAAGGAAATAAACATTTAGAAGAGCAGCCACTTGCAGCCACTAGAAAATGGCTGTATCTTCAAATGTCATCAGTGACTCAAATTCTCTGATTGTCTTTGAGTTACAATAGTTCTGAAATCTGATTGCAATCTGTGTAACAGAGCAGCTAGTAGCTAGTGGGAGAAGAAAAGTCTGGAGAGAGGAACTCACTCCTCAATGTTAACGTTCTTTTCCAAAAATAGACTTTCTGCTCTTTTCACCAAATCTCTTTATCCATCAAACTTTGACTATGAAGCCACTTCTTAGAAACAAATTCAAACCAGCAGCTCTGGACCAGTTCGATTCAAGAGCACTAGGGGGTCTCTGAAAAAATTCTTAGATTAAATCCTGGACTAATATTGGAGATAAAATGATACAAGATTTAAATGATAATGAAATAAATGTTGAGAATATCATTATTGGTAGTCAACATGATTTATGGGAATATACATCTCATCGAGCAAATCTGATTTCACAGTCAGCCTTGATAAGATTATGGATTTGGTAAGTAGAGCTGAAATTTCATAACATATTTATTTGACTTAATACCATATGACATTCTAATGAAAGGGTTGAATCACACAACAAGTGGATCAAGAGCTGGCTAATGGACAGGTGAGTTATTATTGAATTTTCTTTTAAATGGTGCTCTGCAAAGATCAGTAGCCATGGGTCTGTTCAACATGTTCATCAACCACTTAGTAATAAATATAAATGAGTACTGATAAAATGGACCAGAGGAAGGCGTTGAGACCATACTTGTGGAGTGACTGAAAAATAAGAAGAGATAGTGGTGGATAGTGATCTTACATGTTATCTTAGAGCAGTGCATTAGCAACAATGTGAATTGTATTGTTCCCTCTCTGTAAGTCTATTGTTATTGGTTATTGGTTGGTGTATACTATTTTAGCCATAGAATAATTAAAGAAATTATTTTTCTTTTTTTTTATAAAGACTTCTGCCTATCCCTCCCCCTCCCAAAGCCACCAAACTGCACATACTAAAAAACTCCAAAAAAGCAATCTATGTCCTCAACTTTTGAAGGTTTTATTTTCATCCCAGAGCAAAAAAAAAAAAAAAAATCCCACCATCACAGAATAAGAGCATTATGTATTGTGATCTATTGCTGGAGCAAAATGTGGGGTTAAATAGTAGATCTTTTCCCTTTTCCCGTTTAGCCATTTCTTTAAAAATATGTCCAAAGTCAATTGCTTTAATTTCTTGGCATTGTAAGCAGTACCTTAAAAATTGTATTGGCTAAAAGGAATAGAAAAGACTTATACCAGTATTCCTTTGGCCAGGGTTTCTCATCACACTTGAGTATGAGTTTACAGAATGTCCAAGTGGTTCATTTAAAAGAAAAAAAAGAGAATAAAGAATAAAAAGAATAAAAAGACCCACACTTTTTCTAAAGCTATTTAATGATCTGGACAGCAAGTGGTGCTGCTGTGCATAGAATAAAGAATGGTTTAAAAAAAATAGAGACAAAGAAGGAAATCTGTATCTAGAAATGACAGTGCTCTTTCTCAGATAGAATGCATATCTGAAAACAAAACCAACATATAACCTACCTGAATATCAAACAAATAGAGAAACTAGAGAAATCCTATCTGTGAAAATAAACAAACAAACAAACAAACAAAAAGATTTTTGTTTGAATATTCTTGAGGTTTTAACTTATGCATAAGAGACCTGTTCATTTTTAACATTTCTTATGTTAATCCATAATGTATGCAAAATCGTAAGTAGCAATGGGGAGATCTTAATTAAAATCATCAGCTTACAGTTTCATTTGGCAGAAATGCCACTCCAATGGATAAAAATTAATATATAAATATATTTATACACCCTTAGATATCTGAAACATTTTAATGTACTAATAGTTCAGATTCATACTCCCACTTAACATTTTTATTTTTGATTTCTTTTGGTACTTGAATAAATGATTGATTGGGATCTGAAACACCTTTGTCTTCTCTTTTATTTTCTGTTCATTTCTTATGTTCATAACCATTAGAACAAGAAGTAAATGTTTGTATATATAAACTGAATTCCCCATGGGAACTCCTTTAGTGGAAATAAAATATTTTCATACAAAAATATATCCTATTGATCATGCATAGTAGTTTGGTGTCTTGGTGTTTCATACATTTACATAGTAAGAGATCAGGTTCCTACCGCAAAAGTTTTATCGTCTATGTTATTTATCTGTGATTTGAAATGGATACAAGTGATAGGAAACAAAGGAAACAACACTTATTTTTTTCTTTCCTTTTTTTTTTTTTTGAGGGGAGGAGACACAGATTGCCGTACCAAGTAATGAACTCTATCATGTCATACCCAAGTGCCTAAAAAGAATAGGCATGTATTTTTTTTTGCATGTTTGCATATATTTTGCTCTGTACTCTTTGCTATTTCTATATAGTAATTTTATTTATTTATTTATTTATTATTCTGCCTTTGCAGGTAGATATTTCAAGTTTGCAACAGATATTGCAGGTTTGCAATATCTGGGGAATGTCTGGGGAATGGAATAATGAGCACATTCATGAAGAAACATATACAACCAAAGATAAACTTTGCTCTCTGACATTTCAGTACACTCTACAAATCCATAATGGTTGTTATGTAAGGCCATCATAACTAGCTTTTTTCTTCTGAAAATTTGTACAAATGAAATCTCTTCAAAAACAGTGATGGAAGAAACATGGATAGGACTTCAGTATTTTATGAAGAACTGATTCAGGGCCCTGAAATTTAAAATGGAAAACAGAACCATTTCAGGGGAGAACACAACTTAAAGATGGAGAAAACAATTTATATTCCTCCTATTCTATTCTCCATTGGACAGAAAACTAGTGTACAACCTATGATAGGAGAAGCTATAGCATACTAGTTTCCGAGCTAAAGATCATGATCAAGACTGATGCAGACTTTGAAGTTTATAATTAGAAATGGAAAAGAGTTGCAGGTTTTGAACTGTGCCTAAGAATGCAAAGGGAAGTCTTATAACAAATCACTAAGAGCAGAATAGCTTAGCAATAAATACTGTAAAGAGTGGTGATTGGCATTTAGATCTGTCCTTTTGCACTATTTCTTTGCTTAGCAAAAATTTTCTTATTTAGGAGTTTTGAATTTTCCTTGTGTGAGGTAGAGAAAGCATAGAAGAAGCTGTGCTTCATGAATCTTCTCTAAATGCTGTCTTTTGGAATGTTTTCCTGATGTTGTCCTCACATATCCTGCCTGGCTGTCCATAAGATGACTCTTCTACTGAAGAGTCTGAAAAAGGGATGTAGACTTGACTGCTTTGTAGTTGCTAAATGAGTTCTTTCATAGATTTCCCTTTAAGGATTAATTTCATGATTCCATGTCACTGCTGCAGACCANTTAGGAGTTAGGAGGTAGAGAAAGCATAGAAAGCATAGAAAGAAAGAAAGCATAGAAGAAGCTGTGCTTCATGAATCTTCTCTAAATGCTGTCTTTTGGAATGTTTTCCTGATGTTGTCCTCACATATCCTGCCTGGCTGTCCATAAGATGACTCTTCTACTGAAGAGTCTGAAAAAGGGATGTAGACTTGACTGCTTTGTAGTTGCTAAATGAGTTCTTTCCTAGATTTCCCTTTAAGGATTAATTTCATGATTCCATGTCACTGCTGCAGACCAAAGAAGCCAAAGTGAATCTTTCAGATTAAGTCCAGTAACTGTCACTATTCATATAATAAGGAGATAGATTCCTATCTTTTCTCAAATGTATCCATCTAGATTATAGTAAGAGGGGAGTAAGACGGAGTATTAATTAGGAGAGATGAATATATACAAGAAAGCAAACATAAACAGATCCCACCTATTAGTAAATACATATATATGGAATTTCTATTATAGACTGCACTTATTGTTACTCTTTCATTTCAACTGAATTTCTATATTAAATATTCACAGAGGAGGATGAAACATATCACTTTGCCAAGATCCAAGGGTTTTAACAGAATATGTGTTCCAGACTTGTTTAGGTATGTTGCTTGAATGAGCAGGTAACCAAATGAAGCAAATATTTTACAATCAAAATATTATCAGAAGTGACCAAGGCTGACTGCTTAGTCATTTCATGAATAAATTACAACCAGAATGAATTGTTTACTGAAGAAAAGAAATCCCAATCAATTTTCACTATAGAAGCTTTTGCCAGTCTATATTTGCTGAATTCTACTTGACTTCCTTTTGAAGTTAGACTATGGTTGAGAAACCTCAGCTTAAAAAATAAATTAGAAAATTAGAAACGAATAGGGGCAGTGTCTCCTGTTCAGTTTTCATTCTTATTGAATAGGTAGGTATCACAATATGACTACATATTTTTTTTCAGAGTACTTTTTCATAATAAGAAAAACAATTATTGAAGGTAAATAATGTTCATGGTCATCTTCCTCGCTTTCTAATAGATGGCTAACAAATACAATACATCACAAAAAATTATCCTGAGACAGAAAATTCTTTGGGTGATTACCATTGATATCTTAGATACAATTTATCACAGAAAACTCCAAGGAGTAACAGCTGCATAAGAGAGTTTTGGGCAAAGTTTCTATGTTAGAAGCTTCTGTTACTTTTTCCTCACACTCAGTAACAAATTACCGAAAGGAAAAAAAAATCCGTCAGGGAAAAATAGCAGGAGACTTATACATGACTCCTTATTTGCTTCCCTCAAACAGGTTTGTCATTTCTCTGTTAAGGGAGAAGTAGCAAACACCAGTCTCAGAGCAAAACTCCTTTCAACTACTCAGTTGCTTGAACGAGCAGGAGTAGAAACCAAGGAGTAGGAACTAAGGAGCAGGTGAGAGGAAGCAAGGAAAGAAATACCAATGCCTCACTGCCTAAGGATTCAAAACAGCTGTTTCGTATGGCTCCCCCACTTCTTGTAAGTCAGGGTGTAGTATCCCTGAAAATTATAAACGCTTTATCTGTTCTGCCTCTGAAAGGAATATATATGACCCATGCCCCAGACTTAGGTATGGAGAATTTTATTAGCTGCCTCCCTTTTCACCCCTCTTCCTTTACTGCCCCTCTTACCCCAAAATACATGTTTTCCTCCTTGATGTTTTTGCTGTTGCTACCACTAGTCTAAATTAGCGAGGCTAAATTTAACTAGTCTAGATTTATCAAACTTTTCTTCAGTGACGTTAGGAAGAGACGGAGTGATAAAGACATAATGGTCATTGTGAGATCAGGAGAAAGTCATAGGATAGATTGAAGTACATTCTAGGATAAGGAAAAAGATGAAAATGCATTTAAATTGCATTTTTTAAACATGCAAGTTTAAAGAGAGGAAAAAAGGGAGTGCTAATATTATCCTAAGTTGTTTAATTAAAGGAGAAAGAAAATGTGATGAAAATGAAAGAGATTAATAGATGCTGAGCCATACTTCCACAAGAAGGGTAAAATAATTTAATACATTGCAGGTTTAGCCTATTAAAGGATTGCAATACCTAACAATTTTTGTGTCTTTACATCTTGTAACGATGTCTGCCATATAGTCTTACAGAATTAATGGTTCTAAAATTTCTCCATTCTTATGTTTTTGAGAAGTGTGAATTTTCAAAAATATTACAGCTGCAGGTAGAATGTGTTCTCTCTAAGAAAATATTGTATAGTGTGTGTGCCTAACATGTTTTTCATTAAGTAGCCAAAAGAATAAATAAACGTCACCAGTTACATACCTTAGCGTACACCATTCACTATAGTTAAATTCCAAAAAATCTGAGAACACTTTGACCACCCAAATTGAGCACATTTATTATGCAGATTATAGAATTTTGCTTAAAAAATTAGTAATCAGACTCATAATTCTGGTTGCAGCTAGGAAAAAATACATGATTTGCAGGGGAGATCTGAAAGGGTGAGGAATTCAGAAACCTTTTGAAAAAATATGTTCTATGGTAAAAAAGCATCCATTATTGATCATTTACAGCTTCACTTCAGAATTCAAACAGACTGACTTTGTGATGACAAATGTAAGTCATAGGGTTTATTGTTGTTTTTTTACCCCACAGGCCTCAACCAGATCTCTGAGAAGATGTTCTGGCTCTGAGGGCCAGCCTGACAACTGAAGGACAGACCTCCTTAATAAATGGTGCTGAAGTGTTATAGATCAATTCTCATAACCTATATTTTCTTCTGTCTTTCCTGATTTGAATTGCACCTCATTTTTCTTCTGTGTCTTTGCATGTCAAAGGGATGTACATAATTACAGGTATTCCTCACAGTAAATTTTCATATTGCAATAGGACCTTGATAGTTAAGCTAGAGAATGAACCTATATCTAGGTACTGTGCAAACATATAGTGCCATAAATATCAGTGTCTACATAAAAAAATCCTTGAGAGGTCTGCTTTGACAGACAAAAGTTCCATTGTTTCAGAAATACAGCTTTACATGAATTATTTTAAATTGTTCTTGCAGTTGAATCACTTAAGTAGTGCACTACTTTCTATAACTAACAACAGATTGTAAAGAAAAGAGTTCTTATAAGGTCAGCTGTAATATGAAGTCAGTCTGAAATATCAAAGACTTTGAAAAAAGGTTGTAGATGTAAAATCCTGTGTAATAAATTCAAGCTCTGTCTTGTTTTATATAACTGTCTAAAGCAATTACTTGGTGTAAAAGGTCATCAGCAAAAGAAGAAACCATTAGTGTTGATTCTTTTGTCATGTTTGCTCAGCTTTTATATATAAACATGCTATTTGAGAGGGAAAAACGTATTTCACTTCTCTAGCTTTCAGATTCAATTTGATGTGCAAAACTTAGGATGGACTTATTTTCCCTTTGCAGTGGCAGTAAAATTCGAACAACAGTCAAATAAATACAGAAAATTATTGAGACCCTGACTTGAAATACTACATGTCCCGCAATGTGGAGATGCTTCTGTTGAGCTTCTGGTTCTATGAACACAAAGGAGAGCAATACAGTATTTATACATCAAGTTGCAGAATGACATAAATGACAAGCTCTTTCTTTTTTTTTTTTTCCAGCTCACATCTGTCTGTCTATTTCCATGAACTAAAAATAGTCTGCACTGGTGTTCAATTCCACAAACTGCACTGGTCTCATCTATCTGGCTGGGTCAGGGCAGCGGGGGGCTGCAGGGGCCACAGCTGCAGCAGGGAACCATGGATGCACTGAGCTCCGTACATCTCTGTGGATCATAACGGGAAGGCAGACATCTTTCCCTCAAGTAAGCACCTGTATATAAACACATGTTCTTTGGTGTTTGAATCTGAAATCAGATGGCAAGCAAGAGAATATCTCTGATCCTAAAAAGTAAGTTACTGTGATTTCTTATTCCAAATGTGCTATCAAATGCATTGAGTTTACATGCCTTGCAAACACATGCACACACACAAAATACACAGGAATAACAACATTAAGAATAAAAAGAAGGTAGATTTTGAAGACCACTTAGATATTCTCTCTCCACAGATGTGTATAATCTCACATTTTGTAAATAAAATTTTTCCTCCTTTCCAATAAGTTAGTATGAAAAGAGGTAACAGTCCATTTGCTGGTCCTCATCTCCCCGCCGAAGTACAGGACACGGTCTCTGCCTGTGATGCAGCATCATAACTTCTTTCCAAGTCTCTGAAACAAACAAACAAACAAAAAAAAAAACAAAAAACAAACAAAAAAAGATGTACTGTGCAGCTGTTGGCCAGTGTGCACATCTTTCTGACTACAGTCCTGTTTGCGGCTTTGCTTTTACCCATGAGCCAATGATGTCAGACAATTGTCATAACACAAGACAATTTGAGAATGGGATAAAATGGGAGGAGAACAAGTTGGCGGCACCTAAGATACACCAGGGCTGACCTTGAATAGGAGGCAGACAGGTTTCCTCTATGCCAACAACTTTCATAAATGTCCTTTCAAAAGATAGAAACATTAGCGAGTACAGAAAAGCTTTTTTTTTTTTTTCCTCTTTCCTTGGTAGCTGTGGATAAATGTTTGTAAAGCAACCTAGTTTTACAGACAGCTGTATTCAGAGAACAGCACCAATAATATTTTTAAAAGCTCTCTGAAGCATTTCTAAAATAGCTTTACTTTACAATATATGGAATCTTCTCTATGGAATATGCAGTTCTGCAATATAAAGATTTTATTGTTGCAGGTTTGAGATGAACTGTATTACTCACTTGCAGCTGCAGGGTTCATGCTGAGTTTACTGACCTCTATATACACAGCTGATAAAGTACTTGAGATTGAAAGATTCCTTAAAAACAGAATTGCAGAATTCTGGTCAGTGCAGATACCCTTCATCAAAATAGCTTGGAATAAAGAAAGCAGTCCTGTAATTTTAGAAAATAAAGAAAAGGAAGTTTGCTTAGTAGACAGCAATAAGACAGTCCTCTTTTTGATGTGTGCCATGCATCTGGAAATTGTATATAGATCTTTATATATATTTACTTTATATACTAGTGTAGTAAATATTTAGCTCCTACTTTCAGCCATACTAGTTTATACATATATTTTTTTATATCCACAGGTATAGGAGGCATGGAGTTGTCAGACATTGCAAACAGAAATGATCTGTGTCTGGGAGCAGCTGGAGACTGTCAGGATAGTAGCATTTGCTTCACAAATGGCACAAAATAGCTCTGTTGAGGCAGAGAACCCTGTGTCTCCATTGACTAGAATCTGAACTCAGCTAGCTCACATTTAGATGCCTTTGTGTCTGCACATTTAGATATAAATTGGGAGTCTTAATCTAGATTTGAAATTCTATCCAAACTATGGGTTCAGATTACCACAGTTTATGCTAATTGTTAAAGCCAAACAAAATTAAGCAGGGCATTTCAACAGTATCACCACCTGGATTCAAGGGTTGCAATACATCCTGAAAGAAAGAAGGCTATATATAACGGAAATGCTCAGTGGTCATATGCTTGACATTAGGATGAGCCACTGCATTCCCACTATACTCTTCATCAACCAAATTTTCTCTGGGACACTGTATCCCTTCTGTTATGTAATTTTGAAGACATGCAGAAACAAACATCAAATGTGCAACTGCTAGTTGAACTGATGTAAGCCAGTAAGAAGAAATATATATAATTTCTGATTAAACATATTAATTAATTGATGTCTGGCATAAAACTTCATGGGCTGTATTTTATACAGAATAGATACCACAGGCTTTTTGCTTTGTTGCATTGTAAAAGTGATGATTTAAGAGAACTTAGTAAGATTGAATGTTGAAGACAAAATACTGAAAATACTGACTGAGGCTACAGACAGTGTTTAGCATGCTGAGAAGTTTCTATACTATTTCCATATGACTAGGGTTCAAAAGAGCTATTCCAAGTTCATTTTTATTTTTCTTGACCAGTTGATAGCTCTTGTCCTGTTTTATTGCATACTGTTCAAACTAAATAGAGAATTGCTATTTACTCCATGGACTTACCTACTGTGATGTCAATATGAAATTTCACAATTTCATAGCTGTTTAATAAAACTATTTTCACAATAAAATATGAAGGTAGAATTTATGAGGAACAAAAACTAAAACAATTGACACCAAAAATATTCACTCAGTGTCCCGAGTCTGAATTTAGCTGCTTCTTATGACACTTTCCCTTTCCAAAATACAGCCCTACTAGATGGCAGTTAGATGTAGATATTAAACATTCAGCACGTCTGTTGATTTGGACTTTGGTTCTCAGTGGTGTTCAGGACATGAGACATATACTATTTGTGTGCACCTGTGAAAATGTTCTTTAAAAGAATGTTGACTCGTTCAACATGATGGAGGCAGACTTCAAAGTGAATTCACCAGGGTGCTATTCAACTGAATTTTCTGGCCAAAGATACTTTTCCCTTCTGCAATGTCCTATCTCATACGCCACACACAGTCCAAATTCTGCAGAGGCTGGAATGAGCCTAATTTACTACAGAGTCCTATTTTATTTTTGTAGCATCTACTTTATACACTAAAAATGCCATGTCGTAAGGTAATTAAAGGCTGAATTTGAGTATATATGCAAGGATTGTTCAATTAGATTGTCACCTTTTGTTATCTGGATGGATGCATTCAAACTATAGCTGGTGTTTTCCCCTTCACTGCTTGGATGCCATCAAATGTCATGACATAGAAAATTACTGCCTGTATTGTTAAAATTTGGCCAAATTATAATAAGCTGCAATGTGCCAAGTAAAATTAAAAGCAAGAGGCCCACCGCCAACATGTGGAATAATAGAGCTTCTCTAAGAATTACATTTCCCCACACATGGTATAATAGGATGTTTTTTTCTGCACAATTTCCTCCCTCAGAAAAAAATCCTGCCCTACAGATCTACTACTTTCTAGTTCCATTTGGGAAGATTTTTCTTCTCACTATCTGGAGAAAAATAAATACTGCTGTTCATTTTTCATTTTGATGTTCTCCTCTTTGTTGTTTGAATTTGCCTGACTGTACTCCTGTATCAATTCTGGGAAAATTTTGCAAGAAGTGCATTGATCAGAGGCACAAGCCTCCTTCGGAGGAGTGTACTTTTAGAAATACACTGGAGCTTAGTGAATCAATGCTATCTTTAGGGCTCAGAAATGTGCATTTTATATTTAGAACTGTCTTATTTTTTTGACTATAAAACAAGGGGTTGTATATGTCTTCTGCATGGTAGAGCTAAGTATGTTATTGAAAAATAACGTGATGACACGTATTTCTGAGGCATCATTGTGGCATCATTCAAATATGCATGTTATTTGAAAGAATTAGCTCCTTGACTGAGGAATCCTGTCTCAAACCAACAGAAAGACCAGCACTTTTCTTCTGGAGGTGTTATTTATACATGTATGTATTTAATTGAAATGAAAAGTCATAAGGATAACTAGATAAGCACATTAAGTACTTGACTGAAAATTCATCAAGCAAGGTCAGCATGGTTATCTTTCACTTTGTGACTATGTATCTATGTAAGCTATAAGTAACCTATAAACATGTAAGCTATAAGTGATCTTTACATCATTACTTGCCATTCCCATCATTATATGGGAGCATCTGGATATGACTAAACTGTGATTAATGACTTCTGCCTGGCTAACCGGGGAAAGCCTCTTTGCTAACCAGGTCAATCCAGTTCCTTTTATTTCTCTTTTATTTTGTTATTTAGACTTAGTCTCAGATTCAATTTACAGCAGAGAGAATTTAACAAAGTCCCATGGTTTTCAAATCAGTCTTGAAATGGTTAGAAATAAAGAAATTGAAATTTTCTTCAGGTATGACATTTTCAAAATTTTGGTTTTGTTTTTGTTTGATTTTTTTTTTCACTGAGCTCCAAAAGGCAGCATGTTTTATAATAATTATTACGCACTGTTGAACAGGTACAATGTGAAGAAGAGGTTGCAACAGGAACACTAATAAACTGTGAGCGAAATCCTTTTGAAAACAATAGAATGACTTTAACTCATCAGAGTCATTGATACCTATTGTCTGTTGCTATTCCTTTAACAGTAGTTAGGTCTTTCTTGCCAAAAGTATCAGAAAAATGCTAGATCATTTTCTTTGTGTTATTCTCCCTCTTTTTCTCTGTTTGCCTCTCTGAATATATGTATATCCTGTATATATGTTTAATATATCTTCTGAGGTGTTGCAGCTGCTGTAGAAGGAAACCCAGAACACCTAAATAAACCAGCTACAGAGGAAAATCAATTTTGTGCAAAGAGGTGGTTTTGATTTATTTGAGTGCATGTAAAGATAACAGAAGAAATATAAAGCAGGTTCTTGTAGTGCATACAGAGCACTATATTTCCTAACTTGTTATCCAAGTGACTGCTGGGTATTGACATTTCTACACTGACCAATGGAGCATGATGAAAAGAAAGCTACACTAGCTGTGACCAGGCTAACAGAGGTGTCAAAAACAATAGCTTTTATCTGCATAGCAAACTTAATCAGGTTTCTATAATGTCTGGGGTTATTGGCCCTGAGATTGCTCCTTGCCCTGGCTTTCAAAATGCTATAGATACCAATTTTGATCAACAACTTCCTCATATTTTCAGTTTCACTAGCAAGAGTCTCAGATTTAACTTTCTACAACTTGCAAACTTTTTTATTATAATATTTCCATTAGAATTGCTATGCTTTATAAAACTGCTCCTTGAGTGAAAACATCATCGAACTTTTCCCTTCAGTTAGGATGGTCCCTTAAGTTAGGATTCCATGAAGTACTTCGCATTTACCTTCTCCTTTAAATCAGGAAGGGACTGAGCACAGAAATTTGCACTCAGAAATGCCAAACGAAATATGTGCTTTTATGTCTACTGGCTCCGTGGCTATAATGCAATGAGAATTTTAAAAATCAAGAAACAAGTTTGAAGTTTTAAGAAATACAGTTCACGAGAGATTTTTTAAAGGCCAATGGTCTAAATATAACACCAATTCATTCAAGTCATATAGGCAAGGATTCATATCCACTTCACTATTCAGTGGATGAACAATTAAATTAAGCTATTTAGTTTCCAAGACTGAATCATTATAAAGATCTGCTTAGAATTTATCCAGAGGAAGAAGACAGAAAGAAGGAACTAAAAAGCACAGGAAGAAATAGGAAACTCAGTAGTTTTTCTGACTGTCATGAAATCAAATGAAACAGAAAGCTATGCTCTGAGGCAAAGTGAAGAGAGAATAAAGAGCAGACTGAAAAGGCTGCTTAGAAAGAGGACTGATCCATGCAAACATGATTGGTGCATTAATTACCCTTTAAGAATAACAGTAAATGGTCCAAACTTTAACAGTATTTTTGATGAAGTTCTAATATGTCTGACAAAATAAAAGAACACTCTTTTATTGCAGTGCTTTATAATTTAATTTGCAAGTCTACAGCTCACCATGAATTCAAAATATCCGTGTTTTATTGCATCAAAATAGAGATGAACTGAGAGGAAAGCAAGTGCCTGCATTAGTTATGTAATAGGATGGGATTCTTAGGGTGAGTTTAATAATCCTCACCTCTGTCAATGTAATTTTCCCTCTCTAAAAGCATGCACTGAAAAATTAAACACTTTCATATTACCTGAAAGAAAAGGCATCAACTGTTTCATCCATGAAGGGTGATGGCACTGCTTTCACTTGATGGAAAAATAAGATTTTCATACCTCATAAATCTTTCACACTTCAGAAGGAAACATACTGTTGTCGTCAACCTTCACAGGTGAAGTACACCATCCACTCTGTCTGACACCAGAGTTTAAAGCCTGTTGCACAACTTCTCAAAAAAATGTTCATCAATACAAAATAATCTTATTTGCATTTTAGCAGTTTTTTAGTAGCTCTGTATTACTTTCTAAGTGTCTTTGAAATGATGATATTTGTCTCTGTGTGGCTTTCTGGTTGTAGAGGAATATTCTGGCTATAAAAGTCAGTCGATGATTTTTGAATCAAATAATGAGTCCTGAGGGTCAGACCTGCCTTAAACAGAGAATAGGTCTTTGTACATATGGTGACATAGAACCAGCAAATCTCAGCAAATCTCTACTTTTCTTTGCTGATAGGAAAAAAAAAGAGAGAGAAATTAAAAGGGAAGAAAACAATCTAAAATTGTATACTGTTTTTTTTTTTTTTTAAATTAATAGAACTTGGATTTGCTCTTGTTAAATTTGTTTAGCACCTTTGGGATATCTTTGAACTTTTTGCTTAAGACTTTGCCCCAAAAAGCCCTTATTTTTACTCTTTGCTTTATGTGAGATTTAGAAAAGATATTCTGATTCATTAACTGATGTGAGTTAGAAACGAGGGTGAGAAGATGAGGACATATATACACACACATATACATATTTATGTATTTAATATATGCAATTTTGTGAGCAGAATCAAGTCTTTGTAATGCAGACATCAAAGCACTGACTTAGAATATATAAACTTAAGTGCAGCTTCACTGACTGATTGTGAACTACAGTCCTAGTATCCTGGTGTATCCTGATGCAGATGCATTTGCTTAGGAGGTAGTCAAAATGCCTCCAATACCAAAAAAAAACATCCAGTAAAATGTGGTAGATGACATATCAACTCAACAGGGTAAGAAAACACTTTCCTGTCACATATGGTGTGTCATTTTTGGAGTGCTATACGCAATTCATATCATTAGTCCTATAGTATCAATCTGTGTTTGGATTCTAAAAAAGGGTCTTAAGTCTGGAGGAATTTGTTTCTCCCACTGCAATTGCAATGATTTCTGCGGCTTCAGTATCTGCAGTGAGTTAAGGATCCTGAAGCAGAAAATGAACAAATGTTTGCCTCTGTTCTTTGCATCTGACTGAATCAAATGGAGGTGGAAATACCGATCATTTCAGCTGAATTAACTAGAAATGGAAAATTGATCACAGAGCTCTGAAATTCAATAAATCCTAGTCACTATAGTTATTTATCCTCTATGGCCATGAAGGCATATAACAAGGCACCATTTTCAGCAGACTGTTGGCCTGTGAGACACTTTATGGCTCTAGACACTAGTTAAAAGGTTACTTTGCTCTCTAAAAAGTTGTTGGTGACACTTCTTCCTTATACTTCCTTCTGATTGATTTAGGGGGGATTTGCCAAGTTTGGAATACCTAGTTTTTTGATTCCTTGCCTACAGGAGAAAGAGAGATATCACATAACTGATGTGGTGATAAATTATCCAGAGAAAAAGGCCTGATATAGTTTATGTTTAAGCTGGCTTTATAAAAGAGACAAAGAAACAGAAGTGCTCTTCTGCCTTAAATATCCTTCACATCTGTAGCAAGGGAGGAAAAGCTTCACCATATTGTGCTTTTTACTTGGAGGGAAAAATTAGTGGTAATGTACTTGTCCTTGTGAAAAGATCTATGAAACTCTGTCTTTTCATACCTAGGTCTTGCTGCATTTCAAGACACTTCAATCAGCTCTGATCTTCCCCCTTTTAGTATTATTTATTTGAGCTATTCATTATTCAGGTAAATCAAGATATTCAGGTGAAATCGATATATGCAGCACATGGCAGTACATTATTACTATCTGGAGCTGAAGGTCATAATCTTTAGTTGACAAGTTGGAAGGATATTAGATTTTTTTTTAATATCCTTTACAGTAAAGAATGTGGAAAAGAATAAAAATTAACTGTGAGGTTTGATTAGGATTTCAGTGTAACGTTTGCCTTCATTGTATCATCAAACACTTAGATTTAAAATTTAATTCCAGGATGTGAGATAGTAGGAAATATCAAAACTCTGATTTGGGTGAGTAGATAGTCCTGGGAATTGGAGGGTGCTCCTCATGAAAACTGATGAATGCACGAGTATTTTTACTATCTTAATTGTCTTTTTACTATGTAATTCTACCAGATATATCTATTCTATACTACATCAATGTGTACATTTTCTGCTTGAGATTTGCTTTTGAGAGTCTGGTATATTCACTGTATTTCAAATTATAAATTGCTCTTATTTCTATAGCACATTAGTGGCTTTTAAGATGAATTAAGGTAACAAACTCCTGCAAAGTATTTCAATCCTCCACTTCTATTTTCAGGGAGATTTTGCCAGAGTATTCCTTATTGCCATTTTGGAAGCTATAAAGTTGTTGTGTAGTTTAATAGATCCATCATGCTGGTTTCAAAGAAGAAACATTTGGATATAAATTTCAAATGTATCAGGATTATGAGAGAAATGAAAATGACTCAAACTCATATAATGTGGATTGCCTTAACTCAAACAAATAATTTAGTATCAAACAAAGAAATCAGAATAAATAAGCTATTTTGAAAAGAAAATATAAAATTACTAACTTTAGAAAATCTGGATAATAAAAGCATTTTTTTTTTGAATCTGAGTTTGCTATATTAAAGAAAAAGTATTGTCTTTAATTTGAAAGTTAGTGTCATTGAACTGTGATAAAAGTAAAATAACACTAAAGCTTTAATTTGAAAAGAGACATTTTTCTGACTTTCAGTTATACATAATTTATGAGTCTTTTGATGTTGTGTATTTTGTTGAATCTCACCTGTTATATTGTTCCAGAAGACCTTCCAAAAGAAGCTAAATTGATAAAATTTCCTCATCAATTTCAGCATCATAGACTTTTTTCTTAATAATACCCAGTGTATCAGAAATAACAAAGCATAATTATAGAACAGTTTTCTTGCAGATTGTTATATGAATATTAATATTTCACTCTGTATACAGAATGCCTAAAATAATAGCAGATATTATTTATTTGGTCTTTAAATTGTAGTCTGTTTTTTTTTCCTCATGATGATTTCTGAATGGGCAAATAGCTATCATTTATTTTCATAAAAAGAAACTAATATTTTGCATTGCATTTCACTGAAAACTCTGTTATCCTTCCCTATTTGATTTATAAATTTTGCTTCCCATAGGAAGTGAGTTTTCTATGACCTTTGTTGTCTGAAATCTTTCTGGACTCTAGTTCAAGAGTATATGTGAAAGAAATATGAAAAGGCTGAGTTTTTCTGGCAAGATTTCCCATTCTCCGGTTAACCTCTGTTCAAAGTCAGCTCAGGAGGATGTAGAGTTTATGTTTCTAAAACAACTGTCATTGATTTCTGGGTGTAATTTTTCTCTTCTTGCTGAATCTGTAGAATTTGAGAATGTGTTGTAGCTGTCCAATATTAAATAGAAACAAATATTAAGATGGATTTTCGTGCTTTACTTGGGATACGGTACACAGGTTAATTTAAAAGATTAACTGCATTACATTTCGTACTGCATTCATCTTATTTTTTCCACTGCTTTCCTTTCTTGTTAGTGGGGAGAACAATATATATGTTAGAAATATTTATAAGAAAAGGAGAGTGCTGCCATTCATGTGTTACCTCTTATACAGGATTCCTCAGTGCAGGATTTTATGCAGGACCATTATGCAGGATTTTATTTTGACCATTTTTTCTTTTTTTTTCTTTAATAACTGTTTATATTTGATAAATAGAGATTTATAGAGATTTGTCGCTTTTCCTTTTGTTGCTTTCTTATTTTTGACTTCTATTTTTTTTTTTGGAAGGCCAGGTTTCAATTGTTCCTCTTCTGTTTTTTCTTTATTTTGTGAAAGAAAATAAACGGACTTGTAATGAATTACCCTGTAACAAATGAGAATGTAAATATAAAGGTAATCTAAAAAGGCTTTAATTTATTCTTTAAAATGTAATATTTGCAAGTACTACTATAGATCCTACCTTCTTTACTGCCATTCTTTAGAAGTATACAACCTATATCTTTTCCTCTAAAGAGAAGCAAAGCAAATGCACCCCATCTCTGATTGTGACGTTGAAGAGCTGTTGCACTACCTGGCTCACACACTGATGTACTCTGGGAGACTGGAAATGAGTCTGACCATGGTCGCCAAGCTGAGAGAGCTTAACCAACTGTTTTCTCTACTGTGGAGGGAGTCCTTCCAAACTGTGTGCAGAGAATTTTAAGAAGGGTTTAATGTCTTACCCTGCTTCTGAGCCAGGGTGATGATGAGCAGTTAGAAAGAATAGCTGTAAACTATGCAGTTGAGATGAGAGATATGGAAATAATCCCGGGATTTGCTCTGTTCATTGAAAGGCTGTCAAAGTTAAAATACAAACATGAACAAGGGAAACAGAAACCTATGCCTCATTATATTCAAAAAGGAAAAGAGTGCTAGGGAATAACACTGTTAGATTGCTAGAGAGGTCCCCGCTGGGCTTTTTGGCCCAGGCTGCCCAGCACTCTCCCAAACAGTTCCTGTTTACAGTTCACAGATAGCAAAGATTAGACACCATTCCTGCAGCTTGCCTTCAGCCACGCAGTTTTAGAGCATATGAGGATTCAATAGCATGGAAACAGGCCATTCAACGCCAGATTTCAGTGTTAGAGCACAGTCCTGAGCACATTTAATTCACTAATGTAGATGTAGCATATGGCTCCCACTTTCTAGCTGTGTGTCCTGATTATGCTGCTGTCAGGTTCTTCTCAGTACTCAGAAATCTTGCATTCTTGGCCATAAAGCAGCCCAGTTTAATAGGAGGAGTGTACTGGGAGTTGCAGTCTAATGCAACTAGAGCTTGAGACTTACCCATTAGTGTTTCCAGTCACTATCCATTTACTGATCTGTTTTTTATGAGTCCCAGGAGGTGTATAAATCTTCTGTTTTATATTCGAATACATGTGTGGTGATAAGTTAGTTGTGAATTACTGTTGCAGTTAGACAACTAATTTCTAAACTCTGCAGTGTTGAGCACTTGGGATCTTTTTATGTCTGTCAGAGAGGTTTGAAATAAACCAATAAAATTTCTGTGTACTGAAAAATAACAACAGGTCGTTCATTAAAGCAGAATTTATGTCCCATGCCAGTAGATATATTTTTCTATTATTTTTCCACTCTGAATGTTCCCCATTATTCTTAAATAATATTCAACATAAGGTACATAATCAATGAGCTATGTCATAACTATAGTCTTCAGAGGATCTACATGGGATGGGATATAATATTCACATGTGCTTGCAAAAGGTAAGTAAGTAGATAGATTCACTCAATATCAATGAATTTGAAGAGTCTAATTGCTTACAAAAATTAAATATTCCCATAAATCATCCTGTTTGGCCTCTTCCCATTTTCACCTTATTTCTCTCTTAGTGTAAATAGAGAATGACACTTAATTTGTTTGGTTTGACATTTGCAGGCTTTTATATATATTTTAAATAAGAACATTTTCATGCTCTTGTAAAGGATTCAGTGCAGTAATATCAACTGTGAAGATCATTTGAACATTTCAATAATACCTTGAAGAGTATTTAGTCATCTAAAAGATCATGTAAAAACTAATACACATGCAGAGAAGAAAACATCCTGAGGGGCTTTAATGTAAAAAAAAAAAAAAAAATAGAATGAATCTGCACTTTAACTCAGATTTACCAGTTATCATTCTTTGTGTTTAGACCGTCTATTTATAATACTCTCAATAGAAGTAAAGTCAAAGTTAGTGTCCTCCAGATCTAGAGGATTGTTTTTTAGGACTCCTTTTACAGATGACGGAGGTCAAATAGGTTTAACGCTAGTCAGAACAGGATCAGTCCTCAAGCCCTCTATATTGCCCCTTCTGAGGGGACAGTATATAAGAGCAAGCCTTATGCTGCTTCTAAGTTCTTTCTAAGCATATTTACACTGTGAACTGGTTAATTGTCTTACTTATTCAGGACATATTCACCAATGACCAATGACAATATTTGGAGATGGGTTGTAGGACAGATAAAATCTTGGAGACACCTAAGATGCCATAAATATCAAAGTCAGTCTAACAGATCCCACAATATTCAAGAGGAAAGGTTTTTGCTATCCCTGATTACTGTAAGTAAATTCCATGATAATTTTCTTTCCAAAGTACAGGAAAGAAAACTTACTGTAGCCATTCTTTGCATAATAAAGTGTATCCTTGAAAACTTAAGCAAGCATTAAAACTTGTCTGTATTTCATCTTAAGAAAAGTCAAATTGCTTTTTAAGTATATTACATCTATCTGCAGTCATGCTAAAACAAAATGAATTTTGTACATGCATATTTTAATTAATGACTTATTATTAAAAATATTTGTGGTTTAATCTTCAAAGCAGTAGTTCAAAGACTGGTTTCATCCATGGTATATTGTCCATCAAAGCAGCATGATTATAACACTTAATATACTATATTTTCCCACAAATTGATTTTTTTCCATTATTAATATTTACAACAATATTATAGAGGAAATATATTGAAAAAATACAGATACATCAGAATTAAGGAAAAAAAATATTTCTATAAAGAATTATGACTTGGAAAAAAATTATGTAGTCAACAAAACAAAATGGACTGAAAAAGAAATTAAATGAAAGTAAATGATAGAAAGTTTTTCCTGATTAGTTTCTATTAGATAATGTTACACACATCTACTTTGAGGAAATTCAATTGGCAGTGCCTTTGTTAACTCGTGTAATGGAAAAGGAGGTATTCTAAGTAAGTGTGTCAGGAGAGTAAAAAGGTTAGATAATGGTGGGTTGTGGGATGTCATTGCAGAACTATTTTTAGAAAGATTTTAAAAGCAAAGAAATTCTTAAGTGGAAGTGAATCAGCTGAAAGTGTATTTCCAGTTTTAGACTTTGCATATAGCTTGAGGTCATCAAAGTCTCAATTTTCCTTGGCTCAAAATATTTGTGTAGTTGTGTTACACATTTCAGTTTATTTTATTGCTGACATCAAGTACATACACAGGTTTAAAGAAAATAATCCACGTACCCAAATGAAAACAAGAAAATTTTGCAATGGGAGCTAATTTTAAACCCAGGTAGCATGTTATAGTTTCATATTCACAAAAGAATAAAAAATAATCTTTTTTAAATATATATATTAAGCAGGAATCCTTACAAATATTGACACCATAAAAACTTGAGCACTGTCAATTTTAGGCCTAGAACTGATTCAGCATCTTTATACTCACTGCAGTCACGAATTTACTAAAGTAATTGAGACTAATCTAATTAATAAAATGATTTCTTGCAGTTTTTTGCTTGTTTATTTGTTTGTTTTTTAATTGAACTTAGAACAAACTGATGCAAGTTTCATTGGGCTACATATTACATTTTCCAACCAAATGAAATTGTAAAGGAAAGGATTTGATTTACTACCTTGAAAGATGAGTTGTCATATGTAATGCTTAAGTTCCAGTCTAGCAGCTTTATGGATAAAAAAATTGAAATTGTAAATTTTCTAATGTTGATTTTTAGAGACTCTACAGTATAGGGAGATTAATAGTATGAGTAATATGAATAATACAAATGCAAAAGCTATGCTGAAAAAACACGCAGTCATATCTACTCAGATTAGGGTAATGGCAATTCCTATGCTAAAATCACTTCTTGTTTTGAAGAGAGAACAAAAACTATTAGCTGTTCTTCAGCTGTTGCTTTGACTTAAGAGGAAACATAATGAAACAAAACATGACTCCCACTGTACTGAAATTCTTAAGAATCATTAGAAATAGATATGTATATGTTTCATGTTTTTCTCACGTGGCTTTGTCATCATATAACTTTGGCTTTGCTTCATACATTTCTTTTTTTTTCCATTTTCCTCCCTTCCAGGTTATTTTCTTTCCTAAGAGTCTTCTTTTCAGGCATCATTGACTACCTCTGCAGAGACTAATCCACTGCTTTTTGCAATATTTCTGTACCTGCCCTGAATTAGGTGTTTTCACTCTATATTCTTAGATTAAATATAGTTTCTATCTAAGACTGAGAAAATTTAAAATTGTATAACACTGAACTAGTTCCCTTGTATAAGGCCTATGAAGTGAGTTTTGTCTTCATTTGGGTTATATAATTACTCGAAAAGCTCTATAGAGTTGGAAACCACAATGAAGTTGTATCTGTCACCTGGAGAAATTCTAGAGACATCTTTGTGTCCTGCTTTGACTAAAGATGTTTGTGAAATTACCCAGACTCACAACTTGCTGATTGCCCATCTTCTGATATAATACTAAGGAAGACTCGGCTATGATGAGTCAAATATATGGTACAGATAGATAAAATGAAATTTAGTCAGCCCTCTTATGATGAGCTAGTGCACAGGTATGACAATTGAACACTCCGTCTTAGAAATATTTTTTTTTGTATATTATCCACCTTTAGGCATCTCATTGTATGGGTACAGCTACCAGGCTTAACTCCTACATTTCAAGAATGTCATAGTCAACTATCAAGGCCTCAAAATGGTGCTAATACCATTATTAGTACCCTGTTCTGTTAATGCAAATGCATTTTTGATGTTTATTAATTAAAAATCTATAACAATACTTACATTGCAGTCTGTGTAGTATGAGTCCATCAGATTGGGCCAGGGTGAAGGTAGGAGAACTCTGCAATTCAAGACAAAGACAAAACAGAGGCCTTAAAAGTCCTCTGTAAAAACAGGTCAGGAACTGGCAGCAAAACTCTCCAGTGAATACACATATCTTCATGATGTCTAGATAAATATTATGTAGATGATGATACAATAGTATGCAAAAATGCAGCTCTATAAAGGCATCTTAACTGTGCATTTCTCATATTAATTTTAAACTGATTTCTCAAGTCATTTTGCACTGAACACTTTCAGTCAAAAAATGTGTGCTTAACTTACACTGAGAATCCCTACAGTCTTCTTCAGTTTTATTTTTTTTCAGTCCTGTGAATGTGTTTACTTGCGATTAATATCACTTTGGAGTTTATTTTCACAGCCTGCTATTGGCAGTCAGTGACTGATAAGGCTGTCTTGGATCCATACACTCTAAGGAAGAAGGGAATTATGGACTGCTCAGAAAAAAATCCTTATTGTTTCTGGGTAATAATTAGTTAAAAGCTATTTTAGTTGAAACCTTATCCTTTCAGAGTGATCATGTCACTGGCAAAAGTAGGAAAGTAGAGGTATTTGTATTAAACATTTCAATAAGTTAAAAAAAGGATATCCTGGAGTTTTCAAGAGAGCACGAGAGGGTAGAATTTGTGGGCTCAAGAAATTGAAGGATAGCTGAATTAAGTTACTTAGAGTGTGTAAATCTAAGTGTAGGTCTTAAAAAAGATATCAATTTACAATGATGACACAATCATTTCCCTCCACTTGTCATTTTCTAGCCATAAACTGACATAGAACCAACAATATGTTAGAAAAATATGGTTATATTAAAAACATAAGATGGACAGAAATTACTGCACTGCCAGCAAGTCCAATATTCAGATGCTTAAGTATTTAGTACAAGGTAAAACACTTATTTTTCTTTTTTAAATACTGCTAATAAAGAACTAGATCTGGCTTACCTTGTCTAGTCTCTTACCCATATGTTCATTGCCTTTTAGACAATACTCAAGATAGACCTGGAAAAAAGGCTTATTCAGGAAAGTATGGATTTTCAGTGTATAAACCCATGCCTACACTATAAAGTATTAGAACAAGACAAATATTATTCATTTTTACTAGAATTGTTAAAGATTTATTTTATGTATCATCTCTACACTAGCTAGGAACATAGTAAATATTAAAATCTTCCATATGGACTCATGAGCACATCTGCAAAAAAAAAAAAAACTAGAGAACATGTCACATCATTCTGTCAGAAACTTTCCATGTTCCTCAGCATCAATTAAACACTTACTAAAATGCTTTAAGGACATAAAACATTGTGAATTCTGATTCCTTATTTTAAAATATCTTTTGTTGAGATTGTCAAGGTATTTTAGGAAAGCTTTTATCATATCAGTCAGTTAGCAACAAGGCAATATACTATAATAAGAGACTCTTTAAAATCATCCTTGTAGAAGGTGAAGGTTGTATAATGGATTTTCAAGGGCAAAATCAGCACATGCAGTTAAAAGCCTGCAAAATGAAAAATGACATGCATACTTCATAAGTTTTATTTTTTATGTTATTTTCAGCACCATCCTGGAGAAAGCTGATGCATAAGAATGGAAAATTCATATTCATGTAAGGAAGCACCACAAGAGATGATTGATTCTTATGTGAATATGTATGACAGACTGACTCTTAAGCATGGGGAAAAAAAAAAAAGACTATCATTCCAGTTCACAGTATCTATGTCTTTCACCCTGAACTCTTTATCACAAAATCCTGCACCCGTGTGAGATTGAAAGTCTCTTTCATGTGTCTTTGGGAAGCATTGCTAGCAGAAGCTGTTCCTTTAGAACATCACCTCTCTCACAACCTTTTCTATTTTTTGTCTTAATTCTTCCCTCTGTGGAAAAGGGATGAGGTCAAAAGGGTTGGGAAGTGCAGCAATTCTGTTTGTGATTCATTAGCAAATTGCCTTTTTCATTTTGGAACACAATTACAAAGCACTAAAGTTTGCTAAATACTGTATTAGGTTGTTCAGATCTACTCTTCTGTCACTGGCTAACCCATCATAAGGGCAGTAGGGAGTCTCGCAGCTGGACAGAGAAGCTCCAAAGGTAACAGTGGTAGAACAGTGATCTTTGGTATTATCAACATACTACGAAGAACAGAGCAGTTCTGTTGTCTGAACTACAGCTCAGACCTCTAGCAGTTTTGTTGCTTAATATCTTCAAGTGTTGTTCATTCCCGAAGACTACTTTTTCCCTTTTTTCCTCATAATGAAATCTGAAATTCATCGTGTATTCTTAGACTTTAGGAAGAAGACTTCAGACATATGTCTGAAGATCCAGAGCAGATAATCTATGAAGCTTGAACACATTTTTCTTTTGTACATAGATGGGTTTTATACAACATTAATAAACGTGATAATTTTTTTTTCAAAGATTCTGATTCCCTGTGCTTGCTCTCAACATAAGAAGATGAGAATAAAACAAGAAAAGAAAGCAAAATGGCTTTAAACTACCATTTTGAGAAAAGATGCTTACCCTTTATAAATACATTAAAATCACATAAATTTAGTCATTTGTATGTATAGAAATCATTACATGTTAACCATAAGTCCTTTTTCCAGGTCTCAGTCAGTTTCACCATGGTAAACCCAGTGTACCCTGCCAACCAAGAAACTCCAGCAAAATGAGAATAAAACAATGGTAGCTTCTTCTATAGAATTCATAGATGATTTAAGCAGCATGTGTGTAGAAAAAAATTGTCATGGTTATGGAATCTACAGTTTCACTGTCACTGATAAATATTGCATATTCAGGAAACAAACACTCATAAATAACAGAAACATATGCCTGTTTAAAACAAAATATATATCTTTAATCTTCCAAACTGAATACGTACACATTTTAACAGCAAGGAATGAAAATTCAAAGAACATTACAATTCCGTTAAGAAAGCAGCATATCTTACCTAAATTCACACACAAAGAAAGATCATATCAGTTTAAAAATATATTAAGCTTGGTACTTGAAGTAAAACCTGGCAGTGATCACTGAAATGAAGTCTCTTTTTCATCACATTGAACACAGAGATACAATGAAAAACTAAACAATTCTTAATAATTGAGCTGATAAACCAACCAAAGAAAACAGTTTCAGAACTCTAGCCTCTACAGTTTTGCTGCTTTAACTTTTCAAACAACTGAACTGCAAATGTCAATGTTTTCTCATTACACACTTGAAGGAAGCATCCCAATCAATTTTTTGAAGTGAACAGTTGCCTGCACAAACACTGCATTTCAGAGTACTCTTCTTCTGACTTAACAACAAATTGGCTCTTATTAATTGCCTTGCAATTCATTTTCAAAGCAAGGTGTTTGGTTATACTGTTATTTCTGGCATTAATATTCAATGTAAGTTGAGAATAATTGTCATGTTTATATTGGTTAGTTCAGCACATTATATTAATAAACTGATTTAATCCTTAGATCATTTAAAAGGAAATACTATCCCTAAGTTAAAATTCAAGCTCTGAGCACATACAGATGGTGCCCACTCCATAGATCTCGTAGATGTGGAGCTGAATAGTAATTAATTCTGTGACTGAAATTAATGGTTGTCATTTCTCTGTAGTTCCATTTTCTATTATTATTATATTAAAAAAATATATAGCATAGAAAGTTAAGTGTGAATTTTAGTTTTGAGGAAAAAAAAAGAACAAGACTGGATAAAAATACAGGCAGAGTAAATCTCTCTGCTGCAAAGTACAGCCATGGACATGATTATAAAATAGCAGGTGCTGTTGCTCAGTGGCTGAGGTTCCTTATCCTTAGTAATGCTAAGAGCATGCTGTTTGCAGCTCTGATAAGCTGATATAGAAGTACTTACCCAGAGTTTCTGTCCTTCTATTTTTCCTTTTACTCCCATGCTTTTTTCACACTCTTGATCTCATGAGCTTGCACCTTCCAGTCCCAGTAATGTTATAACTTTCACTCCTCTTTAGAAGGAAACAAACTTGGCATGTGACAAATTGATAGCAGTCATTTAAATAATTGATAAATATTATTCAATAGTACTCATGCACAGAAGTTTAACAGACGGTCAACATACCCTTTTACGCCTAGTTGGCATGCGCCAACCAGTGCTAACAGAGCCATAAGCAGCAACAACTATTAAAGACTCTAAGAAGGTCCCAGCCCTCTCAAAGAGTATGTAGTAGCAGAGAAGAAGGAAGGAGAAAAAATCATCACCACCACCATCATCCTTGTCATCTTCATTCCCACCACCTTCTGGAGAGATCCCCCAGAGGAGGATGCTCCTTTGAGACCGCATCACTCTCAGACCAGCTACTGGGGAGTTCGTCATTTCCCCTTTCACCTTCTCTATCCCTTTCCCTCTTTGCCTCCTGCTCTGTCTTACTTCTGTGTTATTATTCTTCCTCCAAAGTAACTTTCATTATCAGCACTGATTTATGTCATCAGCTACAGATCACACTAATAAATCTTCATACATATGAACTTGCTTGGATTTCTTGTGTGGAGCAGCAGTATTATGCTCAAGAATTTCTCTCTAGTCTTGGTAAAATCAAATGGCAAAATCCCACTTACATCCTGAAACAACTGTTGCAAAGAGCTCCAGCAAACTCTGCTGTGGAGAGAGTTAAAAATCCTTGCTGGGTTCTTGTTTCTTACCATCTTTGGCTTTATATCCCTACTCATTTCCTTTTTTTGAAATGTTTGATGTATACCTCTGAACAATCACTTTGCAAATGAAAAAGGAACTTTTCAAATGGGGAAAAGAGAGTTAAACAAATTTAATGATTAGTATATCAAAACCAGTTATGAGATAAAGCTGTGAAAAAAATTTAGGTGGAGTTAAGACATGTGAATTTTGTTGGTAAAATCCCATCCTCTTATGATATATTGATTATAAAATCACTGTTTTTCTCAAGGAAATTAATTAATATTATCTAGTATATCTCCAAATGACTTTTATTTTAGTCTTTCATTATCAGATTGACTTTGATAAAAACCTCTTGGTGATTATAACTTTGGGTAGCATTAAATTAAGAGTTGAAGTAAAGGTTACAATAACACAATCTTGTTTTCCCGTAAGACATATTACAATGTTAATATAGTAATAATTTGATAATGCTTAAAAAGATTCAAAGCGAAGAAATACTAGCTTCGCTTAATAATAATTGATGGAATAGACATTACTAGCTGCATGTCAAAAATCAAATATTTTCTTCTTTGCCCAGCTTTTTACAGTTATCATTAGGTCCAAGGAAAACTAAAGTTTTTTTTCCCAAGATTAAAAAAAAAAAAAAGAAACCAACACTTCTCAGTTTTGACAACAAACACAACCACTCACAGCTAATGTGAAAAATATCATCATGTTATTTTATGGAGTATTCTTTGGGAGCAAGATCTTATCTCTTTTCCACAGTTAAACTATTTGGTCAGATGCTATTTCCTCCTGGTCTCTTCATTCTCTTCTGTGCACTACTGCAATATGGTATTTTTTAATTGTTGGCCTCTTGTTTTTAACAGCACAAAGCTGTAGCTTTGATGATCAAATAATAACAATAAAATTGATAAAATTGTCTCCCCAAAGTAAATATTTTCTTAGCTTTATATATATGTGTATATATATATATATATGCATGCACATACACACATTTACATATACATACATACACACATATATGCTGAAGAGATTATTTTGGAGTAACCCTTATTGTATATTATTGAATTCATTGATTATTTTCAGTGAATATGGTCATGGATAAGAGAAAGAAGGAAAATGATAAGCTGTGTAAAGGGGAAGATTTGTATCAAACAGCTGAATCGAGCCCAATCACACCTGGAACTACTGCAAAGATTTCTGCTCCTCTAAAACACAGCTTCCTTCCAGCCACCTTGCCTCACTTTCCTCCGTGTGAAAAACAAGGTGCTTGGGATTGAGAGACAATTCTGTTTCTGGTCTGGACAGTTTGAAAGTATTCACGAGTCCGCTACTTGACACTTAGACCAAGTTTTTGTGTATCTATCTGAGGGGACGATGATTGTCCTTGAGTTGTGAGAAATGAAATGCTGCATGCTCAGATCCTATCAGTCTTTTCAGGCAAACTCCCTACTTCCTATAAGAAGAGAATATATATGATTAAAATTACAGGTGTTGTAATGCAGTGGACAACAGTGCCGCAACTTCGTTCAGCACATGATCTGAATGAACTACCAAAGAGCATCCATTGTATAAATGGCACAAATTTTGCAAGCAAATGAGTGCAAATTAACCTCACACATGAAGAAAGGAAGTAAGTAAGGGGGTTTCCTGCTCCCTCAGTGCACATGTGACTGGCTCCAGTAGCCAGGTCCAACTCTTCCTCCCTGCACCATGACACTTGGACGGTTTCTTGCTCACTATAAAGCTGTTATTCCTGAGTTCATTATCAAAAACACCTTTTTTTTTAATGTCTCTCCTGCTTCTTGTATATCAGATTTTCCCTTTACAAAAAAGAACGCTCCTATGCTATGTCTTAGCAGACTCCTTAAAAAGAGTGTCTGAGGACAAAGCATTTAATGACAGGGTAGTACCTGGAATTCAGCTCTCCTGATTTGTGTTGCTTGTTTTTGCAACACAGGAAGGATGTCAGCTCCCCTCTGGCCATACTCAAAGGGAATCCTTTGGTACATCCATTTAGGTTAATGAACTCTGACTGACTTAGTGTCCAGGCTACTTAGAAATACGCAGTCATCAGCTGTAGCATTACCGTACATCTGACAGCCCACTCACTCTGATGATGGTGTATTAAGGCTTTTATTTGAACGTTTGCACTTGCTTTTCATTGACGCTGCTCCTAAATTTCTCCCCCTCCGTTTTTGTAATCCATTTGTGCACAGATGGCTTGCACCAGATGAGTTAAGAGGAAGGACAGCTGGAATGCTGGTGGCGAAAGTCTCATTCTAAATTGGATTAATAGCATCACAGGGATTTCTGAAGCTGTGCACTGCAAACAGAAAGTGGGGCTCTGGGCTCTGCTTTTTCCTTCTAGAACCTGCAAAGTTCTGAGGAACAGCACAGCTGTCAGGCTGTTAATTCTGAATTGCCTTAATTACAGAGCCCAGTTTGTCTTGCTTTCCCTGTGTTTCATGTTGATTTGTGAGTAAGGATTCTCTGATTTGGATTTGGGAGTCTGTTATTATTACAAAATAAGATTTGATTTTGATTAATATGCTTTACTAGGGCTCTAACATTTGAATGTGTAATCCTGTTTATTACACCTGATTTCATGATATATGCCATTTATGCTGTGTGTTTATTTTAAAAGTATTGGACCTGCATCATGCTTGTGGAGGACATTTATAACAAATCTGCATCTTTATCTACCATATTTTCAAATCAGTACATGCGATCTGAGAATCAGACAGACATTTTAACTGCATACCATATGCAACATTTTTAACTGTGGAGCTAAAAGGAAAAGGTCATTTATTTTTATTTAAGATAACCTGAGGATACTAACCAGGAAACACTTGGTAAATACATGTTCTGGAGGACAAACCCTATCTTGATCTCATTTTAATACTTGAGTTTTATATGGAGAACAAAACTTCAAAATCAGCAAACACTTATGAAGAACTGTAATTTTTTAAATGGGAATAATCCCCAAAAAACTGAAGGGGAATATAGAGTCTATCTTTGCTTTTGTGAATATTCCATTCAGTGTGCAGAACCACTGAGTCATGGAGAGTAATGTATTTTTCTATACAGTCGATGACTCTGTACAGTCAGTGGAGAAGGAGATATATCTTCCCTGGGCTTTCTGAATTGCTCTGTAAAGATACCTAATTTTCTTTACTGAGTGTACAGGCAGCATAACTGCCTACAAAGAGAACTTAGCCATGTGGGCTAGATTTTAGTGTCTAGGAACTGCTGTAACATATCACGTAGATACCCAAAATAGAGCATCTGCCTAGATTAAAATAAATAAAATAAATATTCAACACTCAACTTGAATTCAGGAAAAAAAAGAAAAAAACTAGAACTTTCTAGAAATTTACAGCTGAAGTGTTACCATCATCAAACTGTAGAAATTTATCCAAAACTATTTGGTCAAGAAACACTCTTGTTTTGAAAGCTGAATAAATTTAAGCTGTAGTCTGTAGTGAATTAATAAACCATTTCGTTTTCTAGTGCTTTCACAGAATCACAGAATATTTGAGGCTGGAAGGGACTCCTAGTGTTCATCTAGTCGAACCGCTCTGCTCAAGCAGGGACACGTAGAATGCTTTGCACATGTTTCACCAGAGATTCCTATTGATTTCAATAGAATCTCTAACAAAATATATGAATAAGCCAGAATTGATGATCAACTCTGGAAGGAAGGAAGGAAGGAAGGAAGGAAGGAAGGAAGGAAGGAAGGAAGGAAGGAAGGAAGGAAGGAAGGAAGGAAGGAAGGAAGGGAGGAAGGGAGGAAGGAAGGGAGGAAGG
>VWPW01009209.1:1038727-1122618 GCA_013389825.1 Crypturellus undulatus
AGGAAGGAAGGAAGGAAGGAAGGAAGGAAGGAAGGAAGGAAGGAAGGAAGGAAGGAAGGAAGGAAGGAAGGAAGGAAGAGAAAGAAGATTTTTTCCTGTAGTTTTGTGCCTATGCTGAGTGAAACAGCCCTTGTGCTAATGGCATTTTTTCTGAGCAGTGGTAAGTGGAAATGACTGTTATTTCATGAATTTGAAAAACTACCAAACTGTATATTCATTGTTGCTAACATGAGCACAAGTGCTGAGTAGATGACTGTGGCTTCTGAAAGCTTCAGAAAAACATAAAAAGTTTCACAAACATCTTTTTCATTTGGAAAAAATATCAAGGCAAATTTGACTCTCTGTGTATTTAATCTCCCTCCATTATCTTTTTTTTCACTGCTCTGAAGCCTTAATAAGTTTTTGGGATCCACTATAAGAAACCTTCATTTAATCATCCACATTAACTAGACTAATTACATTTTTCAGTACCTGACACTCCCAGACCTCCAAATAGAATTACCTTCAAGTTTTATTTGCACTAAGGTGTTAGTATTCAGCAGAAGCTGTGTAATCTCTGCCAAACTCCTGAGATTCAATAGCTGTAACGTCTTTTATCTGACTTCCATTTTCTTTCAATAAAGAAACTGAAAGAGTATTTTCTAAGATGTATAAATCTATCAAAATGGATAACATCTGAGTAATAAAGCATTAGCATTAATAAAAATCAGTAACCGTGTGATCAAAAACCTGCCAGATATTATCTGTCATATACTTGGTGCAGAAATACATCTTGGGGTTAATAATTATGTATTTTGTAAATTTACTGCAAAATAACACAGACATTCTTAAAAAATAAAGGTAAAGTAATATTTATAACACACACATAAGTATCTATGTTGGAAATGCTGTCATTAAACCAATAATTCCATTAGGGTCTTTCTCACTAATGAAACCCAAACTGTTCAATTCTTTCTAGACTAGAGCACTGTTATATTTAAAATAGTAATTCTTTCTATTGTGGATGTTTGCAGGTGGAATTTTGTAATGATAACTTTAAGAGTTGTTGTGTCTTAGAGCAACTCCTGGACAGTGGGTCTTTTGCCACACTTGAATGGTTCATGCAGGACTGCAGTAGCAATCATATCTCCAAATGTCAGCTGCATCAGTTAGCATCCATAGCATTACTCTCCTTATAGATTTCTTGTGTGGAGACTGTTTACACTAGTCACATTTTCTTCCTCCTATGCATTCTCTATCTTAACAATTCAGTCTCCATTTTATGAGATAATTAAATATCTCTCCAGTTAACTTTTGGAGACATTTAAGGGTTAGCAGTAATATGTAACTTAGGATAGCCAAAGTAAAAATGTAGCATTTTAAGTATTACAGAATCCTCTGCTTAGATGTTCAAAGAGTCTTAGCTTTTGGTGACATAATTTCTTTTCTTCTGCTGTTGACTTCCAAACTATTCTGCAGTTCCATGATGCATCCCAGTGAAAGATGTTTAATGAGAATTGCAATAAGGGGTGACAAGTTGTGAAGGAAGTCTGATCCCCTGTCAGAAGGGAATGAAGATTTTAAAATTAGAGATTAGGTTTGGATTTAGGCCATTCCTCTTGAGTAATGGAGTAAGTCAGGGGCACTGATGAGAGTGACATGGGTAAATTGCCAGGACCAGTCTGATATATATTTACATAAATTTGTATGTGCTTTAAGCTAGAGATGTGTGAACAATTACTTTCAATGTCTGCAGTGCTTCCAGAATTAAATTTCATTGTCCATTTTACCTGGAAATGTGCCACAGATGAAAAGGAAACAAGCACCATATTCATTATGGAAATGGACAGCAATATGCTAGGACACGGAGATCTTATTTATTTATCTTTTGTGCAATGGAGTGTTTGTTTGCAGATAGTTGGCATCACCATATGCTCACCACATCTGAAAAATGGCTTCAAAGTACCATGGAGAAATAGCAGTTCTTAATGTAAATCTGGACAGTTATAATTTAAATATATATAGACATGATTTATATAATTTCTTTAATGAGTTCGCAATTGTAGCACGTTGGAATGCTGACCACCAATCAGCTTTAGCTGACTTTTATCACTAATTCATCGGGCTCGAGTGACTGTCAGTTTTTAAATCAGATGATAGATAAATATTTTGTCTTTTTATACTTGAACCACCAACTAATTTTGAAGCATTCTCATCAATTAAGTTCACAAATGATTATTCTTTTTGATAATTCATTGTAAAGAAAAAAGATAGAAGAGAAAGTTTGGTAGGAGATGTCTGGAAAAATTATTAACTGATATTTCTCTGTAGATTGATTTTTCAGCCATTTAATAAGGTAATGAATTAAACAACTGGTTTGATTTAAACATAACTTTCATTTAATCATATACATATATGTGTATGTATGTGTATATATATGTATAAGGTGTTGGTCAGTGATTTGTCTGTCCTATGTAATTTTCCCTCAAATACTTATGTCTAAAATTAATGTAACATACTGACCATTGTTTAGGAAGAAATAAGAATGGTATGTCAGAAAATTAATAATAATAGAATAGAGAATTACAAAATTATTTAGATTGGAAGTGGGATCATTTGTCCAACTGCTCAGTCAGAGCAACTTCTAAGATACATTAAGTTCATTAACATAATTGAGTGCTAACAGTAGAAATATTTCTATTTGCTTTGGTAAAGTTCTATGCTAAAAAAGCTGTACACACACTCAGTAAAGGTAGGAGAGCATGTCACCATTGTATTTATCCAGTATAGCAAATTTATTGTTGCTTTTAAGAAAAATTTAACAATTAAGTAGAGATTTCCTGTGTTTATTAAAAGTAATGAAAGAAAATAAAGGGTGGCGGGGCAGGAGAAGTAATCTATCTATCACGTCTAACAAAACACTATATCTACTTTTTTTTTTTCAAGGCAACAGTCTTTTCTGAGAAACTTTACCATTTACTGCAACAGGATACATTAAGCACATTTAGTCATAAGACCTTACTTAAATTACACTGTGTAGAAATACATTCTTTTATTTCATTTATGTTCAACTGCTATGATAGATTGAAGACAATGTGCTTCAAAGTGTTTAGCAGTAGTTTTTTAACATAAAATCTACATATGAATGAAGACTAAAATACAGTGGAATTTAGTATTTTATTATTTTTCTACAGAAAAAGAAGTCTAGATTAATTCAAGTCAACGACAGCATTTATTTGCAAAAAAATAAAAAATAAAAAAAGGATTGAAAATTAGTGATCACTCTTCTAGGAGAAAGTGATTGAAAATGAATAGAACTCAGTTTCACAAAGATTAAAGACATTCAACAGAAGTTCTTTTCTCGTGTATTTCCTGAGAGGGAAAAAAAAAAAAAAAAAAAAAAACCTGTTTAGATGCAGATCACCGTACAGTTTTAAAAGACAACATTTGGAAAATTTCAGTAGTGTAGCCATATGAATGCCCAGCCTGTCTATTTAATTATGTTCAAATCCATTTCTCATGTCTAGTTGTGTTTCACACATACCTGTCATATTCACAGATGTGTTCAGACTTATGCTACTTGCATGCCAGAAAAGAAAGGAGGGAAGGGAAAAGATAAGGAGAAAGGGAAGGGAAGGGAAAAGATAAGGGGAAAGGGAAGGAAAGGGAAAGGAAGGGAAGGGAACGGAAGATTAAGGAGAAGGGGAAGGGAAGGGGAGATTAAGGAGAAGGGGAAGGGAAGGGAAGATTAAGAAGAAGGGGAAGGGAAGGGAAGGGAAGGGAAGGGAAGGGAAGGAGAGATTAAGGAGAAGGGGAAGGTGAAGGACTAGGGTTTTCAGAATGGAAAAAAATGTTGAACATTTTCCTTTCTAGAAATAAAGACATAAAGAAAGCTATAGACAAAAACTACAAACCTAAATGTATTTACATGATCTTCTGACAACTTTGACTCCTTCAGACTGACTTCTACAGCCTCTAGCACATGTTCAGTGCAAGGTTTAAATTTTTGCCTCTAGATCTCTTCCTAAATGGCTTAATCAAGTGGGAGAAGATGGACATTCAAAAGTGAAGTACCTTAGCAATATTTGAGGAACCACCTGTTTTATATATATTTGGAACAAATTAGGAAATAATATTGGGAAGAAATGTTTGGGGAAAAAATTGAAAGCCAAAAATACATTTAAAAGTGTCTTGATATTTTGGAAAAATTAATGTTTTCTTAGATTCAATCAAAAAGATGGTAACAAATGCCTGAAGCATATTACTGATCTGTAGGCATAAGAGAACAGAGCATACGTTTTTTTTTTTTTAAAGGGCTAGAATAATTCAAAATTAAAACAAATAAGTTCTACTTAAGTATGAGAAATATATTCTTGACTACTCAGCCTTGTAAACAAACTGTGTTAATCTGTTCAGAGTTAGCAAAGAACAAATGTACAGACCATGTCAAACTACATTAAATTGTTTGTTACAAGCTAAATGAGTGACAATAAGAGCTTTAGAACCTTTAACGTCTGAGCAGTTTTTCATCTATTTTCTTTCTTACTTTTCTCTTTGCTCAAATGACAGTCTAGTTCATTGCATTCTTCCTCATCATCTTTACTTTGCAATGTGAGAGATAGCTCTTTAATGAAGGTCAAACAAATTAGGAATTATGGACTTTAGGTCAGAATGTGGGCTTATTTGACAAATTCACAACATATTTCTACAGTAAGCTTTTTTCTGGCAAAGCAAAGGAGGAGAAAATAAATATACAATTTTAAAAGTGTTTATCATCCTTAAAAAGTCCTAGTGATTGTGGCTTTCTTCAACAATTAAATTTGGAGCAGCTGGGTTTAGAAGAGCTTGTACTATTATCACACTAGAAAGCAGGCTGCACATATTGCAACCCCAGATCTTCATTTCTAAAACATACTATAACTGTCTCTCTCATGCATCCTCTTAAATTGATGTTGATGTTTTCTATAAAATATTGAAACAGTGACTTTTAGTAGTTTTTTTTTTAACATTGTTCTTTGCAGATTCAGCCTTACAGGGTTTCACACTTTTCCATTGGATGATGTGTGTGTCACAGTTAGACAGTGGCTCTCCGTTAAGGTCCCTTAAGTTGATGCAGAATGCAGGAGCAAGCGAAGCAGACAGTTACCTAGGGGCAATGCTCTACGCTGTGAAACTGCTGATTTCTCCTTCTCTGCCAGGGCCTTAAAAACCAGGCTTCCTGCTACAGCTGTGGGAGATACTGAGGTGACATTCTCCGTTGTTGCCTCTACAATTTCTTTGAAGAAAGCACCAGATGTTCAGATGTGTCTTTGTGGCTCTGTCTGTGGCTTTTCCATCTCAGGTGTTCTGTTGGACCCTGCTCATATTTTGTATGGAGAAAGGCAGCCTCCTCCAAAAAAAGCCAGCTTTCAATTTTGTCTCTGCAACTGCCATCCTAAAAGCTGGATCTGCACAGCTCCTGCCCCTTCGAATACATTTGACTCCTCTGCAAAAAAGGCAACACAGCTGACAAACCACAGTTAAGGTTCACTAATTGTCTCTGTTAAAGCAAACATCATGGGCAGTTTGCAGTCCCCACTCCAAAGAGGCTTTTATCTGCTAGATACTGTCAGACTTGCTGTCCATTGTGCCCTTAGATTCAATTAGAGATTAAGGGATGCACTTAGTAAAACACTGGCAGCAGAGAACTGTGTTTAGCTAAATGCTCGTTATACTCCCTGATTCCCTGCAAACATTTAATATTTGTTGAATAAAATATTTGCCATTCTTATTCGCTACCACATACAAGTCAACATTAGTTTCATAATGGTGATCAGCTGTGCTGTGCACTCTGAATGATTATAAGACCTCATCGAAACAGCCAGCATCTGTTTCTAAGTAATTTTAAAGTAATTAATGTGAGTACAGTCACTCAGATTTTAGCTATTGTTGATCCGAAATATTTTCATTAAAAGAAAAGAGATAACACTTAAGAACATTCATGTAAAAATGCATTTCTGAGTCTCTGCAGACCTTATAATTAAACAATGGTGTCTTAAATCACAGTAGATTCACTGATGTGTGCTGGACTTTTGCCCATGATAATTCCAATAGCAGACTCTTGTCTTTTATTAAATGCTTCAATATATTGAAGTGGTAGCAATACCCTTAATTGGGTTTTCTCCATTTTCCACTAGAAGAAGAAAAAAACTAAATTTTCCACTTACCTGTTTATTTAGTTGTTGGTGTATTTCTGGAGCATCTATTCCTATAGAAAACTTACTCAGTCAGCCGTTTTGAATATGACAATAATCAAAGTCTTTCCAGTCACGTGATTTAAAGGCTGTGCACTCAGGGAGTTTTAATCTTCATTGCTCCTATGCCTGTCTGTAGAATGGAATATTAAAACTCTTCTAGGGTTATACCCAATTAGCTCATCATAGTGCTGTTTTGAAATAGCAAAGTTTGTTTAAGGGAACATCCCCATATATGCATTCTGCGAAGGAAGTCTGCAGTGCAGCTTTCCCTACACAAATACTGCAGGTTTCTAACTCTTATAGCAGTTATTATTGCTATAAAGCAAAATCAGAACACAAAGCAATATTCTGCTATATTATTGGAATTCATGCAATATAGTAACTTAAAACCTGCAAGGAAAGTATTTTCTATTGACTATTTGTGTTAAATAATAATATTGAATTATTAATTTTCAATTCACTTTTTTTTTTTTTATTTTTAGCTCTATTCCTTTAATGGACAATTAATAAAGCAAAGGCGTCCTTCCTCTCATAAGAACCTACTAGCCACTTCAGTAGCATAGTAGAAGCAGTCAGTCAATGTGTACAAAGCAAGAACAGTGAAAGCTTTAAAAAGCTCTATCTTTTAGATAGCTTATCCAATAATTCTCTAGTTAACATCTTCCAGCTTCAGTAAACATATACTCTTTTAAAATCATGAATTAAATGTCCTTATTTAAAAGTAAGGTTGAGATGGTATCTTACATGGCGACTTTAGAATTTCTGTTAGAAGTTCTGGACTGCACACTGCAGGGATGTACTGATTTTGGAAATGTTCCCAGCATCCTCTATGTTTTTACCATCAGCTGCACTCCAGAAATAGAGAAAATAATAATAATAATGCCAGTCTAAGAAAGAAAGGGAGATTGCTAATAGTACTCCATATTTTTCTCTTCTATTTCTTGATGATCTGATAAAAGTACCACACTGCAGGAAATGGAGAGCATTTTTTATAATTGTTTTGAGATTAGAAGAGGAAATCCTTCTGACTAGTGGAAGATTTTTTTTCTTTTTTTCTGTTTATTTATTTTAGACTTTTTTCATCCTAGAAGATCATATTGCCAACGTTCTTGTGTTGCAACGTAACTTGCGTTCTTCTAGTTGAATTGTATTGCATGGTACGTGAAAGTTGCAGTTCCTGAAATAAGATGCAGTCATGGGAAACTGATGATTACCATGTAGATGAAAAAAAAAAAAAAAAAAAAAAAACAAGATGTTTGTGTTTATTGTAATCCTCAAAAAAAAAAAAGTTATAGCAGAGGTTTTCTCTGTTCTGACAGATGGTGACCTTTTCCATTAATTGCAAACATATAAACACAGTCGGATTCTTATTGGCAGGCAAGAGCCTGAAAAACTTTCTGACTTGGCAGAAGAGAAATAAAATAAATAATGCTTATATCATCTCTTCCTGCTCTGTCTACAGAAGAAACTTTTGATAGAGGTCGATCCTTTTCCAGAAGCACTCAATTCAGGTATTTCTAGAGCATTGTGCATCTCTGTCTTAAATGAAAACATTCTACGAAGCCAAGAGCCACAAAAATCAGAGGATAGGAGTGAATGGTGATAAAAGAAAAAGGAACCAGTCATAAGTCAGGGAATATACTCATTTATAAGACATGATTAGCTGACTTAGCTGGCTATACAAGCTGTTTTTTCAGAGCCATATAGTTCAAATTCAAGGAATAACTTATGATATTTATGGGTACACCACCAATAATACTATGCTTCAAAATAATGAGATCTACAATTATTAAATTGTAGAATATGCTCTCTTGAGAAATAAGGAGTTTGCATTCCAACTAATTAGTTTAAAAATGTTAAGAATCTGGTGTATGGCACACATCCAAAACTGACAAAAGGTTGTGGGGATTAATGAAATAGGCACTTACAATAAGGCTTTTAAACAATTCCTCTGTCATACACACTATTTATTGGTCATGAATGGTCTCTAGGAAGAACAGTGACATAGAGAATATGAGCTTAATGAGCACAAAAGAATCTGAGTGTTTTACTGTTAATTTTTCTTATGAGATATGATACATAAAGTATTGTAGCATTCTGGGAAATTACCTCACTCCTCAAATTAAGCCTTAAACATTGCTTTTATCTTAGAGGTGAAGGCACTGAAATTTTTATCTATGCTGAAAGAAGAGTTGGGAAAGAAATTCTTGGAAAAAAACAGAAATCCAAAGAAGTCCAGTAAGAAGACAGCACAGGGTCACAAAGAATTTAATTAAATTCAAGAACATTGCAAGTCCTGTATGGGCTAACCACCGCAGTGATACAGGGTGGGCCTGACCTGCTAGGGAGGAAATCTGATGAAAAGGCTTGGAGGTCCTGGTGGGCAGCAAGATGAATGTGCAACGGCAGTACTGAAGGTCAACAGCATTATGGGAGTCCTGGACTGTGTTGATGGAAGCACATACAGCCTGTAGATTGGGGAAAGTAATTATTCCCCTTCTCACACACTGCTTAGACTTCATTCAAACACATCAAGATTTGGGCAATCAGACACTTATACCAGGGATTAGAACGACATGCAGTGCTCTTGGATGAATCTACCAGCAGTATGTTCTTAGTAGCACCTCAGTCTCACTATGCGCCTATATTTATGCATCTGTGATGAGCCTTTTATTTCCATTAGTTTAAATAGAACCATGGCTATCATTCAGCCACTATGTATGGATGTCTTAACCTGGAGCTGAAGTTCCATTGTAGCTACCTTCTGAATAAAGGGGAAAAGTACGGGAGATTTAAGGCTGAAGCACCTAAATGAGAAAAGAGATAAGACCCATCTTCACACGCATCGTTCTGTGGAAGTAGGCCCAAATAATTTGTGAGAGGATTAAAACTCATCATGGAGAAACCTACACGGAAATTTGAGAAGAGTTATGTATCTGCCCATTTGGCCTTGTAGTACTGGGTAATAAAATCTGAATAACTTTTCAGATCTGGATACTTGCGTCTGACTCGGGGATTGGAATTAAACCTGGATATAATTTCTTTACTGTTGGAGTGATAGAGTCCTGGAACAGGCTGCCCAGAGAGGTTGTGGAGACCTTCCAAACCCGCCTGGATGCAGCCCTGTGCCACATGCTCTGGGTGTCCCTACTGGAGCAGAGTGGTTGAATTAGATGATCTCTAGAGGTCCCTTCCAACCTCAACCACTCTGTGATTCTGTGATATACTTAACATCTTTGTGAATGTGTAGAATAAAGTTAGCAATATGCAACTGATACCAAACTGCATAAAGATCAATGTTATTTGAGAAAAGAAACTTAAAAAGGTAAAAAAGTGAATAAATTAATATTAAGGTTAATCTAGTAAAATAATCCAAAATACCTTAATGCAGTTACTTCTGTGTGGAATTATAAATGACTTCTAGTGGACGTATAGTTTTACACAGTGTTAGAATGGAAACATATCAGCTAAAAGCATCTTTTCCAGTTATGGCAAGTATATGCAAAAGCATGTGGTCATAGGGAGGAAATAGACGGAAGGTGATTATGTTTCATGGTCCTATGGAATATCATTTCAGTTTCACAGTAGATGTTGAAATATAACTGGTCCAGTGAGAAATTTTAATATGAATTAGATATACTGGAAGAAATGCTTCAAAAATAGAGAATGAAGATTGGATGCTAGTTCAAATACCATTAATCTCTTGAGGATCAGTGAATATGGACATCTATCATTCAAAATATGCTTTAAGAAGCTCAGCCTAAATATATCTTGGTTGGCTAAGTGAAGGCTTATTTATAATCTGACATCCAGCACAGAGAAGAATCAAATAATATCCACAAGTATAAATAAATATTGGAAGATATTATTAAGTAAAACAAATCTGAAAAACAAAATGCTATTTCAAAGTAGTGATTGCTGTTGGTGGAATAACTTCGCAAGAGAAGAAAGACTTTGAATGCTATATTCTAATAAAGCTTTAGGAATTCATTTCAAATAAATAAAAATACCCTGCTTCGGCACTAAGACAGGTTCCAGTTCCTCTCAGAATACTTTGATTCATAGTTTCAAAGTCAAAAGGCAACCACAATTATCGTCCAATATGACAACCCATATACCATAGGTATCCCTTAATAACCAAAGGTTCTTGCTTCAAACAGAACAGTCCTTAAAAATATTTAAAGTCCAAAATTTGTAAAAAGATACAAAAATCCAGTGATGGAAAATCTCCTGTAGCTTTGGGTAAATTAGAATTCCTTAGTTTGAAGTCATTTTTCTTTGCTTGTAAATTTTCCAGAGAAAGTAAATGTTGTTGTGAGACCTTAGAGCAATGCTAAATTAGCAAAAAAAAGACAGAGAATTAAATACCTCATGGCCTTGAAAAAAAATGTTAATGGTATTCCTAGACAAAGAGTCAGTTCTATTTTGCTTTATATTTTTCCTGAAGAAGTAATGTTTTAATGTTCTGGAAAGGAGAGTTTTGTAACACAGGAGAGAAAGCTTTGGTGCTGCTGTCAACTCTGATGAAGGAGAATCGGAGATTTCACCTTCAAAGCCAGGAGGGAGATGAATAGGTGGTGATAGCAGGGATAAATGAGAAGCCAATGCAGTCAGACAAACACTCGTCCTTAGAGGCCTGACAGAAGCTATTAGGATTCACCCTGCAGTTCTCATTTTCACACTAGCAGGGTGAGTGAACACTGAAGGCTCACGTAACAAGACATCGATACAGCCCCTGGGCATGGGCTTCACCAGCAACACATTGTGTGTTATGGATTACCATTGTGATGGCTCTGATGTGAATTCCAATAAAATGATTCACAGAAAATAACTCAGTGTGGGGGGGTTCATCTATTTCCTATATTAATCCCATATATTCCCAGCTTTGCTGTCAAGGGCATCCTACAGTAATAAATAATTGAAAAATTAGGTCATTTGATATTGCTTCTCCTCAATTTTACATCACAATTGTCTAGCAATAGTGCAAGAAAATGTATCGGGATTGAATTTTGGAGGCCAAAACACAGCATTTAGACAGGCTAAGTCAGCATAAATATTGACCCTGTGTTCCTTATAAATATTCTATCTATTTAGCCTGGTCTTTCCATGGTGATGAATGTATTAAGTAACAAATTCTCTTCTTTCTGCAAGATTGCCAATTGGACATAGAAAGATAAAACAAAACAAACAAGCGAAAAAAGGAAGATAATGTCATTGTAGGGATAATATCTCAGTCCCAGTGCCATCCTAACTGGCCATTCTTTTTCTTTTTCTCATTGACAGGCTTATTTGATGAAAAGGAGCTACAAAGAAAGGTCAGGTTTTGATTTTATTTCCTCTCACACAGTAACTGTATTTTTCATACTATAATTTCTGTGAAGTCTACTTCAAAAATTTGCTGTACCACATCTTTTGCACACATTTGGGATATTTTTGGAACCTGATTAGCAATAAGACATTGCCTTGGAAGCCCAGCTTGACAATAATGCAATGAGAGTTATCTAAACAACCAGTGTGGGATCAGCTGTGATGGAGAAATAAATTGAAGGAAGTGGTACGCTAGTAGGAGTTTCCTTTTGAGTTCCTTAAATCACTAGTCACAGACTTTCACTGACTTCAGAATAATTTATTTCTGTGTGTCTGGTATTTTTTACCCCCTTATTACAGATATATCTCTGCCTGCCCAAAGACTCTTAGAGTCATTCCTTAATAGTTTTCTGCCTACGAGAGTGTAATTTGAGCAAGGTGTTACTGGGACCAGATATAAAGCAGCAGAGGACTCGCACCTAACCCTAAAGCTGTTGCAACAGAAAAGAAGTAGACTGACATCACTGAGATAACAGACACTGCTGAACAACTTTTCAAGATTAAGGTTTTTATTGATTCTACACATTTCTTTGCTGTCTTTCTCATGCTGGCGTCTCTGCTAAGACAGACTCATGCAAAGACATCTCAAAATTGGTCAGCTTAAAGGGTCTCCACCGAGTTTCTCCTCTGCAAATATAGGAGCTAGAAATGTTGATTAGAAAATGGATTTTGTGTGAATTGTGTTCTTTTTTTTTTTTCTAATGAAAACAAGTTTTAAACTAAAGTGATCAGAAAAATTTCAACAGAATTTCCTTTTTTTTTTAAATAAAAATTGCTATTTTGGTAGAAAGTGTTATAATACATGGATAAATTCCAAGGCTCTTTTCAGACAAATTTCTTATTTAAAGCATAGACTCCATGACTAGAAAATAAAATGAAGGTATCATCTCAGTTGCCTAATTATTAGATTTGAACTGAAGTCCTTTTTGCCAGGGAGATAGAGACACATTTTATGCTAACAACTGAAATTAATTAGTTAGACCTGACAGCAGATCAGCTTGAAAGTTATCAGAGGTGTCCTGTTAAGCAACGCAAAAAAAACAAATCCAACAAAAAAAATCTAGTTATTTTACAAAATAGATTAAGCCATTTTTTTAGTAGTTGTAGTCTGCTCACTCAAGCTGAGCATGACTTTTTCTTCTAACCATTCTCCACTCACCCTGCCAACATCATTTAGCCCTCATTACTCTGGTGCATATGAATACTGTTATTAATGTGAATTTAGAGAAGACGTCTTCTCAAAGATGAATTCAAGGTAGCAAAAATCAATATCCACTGACAAACTAGTGTACTTTGCAAGCATGAATAAAATGAAAAGGCTATGAGAATCCAGATTCTATAACTGTTAAAGCTTCTTTTACACACATATGGATGCTCCTTTTATATATACATATATGGATGCTAAAATTGAATTACATTTTAATAGTTTGATGACTGAGAGTGATAGGGAAAGAAACTTAAATATCTAGTGTACTTCAAATATTATTGGAATTAAACTTTTAAGTTCTTTTTGGCTCAAAGCCCAAAGGTAACTACTGATGGAAAACAGAACAGAAAATATTTTTGCTCCTTGTCAAATAGAGGTCAAGCTTTAAATATTGTCTTGTCCACTCTGGATACGATGGTAGACACAGTGTGAAATAAAGCTTGGTTTGGACTTCAGTCATTGATTTTCATGAATATGTTTATGCTATAATAGAACACACAAATTCTATTCTGACTGTGTTTAATGGTCAAGCCATCACACTCCTCCCAGTCTTAAAAAAAGCTTACCATATTCACCCGTGGTACCCGTCTCTCCATAATGCATTCAAACAGATTCAGTTTGCTTGGTCTTTGGATCACTTGATATCCCCTTGTATACTGTGAGGAAATCGATGGAGAAGGTGAAAAACCAACATTTATCTACTTAAGTCTTTTCACAGTATTGTCTTAAAGAAATAGATGCAACAGCATTTTTAGCCTAGGATATCTGAAGAACAGACTATGTGAATTTCTTCAGTAGGAAACAGGAATAGGAATAGCATACCATAGGAATAGTATGCTTCCACTGAACTTAACTTCACTACTGTCTACAATTCCTTTGTAGCTGTTAGCAGTTTAAGCTAGTTGGTACATATTAGTTAGATGTTTAACCACCTTCACATCCATCTTCATTTTTCACACTTTTGGTAATATTTTAATTTTAGTTACAGCTATTTATTACTCATATTGACTCCAACAGGACTAGTAAGAATCTAATGAAGCAATAAAGTAAACCTATGGTTTCCAGGCCTTTTCTTTCTATGATGCGTGCTCTGGTGAATTGCGACACAGATTTCTTCACAACACAGGAAATAAATATATGATGTAGTCTTCTGTTTGTCTATAAATTTCAAAAAATTTAGATTAAAACTATTATACTGTTTTATGTGAGAACATCCCACTTTTTTATTCACTTATTCATTCACACACTTTCATGCATATAAGCCATCACATACACAATTCAGTAAAAAAGAAATCAGTTCAGATTTTTCTTGTATGTAGAGGGGGGTAATATTGAACTTTTAGAATAAGGGGAGTTAGGGGGAAAATTCACATGCTTCAGGGAAATGGGGAAGACTCTCACACTCCTTCTGAGAAATCTGGATAACCTGAATAAATTGCTGGTACAAAGCATGGTTTCTGGGAAATAAACAGAGGATCTGTGAATTTGTATGCAAACTCAGAATTAGAGATGCAAAGGGATCTTTGTCCAATCATGCATTAGAGATGCATGACTGGAGATCTGCAATGGATGGATACAGGCTCTTTAGGAAAGGTTGACAAGGAAGGTGGGAATGTACTGTACACAAAAATACAGTTCAAATTCGTTATGCTATGAAATGGTCAACAGACCAAACAGGAGTTTTGGGTCAGGATTAGCTAAGATAGCAGAATCAGGGAATGTCATCTGCTACAGACAGCAGCAGCAAGAAGAGGAGGTGAACCAAAACTTCTTGTCTTGCAGAAGAAATTTTACAGTTGCCCAGCTTGGTTCTCAGGAGGACTTAAGCACCTGCTGGGCAGCATCTGCTGGGCAGGCAACATGTCAGGGCACAAACAATCCAGGAGATTTCTCAAATGTCATTCTGTTTAGATAGTTTTTTGATACAGATGTGGGATGAACATATGAAAAGCAGCTGAGTACGCAATAGATGATGGGGAGGGTATTAGGATCCTGTGAAAAGCGAGGAAGACAACTAGCAGGCAAAATACTCCAGCTTTCAGAACCCCTCAGCTTGATGAAGAAACTGATAGGAAACTGAGATCCTGTGCATCAGAGCCCTGAGCATACAGTCTTCCTCCTCTCCCAGCACTTCTGAGGATCTACTTCCCTGATGTTAGAGATATGGACTGAAGCATTTAGAGCTAAGTGTGGAAAAATGTTTGGATCATCAGGCTTGAAATGTAGGGGTCAACAGTGCAGAGTCTGCCTATAACTTGTTAGGAGTTCCTCAAGAGACAGTGTAGATACTGACATTATTTAATGTTTTCATTCATGCCTGAGGCAATGGACTAAAATCTATGCTCTTCAATCCGAGGTAAAAAGGCTGATGGACTGGAGGGCAGGGCTGCCTTGTCAGGCTGCAAGAATGGGCCAACAATTCCTCACAAAGTTCAGCAAAGACAAATTCTTGCACAATGCACTCAAGACAAAAGAACCCATGCTTCAGCATAAACTGGAGCCTGTTTGGCTAGAAAGCAATACTGCAGAAAAGGACCTGGGGCTGCCAACTGGAAAAGACTCAAGAGCCCTGAGGGCTGACTGCTTATTGGGCTGCTTTAGCGATGGCAAAGTCAGCATATCCAGGGAAATGATTACTACAATACCCTCAGCGCTGATGTGGCTGCATCTACACTGAGTGCCTCTGATTTTGGGTCCCCAGTATAAAAGAGATTTCAGCAAACTGGAGATAGTGCATCTGAGGACTAAAAAGCTGCCTGGGAGAAGGTTGAAGCACAGAACTTACACACAGAAGTTGAGTAAGTGAGGATTGTTTAGCCTGGAGAAATAAAAGCCAGATGAGAATCTCATTGCAGTATTTCACTACATCTTAAGGGGTTTATGTAGAAGACAGTGACAGCCTCTTTTCAGAGATGCAAGGCAAAAAGGAAAAGAAATAAAGTATCTATCTCATTTGCAAAAAGGCAAGTTTCGAATAGACATGCAGAAAATACTCTTCACAATGCTACTTGTCAAAGATTGGAGCAGGTTGCCTAGAGGGGATGTTGAATCTTTGAAGTTTTCCAAAACTAAATTGGGCTAAATCCTGATCAAACTTTCAAGATAGACTTGTTTTGAACAGGAACTTGTATTAGATGACTTCCAGATTTCCTTTTCATCTTCTTTTTTTTTCTCTCTTTTTTTGTCTTTGATTATTTAATTAAAATTGCCTTAACTGTAGGAATTATAAAAGTCTGTCAGTTTTAGTCTAACACTTGAGAGAGGAAGCAATTTTTTCCATAGGATTCTGAAGGCATAAATCATCAGATCTGAATGGCCAGGAGGGTGCTGATGTTTGCTTGAGCATTAGTGAAGAACAAAATCAAATTCATCAAGTACTTTCAAGAACAAATAAAAATGCTTGATTGATTGCTTACATGAAGACAAGCAACTACTTATCTGAAACAAAACAACATATAGATACAATTTAGGACTTCACAAAACAGGTTTCTGCACGAAAACTTTGTCAAATGACCCCTTTAATTTAGAGGCCAATCTCTTCACCTGGAGAGTCAACTTCAATCTTCACCTTCATGTTTCACATTGAAACTTCTTTATATTTAAAGGACGATTAATATTTTTTTAAAACTGCAACTCCTGTTAACGGATATATTTTGCTTACAGTACAGCTGAAGCAAGTTAGCAGGGGTCAATGCCAAAGCTGAGCAAGTGGCTTGGGAAGAAATAACAAGAAAAACTTTTTTATTATTGTATACTTCTGCTTGCCTCTTTCCTATAGCAGATATGTAAATAGTAGGAAAAAAACGTGCAAGTAGATACAATCTGAAGTCAAACAGCATTTCATTCCATCTATTCACCCTTCATCCACTTAGCGCAGGCAAATTATGATAGGCAGTTCCAGAACTGGTTCACACCCTAGTAAGCAACAAACGCTTGAAGAATCTGACAGAATATTTAAAGACATCAAATAAACAGCTGCCAAAACCAAAATAAACAGAAGAAGAGCCCAAATCCAACAGGGAAATAAAAAAACTGCTTGTCTCAGTTCTACCATCCTGGAACAATAATCAATGTGATAAATGAGAAATGTTTCAAAGATAATGCAGTGACAACTTTAAAGGAAAAACTTGAATTGAGAATGACTTTATGATTATGAACTGCAGCAATAGCCTTAATGAGGTGATTGCTTGAGAAGGAACATGACAAGAAATTAAACAGTAAGTTGCATGGTTTTATGAGCTCTTAACTAAGGAAAATTAACTTACATTTCATAACATTGCAACATTGCATAGCAACTATTTGAGGTGGTAGGCACCCACAGATACACAGTTAATATGGACAAAGGCGGTATTAATTACAGGTTTTGAAACATTTTATTAATTATTCAAATGCATTCACCCATGTCATCTCTTATCCTCATGCAGAAATGCATATAACATTTGCTTTTACTGATTCCTAAGGAAATCAGTAGGAAGAGATTTGATTTTGCTCTTTCTTTTTCAATAAGGCTCTAGATTATTTATGAACAAGATGACAAAAACAACTTTAACATATTAGCAATGTACAACATACATAACAATAGCTAAATGCATGTTTGTAGGTGCAAAACATTTTAAGGGAAAAATGCATATGTTAGAGACATGGGAGACTGCTATGAACTGATAACTGATAATGCTCAAAAAGATCACTTGAAACAGCTAATTGATTTCTTCTGATGAAGAAAGAAGGAACAAAGGAATTGTCCCAGAAAGTATAAAAAATAAAAATAAAAATGATAGGTATACATGCCAGTACAATATTGTCATCAGTATATCTCAGAAGTGTATAAGAAGTGTAGTAAGTACAGCTATATCTGTGTTGTCCTGGGATACTGTTCATTTACTACATGTGATATCTTGGTTCTACAGAGTAGATGTGGCATCATGAAAATACTCTATCATCTAAAATGCCAAAGGAAAAAATGTAACATTTCAAGCAATATGCAACATCTAAAAGATTGCTACTAAGGATAGATCAAGTCTAACCACACATAGAGTGTGTGGTAAGGCATTGTGATAGAAGATATTTTCCTATATTATCTGTTATGATCCACTTTCCCATTTGCTACTAGTGACCTAGTTCTTCATAAACTGGATGGCTTAAACTGAATACTGAACCCGTTGTAATCAGAGTCTCATTAGGAGCAAAAGGGAAACACATCTAAAATACAAAGCCAATAATTTATAATTAATATAATTAAAATCCTATCAGTCTAATGAAAGAATCAATATTAGTTCAGATTTTATTATAAAATAAAGAATAAAAAGAAAATAAAGAAGAAAATATGATTACAGAAAAAATATAATAATGCAGTTAGAATTGTTATATACAAACTCTTAGCATCTGCCATTTTTCCTGGCCCACTGTTCTACTGCCCCTTTGGGTTGTGAGGTTGATGGTGCCAATGTTTCCCAGCAAGCAGAGGGCAGCTGATGCTGGTTGTTGGTGTTCCAGGTCCTTCACCTTCACTGGGAGGTGTGTGATGGTCGTGGGGCTGCGTCTTCCTCCTCTCCTTTTTTAGTTTTTTTTTCTTTTTTTTTTTTTTTGAATCATTACAGACTATTTTTATGCATTTTCTGACATGCTATTACAGTTTGCTTTCTTTATTGAAGTCTGTTATTTCACAGTAGATATAAATGTAATAAATATTTGTTTTACATATGTTATATTGTAGTGATGATGGTTATTATGGTTATTTTAATTATTTTAAATCACTAAAATTGTTTGTCTCCACCTTCAGGTCTACATTTCTTTAACGGACCATTCGTGACCAACAAGTCCCAGCCACCTTTCCATTCTCTTCTGCAGGCTATATCACCTGCTTCTTGGCCTGGCTACGTTTCATCCTGTGCAGAGACCAGTCCCCAGGAAGAATCATGCCGTTTAGATAACCTTTTAGTTGCTGCAAGAAAAAATATTCTACTTTCAAAGGAAGTGACTGAGTCAGGAAACAGGTATTGCTACTTGGAAAATAAGTTGCATTCTAGAAATGTTTCTGGCTGTTCTACATCTATTCCACCTACAAATGGAACACCTTCCATTTCTCACCATCACCTTCTCATTTTTTTCTTTTTACATAACAGTACTTTTTAAAAAATAATTAAATCTATATAACACTTTCTATTAGGATTTCAGTTGTATAAAGTCTTGCCTTTACAAATAAGATGTGTTTTCTTTTTGCCCATTACAACATACTGAACATAGCAAACAGAAAATAGAACTCATCTCTCTCTCAAACTTTTATTGCATCACATTAGACTTCTGAAAAATCAGTTCTGAGATGTACCTCTGCTTTTGCTAAGAAAAGGGAACTTTGGTTTCAAAATACTACTTCAGTTCTCAAACATCAAAAATCAGGTTTGGTGAGACTGGACTTTACAATGATTAAGTTAGTTCATTTTAATTTCTTGTGTTTATGAGTTTATAGAACATTATAAACTAAGTGAATGCTTCTTTGCTAGTCTACATATTCCTAGTTTTCTTCCTGAAAATTTAGTAAACAACAATACTGAATGGCAGTGTTGAATAGGAACAGAACAAGAAGTCACGGCATTCTTGGACTAATGTGATATATGGCATTCTTGGGCTAATGTGATATGAAAGTTTTATCAAAACAGCAACTTTCTATCATGTCCCATTAGTCTTGCATCATGTTAAGTTAGCTGGCATTCTTTAATATGATTTGAAAGTCAGTAATAGGATGAGACTTTTTATTCTATTACCATAGCAAATATTAACATGACACAGTGGTGATATGACATGATGGAAAATTGCTAATAATAAACTTTACAGACCCATTTTCTTAGCTGTAGACCATCCTGACACAACTAAATTTTACTTTACTAAGTAAATTTTTTATTCTGTTTTACAGAGGAGAATTGTCTAATATACATATATAAAATCCAAAAAACAATGTTGCACAGGAAGTTTCAAAAAAACACTTCCTTAACATGAAAAAAAGAAAAAAGAATAATGTGTAAGATATAGTACTTATTATATTTGTACAGACCTTTACTAGAGAATTTTCAACCAGACATATTGGTTTCTTAATTTCTTAACCCATATGATTTAAGAATGCATTTGAACTTTTAGAAGCAATCTTTAATTTTCTTAAATTAAAACTAATTTCATAAGTATGATCATTTATTTGATTCACAAGCACCAGGAGTTGATCAGAGAAGTCACAAAGGCACTGCTGCTTTTTTTATTACTTAAATTAAGTCATTATCAACCACCATCCACTTCCAAACACTCAATGAGGTTAAAAAAATAATAAGAATTTCAGCTAAATCAAGGAGAGAGGAAAAAAATGGTTAGAATAGCAAGAATAGTTATGAAGATGTTACACTGAGATACATTAAATAACCCACAAAATACTCATATTTTGTTATCTTGATGTTGTTTGAATAGCTGGACACAATTTTTAGTCTTTATTTGTAAGTATGAGCTTAGGGATTTCCTTGTGCTTTTGATATGCAGCAGTATTTCCCTGAAACAAGTAAATAAGCATAGAGGGAAAGTGCAACTAAGATGTTGAATAATCTAACCACAGTTCAGACAATTCAAGACCTCTATCAGTGTCTGGTTCAGAACGCATAATCTGGGGAATATCATGACGACTAGGAATGAGACTGCTGTGAGCAACTCAGTGTCATACTAGCTCAGGTGTATGCAGGCTAAGCAGCTTGCCTAGGGAACAGACTAATAGTGTCGGCACCTCAGCTATGGCCCTGGCAATTATTTTGCTTGTGTAAGAGCATTGCAAAGCCATTTAATGCTGCTGCTGCTGCTGCTGAAGAGCCAAGCTGTTGGTGTAGGAAGTGGTGACTATGGTAAGAAGTAGGGAGGCCAGTTATGTGGCTCTTTTGGGAAGGTAAGGCAAGAGACGAGAAAAGCAGAGCAGAGAAGAGAAAGAGAAGGAAAGATAAAAGAAGTAGTACATATTTTAAAAACCTGAATAAAAATGAAGTACTTTGAAGTTGCTTTTGGCTCTTGGACAGCAGTACCTAAAATAACAGCTAGATATCTAATCTCCCAAACACAAAGATCCTCTGCAATTCTGCCCCAAAAGTGGTTTCCAAAGTCCCAGTATGCAGCTACCTTCATCTTTAGTTGCCTTAAAGCTCAGCTCTCAACTTCTTCTTAATTGCTCCTCTGAGTTTCCTACCTCACTGCCACTTTAAATGGATAAATGCATTGAAGATTTGAAGCAGTCATACCCCGGTAAAGAGGGAAGCAGGAGCATAGAAATATCACAAATGGACAGACTAAAGAATGCATTCTTAACTTGTTAAATGAGGCTTCCTGCTTTAGACCACCGGCAGCTTTAATCTCTCAGTGCTGTCAGAAAGACCAATAGCCCTTTTGATGTTCTAGCGTATTCTTGAGTGCAGTTATAACCTAATTAATACTGACGAAGGATGGTTTAATTTGGAACAGAAGTTTTTGTGTGAAAGACAAAGCCAAAAGGAATTCATTGTCCAAGATTTCTCTTATTAAAGGCTTATCTTAAGTAATTTCTAAATGTTTCCTGGAGGGTTTAGTTATACTCATTTAGTACATAAAATACAGTAAAATGTTATTTCTCACTAAAATGTAGCTTTGATATGAATTATAAATATACCCACACATTACATACACACACACATATGCACACATGCATGTATTTGGAAAGAAGCTTTCAATAAATCTTACTATCAATCATAATGATGACAAACACTTCAGGAATAAAACACAAAGCCAGTAGGTTATAAAAGCCTCAAAATGTATGGTCTGATGTAAGAAGATTATTCATATTTCTTAAAAGCTAAACACAGCAATGGGTGCATTTTAGAACTTTGGGGATTCATCCATTCTAATGTTAGTTATTCAAATCTAAGCTAGTCACTCTACACCCCCTTTGCTGTCTGTAGTAAGCAATGGGGTGTCTAAGATTTTACATCATACTTTATCAAAACTATTTTACTGATTTACGTTAGGGTAAGACAAACTGCAATCTAGAAGTGATTTATAATGGCAGTCCAGAAGAAATGTGAAAAAATGGGTAAAATATATCCCTCTGCTGATCCCATTAGAACTTGAAACCTGGGGTAATGTAGATGAGTCCTCGGTGTGTATATTCTCTACCTTAATAGCTCAGTTTGAAAACTCAGAAAAAATGCAGAATATAAAATGCATTTTTTCCCCCTGAAAAGGATAGCACATAAGTCAGACTTGTGAAGGGAGGGAAGCACTTTCATCATCTCAGAAATCTGGAGAAAGGCATGGTACTGACCTGGTAAGGAGTCCTCTGTGCTTTCTTTTGACAACATTTAAACCATTTATTACTGGAATAGCTGAGGAGATGGAAGATTGAAGGACCTAAAACCCCTTCACCCTGATAAGATAAAAATGCCCCTTTCATGCTTTCTGAGATATTTCTAAGTCTACAAGATGGTTTGGGAGAGGATTTAGAACAAGGATTGATACCCTTTCTCCTTCAAACTGAACTGCGGACAGCCTACAGCCAAGAATATGAGACTAATAGTCCTATATGGAGAACAAGCTGAGAGGAATGAGATTTTGGTCATGAGCCCCTTTAGGGCTAAAAAGAGCCTTTGTTTCCAGTGGTTTCTGGGACTAGGGGAGCCCAGCCCCACACACCTGGAGATGGGAGGGTGTCTATGCCATTATCTGATGGACACAAATGCTTCTGTTATTTGCAGATTCAGCCAGGTTTGAGATCAGGGATACTTACACACACACACACACACACACACACACGCACACGAGTGCACGCACACACACACACACACACACATATATATATATAGGGCACGTGAGCATTACTGGCTACATGGATTGCCATAGGTAATAGGTTGCTTCAACAGCATCCCCGTACAGCTTTGCCAGAAGTCACACATAAGTACAAACAGCTACATCTTCTTCTTCCTCACAGGCTAGTAGACATTAAAACTAACTAGTACAAGCACTTATGCTCTCACTTTCCAGTTCACAAGTACATGCACAATTTTGGATCCTTTGAGTATTACCATGGCTTCCCCACCCGCTTGGTATCCCTGCTTGGATGCTGAACACTTTACCCACTCTTCAGGCCTACTACTTGTCAGTTATTCCAATTTGAACTCTGGCAGCGAATTACACACATACACACCACAGAATAGGGGAAAACAGAAACATCTAAGCATAGAGAACATAGAGAACACCACAGAATAGGGGAAAACAGAAACATCTAAGCATAGAGAACATAGAGAACACCACAGAATAGGGGAAAACAGAAACATCTGAGCATAGAGTGCCCAAGTAGACAGGCACTCTGACCTATGGTCCTGCTCCAGCCATTGATATTGAGATTGTCACTCAATTTTTCATCCCAGCCTTCCTGTAGCTAGATTTCAGACTTTTGCATGCGTCATTCCAGGGGCTGACACAGAGTTCCTCAGCTGCCCAAGTTGCTAGCACCATGGACATGGGGGCCACCATTGCTCAAGGTCTTACTCCAGCTGATGGCCCAAATTCTCTCACACTGCTCCCTCCAGCACACAACTGCACAAACCCTCAGTCTCCCCAACTACTGATGCTGGGACACTCTCATGTTTCAGCTGCTGGTACCAGACACACAATGTTCCCCAATTACCTGGAGTCTTAATTCCAATCACTGGCTGAAATACACTTGCTCGTATCTCTCCAGTTGCTGGCACATAGACCAGGCAGCACTCACACATAGGATAGAGAGTGAGATTATATGAAAAGATAGTTAAGAAGAGATTTAGTAAGAAGATAAGGATGGACTGCACTGATCAGGCCCAAAACTCAGTCCAACCACTGTGCTGACCAGCAGCTTCTTAATTCAACTGGACCTTCTTACACTCCCTCCTCCCCTATTCCCTTTCTTGTTCTTTTCTGATGCTCTTCTCCAAGATATTCCTTAGGAAGTTCGCATAGTCCAACAGGCCTCCTCCTTATCTAAATTTCGTTATGATTGTCTTATTTCCTCCTTCCTGCCAGTTACCAAGCCCGGGTTGTCTGCAGTTTCTAAATGACCCGTCGGGTACTGCCTGGTAACTTGTGGTCTTTGTCATTGCCTCAGTTATTCCCTTGTATGTCAGGTTAGTATCCCTGTATGGTTTGTTTATGACTTTCCCCTTTACTTATAATCCAGTTTGCACTGAAAAAGTCCTTGATCAGCTAACCTTAACGAAGGTGATCCTCTCCAATTCCATATACTCTTACAGCTACATCTTACTTGCTATCCCTAATCTTGAAAGTATTTGCTTTCTCAATGACTTTAGTTCATAAACAATCCAAGGAGAAGAGACCAGGACACACAACTCCTGCCATTAGCTTCATATTCTTGCTCTCAGACTTTGGAAGTGTATTTTCTCCTCTAAGACTTTCAATGCTCAGTGAAAAAGGCTAAATTACTGGAACTACTGAACCACTCTAGAAATTAGTCTGTGTTTTTTTGTGTGTGAGACTTTGGCCTGTGTCCCTCAGGGTTCAAGAGAATTGAAATAATTGGAATCACCTCCTTAGCGCAAACGCCGGACCATAAACAAACATTATTTAAAATTACATCTCCAGTACCCCTTAGCAAAGTTAAAAACAAATAATAACCCTTTTTTTGGTGTGTACTATGGCATAGTGTCAGTCAGGCCTTGTGTGAGTGGACTTTACTTCAATTTGTGGATCTCACCGAGGTTAGAGGAAGATACAGAGACCCGTGACTTTTCTGCATTTTAATAGTATGGTATGGAAAGGGATATGACTGAAGTTTAGAAAATTGTGAAGTTGGATAGTAAAGTGTAAACAGAACTGTCCTTCTTGAAATTGCTCAAAATTTAAATTAGGGACATATCTTGAGGAGTTAGGTATGTAAACAGATAAAAATAATTCTGCATTGGGGGTGGTGAAATTCTGGAATTTTCTTCCTCCATTAAACAGATTAACCAGTTGAAAAAAAATGCATTAGATGAATTCGTGGACAACTGTCCCATAGCTATATTCTCAAAGGAGCGGTTGGGTTGTACTCTGTAGCAGTTGTGTGTTCTGGGACAGCATCAGGGGAATGGGTGGATGGCCCTGCTTCGGGGCTGTCTCCAGTTACCACTGCTGGAGTTAGAGTAGGGATCATTTTGATGATCTATCAGAGAGACATCTCATCCGTACTTAAAGTGACAACACTGCACCTCCTTCCCCCACATCCAGCATGCAGCTTCATGTAACCCTGTGTGTCAGTGTGAATCTTGGTAGTGAGCTGCTATGAACAGAACGATTCTGGATGTTCATTGAACAAAGATTGCAGATCTTGCATTGAAGATCCCCCTTTTTTCTCATTATTTTCGGTAAAGAGTAAAACATAGAGATTGAAAGGAATTATAGAAGTTAGGTACATTTATAAGAAAAGATGTATTTATCTCAAATAGAAGCTTTTATTTTTCTTTTCCAGATTTGAAGAATATATTTTTTTAAAGAAATGATTAAAAGAAATGCTCTTTTTGCCTGCAAAACTTTTGGCTACAAAGCTCATGCAGTAAAGAAGCTAGCTTTCATCTTAAAAACAAAGGCTTATGTAATGTTCTAAGACCCTAAAGCAAATTAAGAAAGATTTCATATAATATCCCAAGGTTACTACTAAGACATAAAGTAGTAGTATGTTTGATGGTGACTAGAAGGCCCCATTACTTCTCACCTACTGCCTTCTCAATCATCAAAGTATCCAAGTAAAACCTCAAGCAAAAAACCCCTAATATTATCTGATTTCTAATACGGTATATTAATACCACATGCAGTTTGTCAGCTTTCTTCGTAATAAGAAGAATTTAATAAATGACAGTGGATGTTTTTGGGCAGAAATGGAAAGATGTTTTAACAGTTGCCCCTGCTCCCGGAGCTGGGGAGAGCTGCAATAGCTGTCACAGATATCTTGCCTCTGGAAATAACATAATTAAATGTGATGTGTAAGTACAATTTTCCTAAAGCCCATGTCAATCATCTTCATGGGAAGGAAGGAAGGAAGGAAGGAAGGAAGGAAGGAAGGAAGGAAGGAAGGAAGGAAGGAAAGAAGAAAGAAGGAAAGAAGGAAAGAAGGAAAGAAGGAAAGAAGGAAAGAAGGAAAGAAGGAAAGAAGGAAAGAAGGAAAGAAAGAAAGAAAGAAAGAAAGAAAGAAAGAAAGAAAGAAAGAAAGAAAGAAAGAAAGAAAGAAAGAAAGAAAGAAAGAAAGAAAGAAGAGAGAGAGAAAGAGAGAAAAAGAAAGAAAGAAAGAAAGAAAGAAAGAAAGAAAGAAAGAAAGAGAGAGAGAAAGAAAGAAAGAAAGAGAGAGAGAAAGAAAGAGAGAAAGAGAGAAAGAGAGAAAGAGAGAAAGAGAGAAAGAGAGAAAGAGAGAAAGAGAGAAAGAGAGAAAGAAAGAAAGAGAGAAAGAAAGAAAGAGAGAAAGAGAGAAAGAAAGAAAGAAAGAAAGAAAGAAAGAAAGAAAGAAAGAAAGAAAGAAAGAAAGAAAGAAAGAAAGAAAGAAAGAAAGAAAGAAAGAAATTTTTTACCTTCTTGGTGGACACATTTAAGAGAAAGAATTCTTAGAGTATGAGAAGTCTTCCAAGAACAAAATTTTAGAGTTTATTTAACTTTTCTACAGTCTACATGATTTATGTCTCCCATATGACCTTGTAGAAACAGTTTATATTTTATCTTTTGTTGCTGCTACTTCCCACTGTCATTTTCATTCTTTCTCTTTCTATCAGATGCATTTAATTTACCTCGTTTTGTAAAAGCTTACCTCTGACAAAAGACTAAGCATAAAGATTTCCTTTAATACTAAGAAAAGTGCCTGTAAACTCTGTGGAGCTACATGATAAAAAACCTACATAAACAAAGTAATAACTATTTGGAAAATGGCAATAATTCTTTGTGGTCAAAATATTCAGAACTATCCTTCCAAATGAATAATATCTTTAATCTTTAAACAAATGTTTACCAAACTAAGCTGAAGCAATCTAAATTTACTATATCAAACTAGTAAACAAAATGCTGAGTATGTGTGTATACGTGTGTATATAAATATATATGTATGTACATACATATCAAACACAATAATACACAATATATTATTTTCCCAACCCCACTACATTGAATATCTATGTATTTATTAATTAAAGTCATACCTTTATAACTTAGTCATCAGACATATTTTGCAGAACTGAGCTTTAGTCACTTCAGATAGATCTCTAAGTAAGCGGTGGAAAAATCATTGGAATGCACAAAAGGACAAAGCATTAGAAAATTAAGTTTGCAATCCATATCCTTATCATGGTGTAGAGCAGGTGATCAATCTGCAGCTGGCTGGCAATTTTCCAGTTATCTTAAGTTAAAAAAAAAAAAGTTGTTAAACATGGAGTTTTATATGAGATTTATACTTTTAAAGTTATATTTATCAGGTAAAGTTGGAGGAGAGAATAAATATGTGGTTGACCTCAAGAAGGTACTTGAACACTGTCTCATGTTACAAGCAATGATCTTGCACTCCAGCAATTTTAAAGTGATTTTTCATTTATTACATGGCTTCTTATTCTCTTACTTTTTAAGAATCTACATGAGCTCTTTATAGATTTTTTTTCTTAAGGAGATTTTTTTTTTCTTTTCCAAAATACCCAGAATGACTTGCTTCCTGGAACAACCAACAATCACCTTCAGGTACACTTATTCTTTTCTATTTCTAATGTTTGTTCAATATCTTTTGATGACGAACATGGCTACGGTAGATTGTGTGAAATATAGTGTTCACAGACTGCTAGAGCCTTCCAGCAGATGTGGCAGTCATTCAGCACCTACAGAAGTCAGATAAAAATTCTATCATTACTTGCTTTTCTTATTCTTGAGCCTCTGACCAGAGCAATAGTTTCTGGTATACCAAATACTTGAGATGATTTTTAATTCAGCACTATAATTCTGACTTTAAAACAGTGCAAAAATACCTTCAAAAGAATAGTGTCATGATCTGAAAGAGAAAATAATGTGACTGTGTAGTTGGAGTTTCATGAATGCAAAGCAGTTTGTAAATATTTTGTTCATACCTCAAGGAATAATAATGTTCTAATGTCCTTTGATAAAGCTAGACCCACTGATTTTTGTTTTCTTTCCCATATATGTTCTATTGAAGTGGTGCTATGAGTTTACACATCGTCCCTTTGAAGAATTATACCTTTTTGTGTGGAATATTGCATGAAGATAATTGGAAAATAAGGAATTAACTGCAGATAAATGAACTCTGAAGGCTTAAATAAAGATTAACTCTTCTTATTTTTAATCTTGCCAAAACTTAAGACTTAAAAAAATACTACTAATAATACAAGTAATAATTGTAATAAAAGTGTCACTTTTAGGAAGAAGCAAATAAAAATCATTTGGAAAGAATTTTCTCTCTCTCTTTTCACAAGTTGTGACCCTATTCATTTGGGGAATTCCACAGAACCTTCAAAAATCCCCAGCATAGGAATGAGATTGAAGTTTTTTAGAATGCCTTTGACAATAATTGCAGCCTCTGTCCTAGTATCTATTGTAATCTCTGTATTTAGCATTTACTAAATAAGGCATATTTTCATAATGAAAAATTCTGACCACACACAAAACATTCTCTAGTTTTTGTAAGTGGAGGTTAATTTTCAAGGATTGTTGAATTTCATAGTCAAGGAAAACAAATTTGCAAGAGCTTTCTCTCAACAAAAATTAACTTGTTTATAGAAATAAGTAGAGGACTCAGAGAAGAAGGCTTGTGTCCTAAAATACGCAGTTTGAATAGGAAAGGCTCAACATTAATTATTCATGAACTAAAGCAGGACTGTTCCCATAAATACTCTAATTAACTTTTTTTTTGACAATGACCTTTTCCACTGCAGCTTTGCAAATCTCCTGAAAATGAAGAAACACAATCTAGAATACTGTCATATTCAAAGTACATTAAAAATATGTAACATTTCTACCATGCGTGGAAAATATTTTTTATTATTGTTATATGAGAAGCCCTCTGGCTGAAAGTCAGAAAATTGAACTTTTCAAGTAACTATTTTGCATGTTAGACACTGAGGGAGCTCCTTTCAGTGGGATTGTTTCCCTAGAGGATTAAATGTGCTAGTACCTATTTCATTTTTTTTTTGGACCAGATCACATATATGGCATCTGCTAGTTTGGGTGAACATACTGCTGTCCAAGAGCAGGGAATGACAGATATATTATTGTATAATTTTGATACAAACTCATTGCTAAAGATTCTGTAAAAGCCATGGAGCAGGTCTGCAACATGCCTCTTAAAGGCAATTATTCATGGTAGCAATTTTTCACAAAAGATAAAGCACAAGCACAAGCACAATAGCAGTGTGGGTTTTTGAAAGAATGTGGCTGAAATGTATAAGCGAGTTCTTCATATGTTCCTGCACACACATTAATCAGTATTTAAGGACAGTATGGGAGACACTGAGTCTTTCTGGCAGGCATAAGGCATTACCAATATAGTCTAACCCCACTCTTTCAGGGATTATTTTTAAGCAATTCACTTTTCTTTTCTAAAATTATCTGACTATTGAGGGTAAATGAAACAGAAAATTTACATTCATATAATAATGCCTTTCTTATGTGGGCACCTTTTATGTCTTTCAATAGAGCATTAGGGACTGAGTACTGTGTTTTTTTTCCTGAAATCTTAAATCCAGAACTGTAGATAGAGAGCACAGCTGGGGATTATTAGTGGGATGGATGTGTCTGGCATGCATGTTATTCTCAGTTTGATTTCATTAAATAAGCCATTATCAGGAAAGAAAAGTAGTTCTATACGTTTATTACCTTCCATTGTTTCTTCTATCAAATCAATAAGACTGTTTTGTAACTTTGGTTTTAATACTGATTCTTACTCCATGTCATGAGCACTGGAAATTTTTCATTAGATGGAAAAGTTCTTGAGTTGCAAATTGAGATGCTGTTGTGTTAGATTTGTGAACAAGCTCTGTTATAGATTACAAAACATTATAAAATGTTATAAATAAACATTATTAAATCCAAAAAAATCATTCTATTATATAGTATTATTCAAAGCCTTCAGATACAAAATATTCAAGGATTGACTCAAGGCAATGATGGAGGTACTATCTGTGGAGTGGTCTATACATGAATTTTCAGGATTCTCTCCTTTTTCCTGTTAGTTTATTTTATATTCATAGCTATGATGCATATGTTATGGATCATTGTCAAATAAAGCAGATTAATGGGTGGAGTTATGTCATGTCTTTTGTCAAACGCTTCCAAATGAAACTGGGTAGATAAACATGATTTGCTTTCTCTTTTACCGAATCACAGAATGGTTAAGGTTGGAAGGGATCTCTAGAGTTCATCTAGTCCAACTCTCCTCTTCAAGCAGGGACACCTGGAGCACCTGGTGCATTTCCAGTGTTTATTCTGGTGATTTTCAGGGATGTCCTTAAACAACGGCTAAAGCCAAATCACTCCTCTCTTAATGCATTAACATGATCTTGCACAGTTCAGTCTCCTGCCAAGTGATAAAAAACGTGTTGCTTCTCAACCATCCTCCACAATAATCTCAGGGTATCTCTGCTATATGCTGACTGACAACATCAGTATCACACAAGTGGATTCATTAGTGAATCATCTAAAATGCACTTCTGTACTTTTCATTCAAATCTTACTTGAACTCTGGTTATGATAAAAACTTTATTTATTTATTTATTTCCTGTAGAAACAATTGGTTAAGAATCAAGTTAATGCTGAAGAAATGATAGTTTGAATTAGCTAAATAAAGAGCTGTATGTCAACCTGCTATGTACTTGTAGCAACTTTATCATCATGATATGTCAATGAGTTTTCATAATATGTCAATTAGTAGTACAGAACCTGAGATTTTGGGTTTTATTATATCTCCATCTTCCCAGGTTACTTTCAGATTGTATATGAAAGCTTAGCAGGATATTACAATTGTCAGAAATAGAACTGCATCTCTCTGCCATGGGAAATTAGATGAGATATTTTTAAAAAACAACATTAAAAATTGAAGAAGTATCTAGATAGAGTTGGTGGGAAATCATACACATTTGCATATATTCCTTCTATTGCACTATGCAGAGCATGCATACACTCTCACACACATTCATAAAGCTATTCAGCGTATTCAGAATAACACTCAAAAAAATCTAAAAACTGCTCATAGATAGGGAATTGACTGTTGTTTAGATTGCTCCCAAGGCTTGTAGAAAGAAGAAGGGAGAAGGAAGAAGGCAGTTCACTTGAAGAAGAAAAATATTTCAGATAGGCATTCTTAAATTTAATTCTATGTGAGTGGTCAGGAGGAAGGCAGTGTCAAACTATCCTCGTTAATTAATTATGCTGTTCATATGAATGATAGTTCATACGAACTATCACAATATCACAATACAATTCAGCTGAGATCTATATACATTTGAATACTTAAGGAACAAAAATTATATAAAAATGAGTTTGAAAATAAATAAATAAAAAAGCTATCACTATAGCATTTTAGTTTAATGTAATGCTGACAAGTATTAGCTGAAGAACAAAAGATTATCTTTTTCAGTATTCTGATTTTAAGCCAAGATTTTCATAGTTAACAAGAGGTTTAAAATTACAGGGATTGTTGGTGCAACTTTTTCAAGTGAATATTCCAAGGACCTCCTTTATATTTGCTAACTTTCTATCAGGCCATCTGATAAAGATACTGAATTTCATATAGTTGAGAGGCCATTTTCCTGGTCTTTGACAAGCAATGTTCAGTGAAATACAGATGAAAAAGATAGACAAGATGAATTATAGAGCACAGACAGCTTGACCTAGACAGTTCTTCAGTGAAAACAAATAGAATGTCAGAGCATTATAATTTTCTTATTGATGTTCATTTTTTTTAATCTGCTGTCACAGTGTCTTCACTGCAACCTGTACATAGCTGTCATTTTCCCAAGGATCATGTATTCTGGTATTACAAAGTCACACAAGCACTGAAACTCCTTTTTTGATGTCAGCCAAAGGAACACGCTATTTATTTCAAATGTAGCTGTTCACCTAAGGCAGCTAGGCAGGGTTTTATGACATTACCATTAAAACACAACAACCAAGATACAAGATATGCCTAACTGGAACTATAAGGGAGAAAACATGGCTAAATTAAAACTGGTGAGAACTCTCTGCTGCGGTACCTAAAAGTGTACAAGCAGTTCAGCACAATGCTGCGGTCTATAAGGTAGGCTTTTTCACTTGATTGTGTCCCTGCATTATTGCAGGTTGCACTGTTTTCGGCATGTGAGTTAATATTTCTCCTTGCCTACTCCTCTGTTTGTGGTACTTCAGCACAGGTACCTTCAGGATCTCTGTGCTGCATTGCTCTAAACAGCAGAGGTACATCCAGAGCATCTTCAAATCTGTACACAAAGGGCAGTTACTGCCTAAAAAATTTGCAGTCTGAAAGACAGGGCACTCTTCTTCAGCTCTGCTGTACACTGTGGATCCCTGCTGTAAGTAATAGTGTCTGAGGTACATTATTTCATCTACATTCCTGTGTTAAAGCTCAGGTAGATCTTAATGTAGCGATCATTGGATACAGGTTTCAGGGAACACATAAGCATCTGAAGCAGTGTAAACAAGTGAAATAAATACACAACGCTTTATTTTTTCCAAACTAAATAACCATGTCATTAGGGACACATGATTTTTTTTTCTGAGAAATTGTTTGCACAGTTTGGAAATAACAGCTTCTGCCAGCCACCTAAAAAATGGGATATAAGAATGCCCATTAATATTAATAATTAGAGCATCATAAAATACATGTCTTCCTAAAGATTTGCAACCTAGCTAGTCAATCAATCAAACCTTCATCTTATATAATAATGTTTCAGCTCATAGAAATTCAGGCTTCCTGGAGTATTCCATAATGAAATGGCAATTTTGTATTATAGTGAATGAAAATTCCATAACTAAAATACGCAATCTTATATCACAGTGGAATAACAACCAACCTGGCATAACATTGTATTGAACAATCCTCTCTCACCTCACTCATTTAACCCCTTGTGACCACTTTGCTAAAAAACTACTTGGTTGGAGACAAAAACAGGTTATTAAACTTCTTCGGTGAGAAGGAGCAAAACAAAAAGCTCAGCTAACAGTCTTAAATCCTTAAGTGTTCTTAGTCAATGAATAATGGGGCCTTATAGCAATAAAAGTCTTATTCAAAGATGGAATTCTCGGTACTTGAATGAATTTAATTAGGTAGTGCTGAAGTATCTGATCAGTCAGTTTTGTAGTGAATTACTCTGATGAGACTTGAGCAGCCAATTCACCAAGCCCCTCAAGTCGGCAGACAAATGTCAAAGGCAAATTTCTAATAGATGCCAATCAAGGGATTAGTCATATTTTAGCAAAATGCCTGATTAGTTCAAAAGTATCAAAAATAACAATTTCTATTAGTGTAACAGTTTTGCAACATTTGGTCTTTGCAATTGCTCTCCCCCTTTTTGTATAAATGCCATAAGAAAAGCCACCAAGAGTACAGCTAAGGAATTAATGAAGCATATATTTTCCTATCACATAGAGCAATAAAACTTGTGTGTGATTTAAGCAATAGGGAACTGGTGTGAATATTGTTATTGTTTTTATATCTTTACTACTCTTGCTATTGCAATCCGTATTTGTTTTTCAGTAATGCTGGATGGTTCTACTCATGGGACTTAGGATGCAAGTTGCTCTCCACATAGAACCAAAAATGGTAGTAACTGCTCCAGGGAGTTTTAGATATAAGCGGAAACCCAGAACAAAGGAAAGAGAGGAAAAGTAATGCACAACATGTAGCAACTTGATAGATAAGCTTTTCTGCAGGGCGGCAATTTAATTCTTTTCAAATGTCTTATAATTATAAAGGACCACATGGGAGATAAATTGAACTGTTGGATGAGTAGATGAAAGGAGCTGAGGTTATGGGATGACTGAGGGGGAAAGTTAATCTCTCAGTGATGAGTGAAAGATGATATGGTAGGGATTGGCTATGAACATGAAAACACATAAGTAACAATTGATCTGAAAGACAAAGAGAGGTGAAATGATTACAATGATAGGCCAAGAAGATCTGCAAAGCAATATTCTGAATGAAAATGAAGGTGACAAGACTGTGTTTTTCAAAATGAGAACACAGTTTCATTCAATAAAATAAGGAAAAGAGGTTCAAATTCTACTGAATTTTCTGGGGGCCTGATCCCTTGAGCAAAATTTAAATAATTGGATTTAAATGCTATTAATTAAATATTATTAATAAATATTATTATTTAAATGCTATCTTAGGAAGTATTAACCCCATCTAACTTTAGACCCTTATACAAAGAATTTTGATACTTAAGTAGATGTTCTTGCATAATCTGGGTATGCTTCTGCAGTTTATGCAAAACATTTAAAATAGACCTAATTGCTGCTTCAAGTGTTGTAACCGTGCTCTGGAAATGATCTTCCATATGTTCATAATTTAGGGAAATGAAATTTTTAAATTGAGGTAGGTAAGTGACAACGAATGAATTGGCTGGATTCCAACTATACAGGCACTAATCTGCTTTAAAAACACAAGACCCAAGCAAAATTTCAAAAGTCACTTGAAATAAAAAGGAATATTTCTAGGTTAATTCATATACCTCAAAATGACCGGTACCCCAACCAATGAGCTCGCTAACTGAAAAATGCTCCCTCCCAAGTTCTCCAAATTACTTTACCTAGTATTTTATTATTTACATATTACTTTGTTATTTACATAATATTATGTAAATTCTTATTTAGATAGTACTTTAAAGAGCCATAAGCTTATATAAGCTTACAACTTTATTATATGTTTTATTTTAGCTTAAATCTCTGAGAAAAGCAACATATGTGAAGTTAGACCAAGTACATTTGAATTTGAGGTGGGGAAGGGAGTATTTGATTTGTCATTATTTGTCCCTCAACTTTTTTCATATGTTTCTGAAGTGCAGCTAGCAGAAAAAAAAAAAAAAAGACTTAAATTAGATCTTTTGTGCCATGGCAAGAAAATGGTGCTTCTATGTAAATGCAATAGTCTTCCTGCCAGAGTGTGCACAGTTTCAGTATTGGGAATTAGTAAAGTAAATCAGTCAAACAAATTATTGAGTTGCTGACGCCATCACAAAGGAACGTTCTATTAATGCAGATAAATTGTCATCTATTCATTAGCATTAAACTTCCACAAGAGAGTAGAGCCTGAAATAAGATAAGGAGGGAGAGAAAGTTCAATTACTAGAGTGATACCCCCTACCTTACTCTCTGAACTATTGGACTAAATTCAAATAGTTTACTAAAAACATTGGTAGCTGTTAATGTGTTTATTTTTTCATTTTCACAGTAGTACATGCTTTTAATCTACTTTGTGCTGAAAAACAAATTTCTAATGCTAAATAACATGAGACAATATAATTAAGGAAACATAGCATAACATAAAATACCTAAGAGAAGTCTTTTGAAAAGAAATCTTCTAGGTGAGACATCTTTTGACTGAAAAGTCATACTTTTTATGTCCAATTAAGGAATTTGCTATAGGAAATCAGTTCTACTTCAGCTAAGAGATAATAAAATGAAACTACAAAATGGAAGCTCTTCATTCAGTGTCATAGCTGTGGTGGTTGAGCATAATGTGATTTTTAATGACATTCAAGCAGTCTTTACTACCATACTTAGTTTTGTATAGAGTTGACTGCAAGCTGTATACCTTCACTTCAAAACATGAGGGTGCATTCAGACAGAATGTTGCTATGTTTAAAAGAAAATAGTGGTGATTTTGACTGCTTGCTTAAATGGATAAAGTAAAATCTATTTAATAAGAACATGTGAGTTAAAAAAGGAATTCCAAACAACATCTAAAGAAAGGAAATATGAAGCTCTTTCAGAATTTCTCAATGATATAAAGTGGAACCTGCAGGCTACCATTTCATTGCTGACAGCAACAAGAAATCCAGTTTCAAGGGCTTATTGTCAAATAGAAATTTGTGATTTATTCAGTGCTCAAATGGATATTAAATGCCTCACAGACACATTAATAAAGATAAAAAGATAAAATTGAAAATAAAAATGGTACTGATCCTGGCTTGAAGAACTGATAGTGTACAGCTACCAGAAGAAAAGTCAAGAAAATAATTCCTTAGGATATCCAAAGCTAGAAGATAAAAATAGAGAACTAATATTGCAAAATTATGTTTAAATCATATGGTTATGGTAGTCAGTAGATATTGTTTTCTTGTAATTGTAATGATTCTATTGAATATATAAATGAATAGAAACATGTCGGAATGTATGGTGGAGGATCAAGATTATTCTGGGAAGTCATTATACAGTACAGGACTATTTCAGATATTTTTCATTAGACATCTTGCTTAGCAGCATAAATTTAGAGATACAAAGAAAAACATTAAATGCATATTTTCAAGAATTCAAGGTTAGTAACCAGATGAAAATGCTAACTTTTCTCATTATGACACACACACACACAAAAAGAAGGATTAGACATGCCCAGGGAACTCTGCTTGAACTATTTGGCATTTCTTAAATACCTTCCTTTCCATAATCTGACTGTCAGTGTGTCTAATTTTTAAATAAATATTGTTTCTTGTGTCTGGTGGGTTTTTTGTTTATTTGTTTGCTTATTTCATAGAATCATAGAATCATAGAATGCCTAAGGTTGGAAGGGACCTCTAGAGGTCATCTAGTCCAACCCCCCTGCACACGCAGGGCCACCTAGAGCACGTGGCACAGGGCTGCATCCAAGCGGGTCTTGAAGATCTCCAGAGAAGGAGACTCCACAACCTCTCTGGGCAGCCTGTTCCAGTGCTCTGTCACCCTCACCGTCAAGAAGTTCTTCCTTAAGTTCCCGTGGAACTTTTTATGCTTCAATTTGTGGCCATTTCCTCTGGTTCTGTCAGTGACCACCAGTGAAAAGAGGCCAGCCCCATCTTCCTCATTGCCTCCCTTGAGGCACTTATAGACACAGATCAGGTCCCCTCTCAGCCTTCTCTTCTCCAGGCTGAACAAGCCCAGCTCCCTCAGCCTCTCCTCATAGGGCAGATGTTCCAGGCCCCTGATCATCCTCGTGGCCCTGCGCTGGACTCTCTCCAGCAGCTCCACATCCCTCTTGTACTGTGGGGCCCAGAACTGGACACAGTACTCCAGATGTGGCCTTACCAGGGCTGAGTAGAGGGGTAAGATCACCTCCCTCGACCTGCTGGAGATGCTCCTCTTAATGCACCCCAGGATGCCATTGGCCTTCTTGGCCACGAGGGCACACTGCTGCCTCATGGTCAACCTGTCGTCCACCACGACGCCCAGGTCCTTCTCAGCAGAGCTGCTCTCCAGCAGGTCGGTCCCCAGCCTGTACTGGTGTCTGGGGTTATTTCTCCCCAGGTGCAGGACCGTGCACTTGGCCTTGTTGAATTTCATGAGGTTTTTGACCGCCCAGTTGTCCAGTCTGTCCAGGTCCCTCTGGATGGCAGCACAGCCCTCTGGAGTATCCACTACTCCTCCCAGCTTCGTATCATCTGCAAACTTGCTGAGGGAGCACTCTGTGCCTTCATCCAGATCGTTGATAAATAAATTGAACAGGACTGGACCGAGGACTGACCCCTGGGGCACTCCGCTCAACACAGGCCTCCAACTAGACTCTGCACCGCTGATCACCACCCTCTGAGTTCTGCCATCTAGCCATTTGTCTTGTTTGTTTGTTTTTGCAAATGAGTAAAAATGTTTTTAATAGTGGATTGAAAGTAGTTTAAAGAGGTAAGAAGAAAGTGCTTTATAATCATTAGATTACTTCATTTTGGGGAAGTAAATTACATATAAAGTGAATTCTATACCTTTTTGCTCATCCCAATTTTCTAGAAAAGGTATTTGCATAGTAATCATTAGCAAAATTGTTATCCGGTGTTAATAGACTATTACATTCTCTATCATGTCTGTAAAAAATCCCTAGCCTTTAATCACAACCTACTGTGAATCTTAAAAGCTAGTTATTTTGGTCATCCTTGAAGACGTAGTTAAACTGCTGGGGAGGGTGGAAAAGAAGGGAGAGTGAATAAATAGGCAGACAATGTAGGCCACGAATAAAAGGTTAGAGATAAGCTTCCTCGGTTTAAATTTCAAAGACTTGACTCAGTCAATCACTCTGAAAGAAGAAATCTTACTACTACTTATTTTGCTATAAAATTTATCTTCCAAATTCAGTTTAAGAGGAGTCCAGTTCTGCCTGAATGTTCAAGGAACCTTTAGGAAGAAACAGTTTCAGATGCCTTTGGCTAAACAGTTGTCTCTCACTTAACAGAAAGCTTGCATTTTCCATATAACTGCTCTCTCCTGATATGCCAAAGTAGCCTTGTTTCATCAGGCTGGATGCATACTTTGTTGTGATGACCTGGCACTGTCTAGTTTTTGAGTATACAGAATGAAGGAGAGGTGAGCCCGTTCAAGTCCTTTGTAAATTACATTTTCCCAGAACGTATTTTTCTGCAGAACATGAAAAACCTCAAATTTTAAAGGCCACATCTATATTTACAGTGTCTTCTGTCCTCTCTCAGGATGAATGACAATGCATGAACATTATTTCACAAGATCACCACACAGCAAACAAAAGCCAACCTATCGCTAAATAATTGGCACTTCTATAGGAAGAACTGTTCCATAAATTTTGAAGATTTCAGATGTGAAATTTCTTTTTTTTTCCTTTTTTTTTTGTATTACAATCATGCTATTCAAGAAAAATAATTGCAAGTCTTTCCTTTTTATTTATTTATTTTTTTAAAATCAGTTCCTGGTTATAGTTGTCCTTTGTAGGAATGGGGTATATCAGATAATTCCTATTCTCTCTTCAGTTCAGTAGGACAAAAATGACCATTTACAGTGTATGTTGCAGACTCTCTTTCAAAGTATTGATGATTTAATGTAAAGCATTTACTTCCTTCACCCATGTATTCACTGGTCTAGAGCTTTAGCTGATGTAAACTGACACAGTTCCACTGAAGTTAGTAGTGGAGGTCTGCCAAATCATGCTGCTAAATATAAGTCTGATTAAGTAGTACTCTGTTTCTTGAATTGTCCTCTTTGATTTCAGAGAGACTACATGCTGAATATGGGTCAGACTGTGAGGATTTTATTCCCACTTTCAGTGTTTTTTTTTTTTTTTTTTTTTTTGTCGCAACTAAACTCGTACTCACACAACATGAGTTCCTTCTCTGACAGGCTCCCCAGTGTGAGTTAGCAGACCACTAGTCTGGCCCCAAACAAATACTTAAACATAAAATGACTTAAATGGAATGCAAATGTAATTAAATGTTTCACTTGTAGTAAGTGAGATCAGAAGATGGCTAGGACTAGCAAATGTTGAAAATGTGAGGTTTAAATTAAGATTCAATAAATCAGTGAGAAAATACAAGTACAGGTAAAATTAAATTTAAAGATGAATAGTGGGAACTAGGTAGAAGTAATCAACCAGCTTCCCTAACCTAACCCAGCTCACAAATGAGAGAATCTGTTTCTTATTCTTCTACACTTCTCTGTCCTTGTTTCCTTAAGTCTTTCATTATAAATAGTATGACATAGTAGTTAAATTAAACAAATAAATAAAAATACAAATATATTCATTTGAAATTGTATGTAGGTAAAAGTTACAGGAAGTATATATTAAATTTGTAACTAAAAAAAAAAACAGTATATTGACTAAAATAGTTATTTCCAAGGAGGAATATAGTTCCTTGTAAACTTTGTTGAAAGTATATTTACAATGTTTCAGGTTCATCAAATTTAATAAATGAGCCACAAAATGGGTTAATGATTTACAAATCTATGACAGAAAATTGTCCTAAATTACAGGCCTGTCAAGAATGTTTTATGGGTATGAATTTGTGGCAATGTAATGGATAGTGTTGTTTATTCCTATATTTCTGCATTAGGGCTCTGATTTAGTAGAATTTTAATTAAGTTTGGTTTTAATAAGACTTATTTATCATTATCTATCACTGTTGCAAGAAAGACGATAATGCCCATAACAAATCTCAAATACTGAAAAACATCAAATGGTAGTTTGTGTTCTTCATAATACCACCTTTCCAACAAATGTGTAGAAATTAGACTCTTAACAGGAAAGGGACATAAGATTTTACTTGTACACTGTACTAGTTCCTTAAATTTTTAATACAATACAAAAGACTGAGTGCTTGTGTAGTATTAATAATTTATAGAGAATCCTTTTTAGCCTACCATAATTTGGCTGCAGATAGTTACACAAAAATGTTCTCTCATATTTCTGTGTGAATAAACATTTCTAATTCGCTTCTCCATAGAGTTAGCAGACTTTTTTTCTGTTTTCCCGGATATTGCCTCTGACCTTCCCTTGTTTGTAGGCAGTTTTCTGTTCTGATTTAAATCAGCATGGACCTACTGGTCTGAGTACAACCAAAGCCTAAAATTATAAATAATTTTTTCTACTGAACTATTTACTTTGCTGTATCGAAAGATGACTAAGTCAACCAATGTGTTTCAAGGACACTCAAAATCCCTCTTGTCTGTCTGCAGTTTGTCTCATTATTTACTGGGAAAGATCAGGGAAGGCAGTTTATTGCAATGCAATGAGACATGAGAGGTGTCTTCAGAATCAGAGGAAGCTTCAGTCTACTTGAACACAGGCAGTTCAATCTTGCAAAATAAGAATGGTTCAAGAAATTGCTATCCACAATTACTGCCAGTGTTTGGTAAGGTGCTTGCCTTAGCAATTGTCCTTTCCTCTGCTTCACATTGCCCTTACACATTTGGACCTGTAAGTCTTTGCTCTTCCCAGTGTATGTGAACTCCCCTTCCCTGAAAACCCTGAGTTTGCCCTTTGAGAACCCTACTCTCATCATTCATCCCATGTTTGATCTACCCATCCTGCCCACAAATCCTGTCATATTATATGTGAGTTTCAGCACTACTATAGTCAGGACAATGCTAGAAAAATCACTTTGTGCTAAGGCATTTGTTTCTAGGCTTTGTCTAACACTGGAAATCAGACAAATTAATTCTTTTGTGAGAGACCATTCCTAAAAAGAGACTGGCTTCTCCATGTTTTTCTCAAGCTTTATTGTTTCTTTGACTCCTGATTAATGTGCATTTTTTTTCAGTCTGTATTTTCTCTCATTTCTCTGATTGCTAGATTTGCAAAGCTTTTTCCCTGCAGTTAGCAGTAGTCTTGAAAGAGAAGCTGAGCCTGGAATAGTTTCCATTGTCTTACTGACTTTTGCATGTTGAACTTCCAGGGAAATATGCTGATCATCTATTTGTTGGTTCCAGTGGTATGTTTTGAAAGCCTATGAAAGGAACTTATAGAAGATTAGAAAAAGAAAAAGAAATAAGCTGGAACAGGAGTGTCATTTCATACTTTGTACTAAGATCCATTTAACCCTGCTATGCTACTGGTCCAGCCATCCTGGTTTGAACTAGCTGGAGCTGATCCTGCTCAACTCGAATTTGCTAAGGCATAGTTTCCTTGCAGTCACTAAAGAATGCACAACATGCACAATAAACGTCACGCACACACATGATCAGATACACAATGATGTCTGAAAATTTGTTCTTGAAGGGTCACTATATGAACTGGACAACAGGACAGAGATGCAAATCATTAAAAGTCACATGTCTCATATTAATCCAGATGAATTAGGGAGAAAGGCAAAACAATATGGCAAGCTGCTGGGTCTTTCAGAAATGTTAACTAGGCCCATGTTAGCTCACATCAGTGTCAAGGCAGAAGACTCATTTCTATTGGCTAGCTACCTGAAAAAAACCATTCCTTTCTCGGGTCACTGACTGAATACTTCTAACTATTCTGGAAGGGTGGAAAAGGAAAGACTTTGTGAAACACTGGATCAGCAGCTCTGATTTTCTTTAGAGAATTCAAAGCAAAATATACTCAGCACTTCTAACTAGCAGTGTCAATGTTAAAGAATAGACCTATCAGCAAGCTACTGGATTAGCATATCCACTATATTCACATGATGTGAGAGATCTGGCCACTCTGGGGATTCTGGTTCAGCACATCCTTTCCCAAGTGTGAGAGCACGGTATAAAATACTGCATCTTTTGCTGCATGACATTTGTGCCCAGCATTTCCAATGCTCACGTTTATATTCTGCTGAATATCACACAAGGACTTGAGGAATCAAAGCCTAATTTGTTTTTTAATGGATGAGAGTGAGAATGAGTCTGCAGAGTCCCATACAAAATGAATTATCTTTTCTTTTTCAACATTAAGCTGATTGAAAACTCCCTAAGGCAAAGAACGTCTTTCTGATCTATTCTTGTACAGTGCCTAGAGAAATGGGACGCTGATCCAGGACAGTAGTTTTCAATCCATGAGGCTGAGACACTGCTGTAAAGAGGTCCATAAGTGGCCCTAGGAGGTTCATTAAGAGGTCTGGAGGTGCTCTGTGTACCAGCTAATGCCTATGAAATTTTTAAACGAGTCTGCCTGGCTATTTCTTTTAGACATCCACATATTAAAAAGGGTTAAGTCACTGATTCAAGCTTGGAATCTGTGGACATGATCTTGACACTAATAAATAAAAACTTTTCAGAGAGAATTCGTATTGAGTTTCCTAAGGTAGATTCCTCTACAAAGTCTGCACTCTGTAACCTTACGATCTGTCCAGCAATTTAAGTGGTTAAATTTTAGTGTCTTTTGATACTTTACTAGATTGTAAGAAAAGGAGGAACATGAACAGTATACTAAAGGAAAGGCTGTAGCATTAATTGTGACAACAGCACTGGAAATTAATGAACTGAAATGTCTGCAATATTAACTTCATTCAAATACCTTTGTAAGGATGATTTTGCAGATTAATTCTGGCTGACATCTTAGGTAAAACTCTCTGCTTACAGTAGCCCTGAGGGCTATTCAGGGAGTCACTGCTGGGAAGATATTACTTTTTTCTTTTTCTTCTTAGAATAAACACCCAAAGATTTTATTGAACAACCACTGAACAACTGCTACAACGCTTTTTAATCAACAGAGATTGTACAAGCCTCTAATTGGTGAAGATATTGCTGTAGTTATATATAAAAATTCCTTGTCTTTGAAATGCAGGAGTAGTTTTGGTTTAGTTAATTTTCCCTGCAGCTGTCTTTTAACAAATGTGGTCCTCTCATCTACAATATATGGAAACTATAGCATTACATTTACAGTAAATTTAAATGTAGAGCATTCAGCTTGAATGAAGATGTGCAATAGCATGATTGCTATTGATAAAAAGAATCTTAAAATAGGGACTTAAATAATTCCTTCAAATATAACTATTTGTTCTGCTTTTATGTATGATAATTAAATTTTCGGATATTGATCAGGACACACAAACCAATGAAAGACAAGCATAGATATAAGAGTTGAGGCCCTAATTATTCACTTCATAGGATCTATACTTGCATTCCAGACTTTTGATTTTGGAATTATTGCTATAGATAAACTATACAACCATTAAAGATCTATCCTTCCTACTCATAGGACATTTTTAATTGTCTTATCTTCCATTCCAGTTTTAAAAGTATCAAGGGAGATGTCTGTTTGGTAACACTTAAGATTTAATTTTTATTTTTCTCTAAATTTACTTTTAGAATAGAATAGGTCTCCTGCTATGTCACAGGAGATCTTTATTCTTGAAGTATACCTAAGCTGGAAAACGGTCCACAAGATGGGATGAAAAATATTCTTCAATTCTGACCAACAATTGTTCATTGCAATTCTTATTTTTTAGCTTACTGTTCCAGTAATTTAGGAAACTAGGAAATTAGCCCACAATGAGAAAAAATAAGTGTTTCTTGAGTCCCACAGGAATATCCATTTATCAAGAGCAATCTGAAATAGCTGCAATAGTCAGCTGTGAACATGATCTCAACACTAATAACTAATTACATTTCAGATTTATTTCATTTCAAGTTTCTCAAGGCAGATTCTTCTACCATATCTGAACTCTGGTAACCTCAGTACCTGGCCTGCAATTAAAATGCTAATACAGCATTCAAAGATGGCTAGTGAGGATTGGACAGAAACAGTCAACCATCTACCCTAATCCATCCCACAAATGTGAGAATTTTATTCTTCTTTTCCCCTTTGTCCCTGATTCCTTAAGTCATTTATTTATAACCTGGAGAAAACCACATACTTGGAGGAATTTTTTGCCTAGTAATGGAAGTATGCATTTTTTTTGTTTGTTTTTATGAAGAAGAAAAACTAAGAGTATTTTCTTAAATGTGACTCAGAAGGTTTCTTTCTTTCTTTTTTTTTTCCTGCTGACCTTGAAACTGCATATTGGACATTTGCTGTCTGAGAGAAAATGAAATGTACCTTGCTTAATTCTGAGTTATCATGTCTGAGTATCTCTCATAATCCTATGTTGTTTAGTCAAAGTTTCTCCCATCTGCTCTAATAGAAAAGGTCAGTCACTTCCTGGCATGACTTTATTTTGTGAAACGGAATTGAAAATATAATTAACAAACAGGAGAAATGAACCTGCATGTAGGAAGCATGATGCTTGAATGCGGAGTGTAAATAGTATAGTCTCTTCAGTTTTGATATATGTTGTACAGAAATTAAAGAAATATATAACTTAAAAATTATTTTATTACAGCTTTGGTATTCATAACTTTCTTTTACTAATGTGGTTCTGTTGCTTTAACCTTAAACAGCATAACAATGTACAAATTTAGCTGGGAATACAGATCCCAGTTATTATCCTGTGCTGAACATTCACTGCCCATATCTGGTGACTTTCTTTCCTTGCAAACATATTTTCATTACTGAAATGAATGACTTTTTTGCTAATAGTATTTCAAAATTCTCTCCAAAATTGTGAGCCCAAATACACTTAAGTGTTTTAAACATATATATATATATAAATGTATATATGCATATTTCAAATAAATGAGTAATGCCAATGCTTGCAAGGACATTGGCTCAATAATTATTTGGGACTAATAGATACAACTCAAGGGTATTCAATACATTTCAAGTACATCTGAAAATATAAGAACAATGAGAAGAATATGGACATTAATCACGATTAATTTAAATGGGCAAGGCCTGGACAAGATTTTCTGGGGAGGAATGCAACACTGGCATGAAGGAGAAGGAGACTTCCTAAGATCTAATGCTATATTATAAAATTTGACTAATAGCAACCGCTAATACTGGACATCATTTGCAGCACAACCTCCAGAATGAGCAGATGCTTCTTTGCAGAAAAATAATTATCCTCATGCTATGTTTGTGGTGGGTGGCCTGTTCAATTCACACGAGCCCAAGGTTTTATATTTTGCACGGCTTTAATCATATCTTCTGTTCATATTCTATGCTAAATTAAGGTCTTTCTTTGCTCTCTGAGAGTCTGATCATTTTTGCTAGCACTGAGGAGAAGAAGAAATGAACATAAGCATACTTCTGACCCCAAGGAAATCTGCCTGTCTCTCTAATCAACCAAATCTCTTTTATATCTCTATACTTTTATCATCCTGGTATCCAAAGGATATTGCAATAAATAACAAAGAATTCTTCAACCATATAAATAACAACACAGAGAGCAAGGAGGGAAAACGGAACATAGATAAAAGATAAGGGTGGTCCCCGCACTGAATGAACACTTTATTTTATGATGAAGATGATGCAGCTGAATGTGGGATAAGGCAGGAAGGCTCATGAGAACAGAGGCAAGGAAACAGAAATAATAACAGAGGTGGAAATGAAGTCTGCATTGCTTAGTACACTCAGAGCAGAGAGCCTAGATAAGCTCAGTACCAGAACTGACACATGAAAGCCAAGGTCTGACAGTAGTTATTTTTAATAAATCTATCAACTACAGGGTAATACTTTACTATTGGAAATAAGGTGTGCAGAGTTTCTTTTCAATAAAGAAAGAGGAGAAACAGAACAGAGGAAAAGACTGAGATAGATAAAATATCACGATCTCAAGACCATGTAAATCTGGAATAGGGGTCTGAAAGGAGAATAAAGCAAAGAGTAGCTAGAGACATGTAGGCACAGGGTAAGGGAAGTTAAATACAATATGGACTTACATAGATTACACAGACTATAGTGACATCTTTTATAAAATAATTGATTTTCTATAAAATGCAAATAGTATAGATAACCTTTGCCTGAAGTTCAGTAAAATCCTTCAATAAGGTGTCTAATATAGGTCTATAAAAAGCCATTAGTCAAGACAAAAAAAGGAGAATTAGCACAAAAATAGTACATAGTTTAGGAGCTGGCAAAAGGGAAAAGAGTAGCAAGCAACACTGAAAGGAGAAGAATCTGTGAAAGGATAAGTTACTCAAGGATCATTCTGTTCTATCTTTTTTATATTAATACATTTTCAAAAATGACCTTGACTCAAAAAATATGCATGCTAATAAAATGTACTTATAACAAAGCCAAGAAGCATTGTCAACAGAGGAAGATCAGAAAGAATTGGGTGACCTTGGCTGCTGGAAATCTAAAAATGGGAATAAATGTAGCCATTTAAAGTACAAAATAGTGCACTCTAATACGTTTTTTATTGTGACCCGAGAATTCATCTACTGAAAATGACTGAAGAAGAGAAAGACCAGATTGGACAAGTCATTCACAAAGAACCAAGATCCAGCAACGTAATGCTGCTACAAAAAAAGAAAACAGTTTCTTGAAAAGACTGCAAGTTTTCAAGGAAGTGATTTAATCACATCTGAACTGTTCATAATGAAAAAAAAAGGGACTCAAAGTAAAAAACATGTCAAAAAAACCCCTCAATATTAAGAAGATTAAGGAGTGGTGTGTTCATATGCTAGGTCTGCATACACTCAGACCTGGGAGGATGTAGACTAGTTTCAGGTAGAAATCATTTAAGTATTAATTTTGCTGCTGTACCTGAGACAGCCTGCGACTGTCTCATATTTTTGTCTTAGAGTGTGGTGAAGTCAGCACACAAGTGTCAAAAGCTTCTTTTGTAGATATATATATGTATGTTTTCAATCTTGGCATCAAATAGGGAAACCCCTCTCCCTACAAGCCTGCCCTCAATCTCCAAATCTCAGACAGAGAAAGAAAACTAGAAAGAACAACTGGGAAAAATGATGGAAGAGTCATGGTTATTTAGAAGTAATAAGAAAAGGGGTGGGGTAAAGCAGTTTTGATGCTAATTTCAATAAATATTTTTGCTTGCAACATTTATTGAATAAACACCTTTTGGCCCATACACTCACCCATTCTTACAACACATTGGAGAAAAGGCAAACAGCCTGACTGTCCCATTAGAGACATTTGGAGAAATAAAATGAAACAAACTGGCGGTATATGCTGTCATTCTCGGAGTGTAATACGTCTCTCACTATCAGGAACAAAGAGTTCAGAAAAAGGTTAGAAACTGAAATAAACTGAATGCCTTCTATTTAAAAAATGACTTTTCTGACAGACCATTTTTGGGAAACACAAGACTATTTGCATGGTTTTTTTTTGTGTATTGTAATCGCCTACACTTCTTTCATATCATAACATTTCCTAGTATTATCTGAATGCATTTTAATTCAAAACTGGCATTTCTTCCTTGCAAAGGGTAATGAAATATTTATGGGATTATACCTGTATGTTTCAACTGTGATACAGAGATTTAAGAAGCAGGTTGGCAGGTAGATGCCCTACATAGTCCAGTGAAAGGTCAATGTCAAGTGAAATGCATCTCATTTATACTATCTGCTTCCTTCCAACTACAAGAAAATACAGGAATTATCTTTTCACCTGTTAAAGGACTGCAGTGCTGCAAAAATAGTTTGCAAGTGCAATTTTCTTGGAAGATTATATCCCTCATGGAATACACTTTTGTCTTGCTTAAATCTGTTTTCTGACCATCACTGTATTCCTTTCCATAAAACAGGGTTGACAACACAGTTTGAAGAAAGTAAAATATGATTTATTTTTTTATCTGCAGTCATGCAATTTTATTTGGACTTTAAAATCTCTTCAAGACTTATCTTCCATTTTTTTCCATTCGGTTGCATCCGTCACATTAAGTACTATTATTTTATAGATTTTGGGTTTGCAAAGATAGAGGTATGACTGCAACATTGAGTCTCCTTTGTCTGTAGAAAGGCGACTTGAGAAAGCTGTTGTGTGATGTGCATATAGACAGTCAGATTTTTCCTCTTAACTTTTTTATGTTTCCAGTAAAATAATGATAGTTAGAGAGAGAGAGAGAAAAAAAAAAGCTCTCTATCTAATGTACTCTCTACAGCTTTCGGATGAAAAGGACACAGATAGTGGAATTTCTTCTTTCTTTTTCTTTCTTTCTTTCTTTCTTTCTTTCTTTCTTTCTTTCTTTCTTTCTTTCTTTCTTTCTTTCTTTCTCTTTCTTTCTTTCTTTCTTTCTTTCTTTCTTTCTTTCTTTCTTTCTTTCTTTCTTTCTTTCTTCTGTGATTTTTTTAGACTCTGTTCACTGTTTGGGAAAGGAAGAATGATCTGCTAATGTTTTATTCAGCTATGCCAAAGACAGATGAAATGGAAAAGAAAAATCAGATGCCACAGGACAAATCTATTTCCAGTAAAAGACAGATCTAGTTAATGGAAAGCTTTCCTTCCTTTAATGGTATATAGTGATCAGTTGACTTTGCTTTAATTGTTGCTAAGAAACAAATAAAAAACTTTTTATGCTCCTTTCCAATCATCAGACAGCAGAGAAGAAACAAAGCACAGTACTTTCATTGCAAGATTTCCTTATTTTGATCTTTGGAGAGTAATAGACAAAACCTCAATTCTCTCTGGATTCTATCACAGTCAGAAAATAATTTGGATATTAGTATTTTGACATGAAGTACGCAATGCTCAGTAGGACAGTAAGGATACTGCAGAATTAGATTACAAAGAAAGCTTTTATTGTTTATGAATGCTGTCAGACTAATATCAGACTTTTGGATAATACAGAAAGCAAGGTTCCTACAAACTAGGAAGGAGGAAATTTACTGAACTATCTCTGCCAACGGATAAAGGGAAATTATAAAAAATACTCACCTATTTCTCAAAAAATTTTAGATATATTGGTAATAAAGAGATCTCTAGTGGTTGCTAGAAAAATCAGACTGGAATAACTCAGTACAGAAAATGGATCCCCTGCAAAGGGGTTTTAGCACTATCACCTCCTTCCCATTCAGAAATTGGAAAATAAGGTTTGGATGGATTGAGAATAAACTGATAGTTAAGCTGTTAGGTAAGGAAGTGCTAAGTTAAGAGTTCATGAAGGGAATATAATTTTAAGCTTTCAATTCCACATCCACATTTGAATCAGTTCTAATTTTGCCACTTGTTTCATTTAATAAGTAAAACAAAACTAAACAAAACCCTACCATAACTAATAGTTCTTCCTTTTGAAGGTAATTGGCAGATACTTTCAGGTATTTGAAAAGTTTATCGTATTCTCTGAAAACTGGTTATCTGGAAAAAGGTATCATCATACCTACTGCACACCACTGAAATTTAAGTGCTCTTTCTGGCTTCCATTCTCATTAAACTGCTCAGTGTGTGCTCTCTGTTGGATGTCAACTTTACAACTTTGAATTAAGTCATGTGGAGCTCACTAGGCACAACATCCTGAAAAAAAAAAAAAGAGCAATAGTCTCACTCATTCTAAATCATGAATGACATTGACAGCATAAGTGTTTCAATTCTTATTTCAGCTAGATTGGAATTTCTTTGCTTGCTTTCAGAGCAGAGTGAATAGGTGTATGAGCTTGTCGTTCACTTCTTGACACCTCAACAATCTCTTAGGAAGCAGTATTATCTAAAAATGAATTCTAGCACTGAAGACACTGTTACTTGTTTTCAATGCTTAAAGCTCATCAGCTAACATAAGAATTATAAGAAGGTTGTCTAGAAATGACTCTCTGAGGCATATAAATAAACTAACTACACAACTAGTACTATCAGTCTAAGACTATAGCCTAGTTGTGTTTGATAATGTTGTGCACCAGGCAGATTCTTGTTGTGCTGCAGTATTGGGGTAGAGGAATTCTGAGTGACTCTATGCTTTTCACCAGGAAAAGGGAACTTTTGCATTGCTCTAATACTGCAGTTGCTTCTCTCTTTACTGCAAGAGGCATCTACTCTGACTGAAAAAGAAGCAGTAGAACGAGCATGCTATGTATTTCTAAATGGAGAGATTTAGGTCATTTACAAAACAGAAGCATTCTGACACTTTTAAAACACTGCTTGAAGCTTTTGGAGTAGCTTTTATTAACACAGGGCTCATAAGATCAAACCGTGTTTTAACCATGTTGGAGCTGTAGCTCTTCTGCCATCTACCTTCAATGTGGTCGTTTTGTGCAATGTAGATGGGACTTTAAAGGGATGTCAAAATGTCATTAATCAGAGAGGGTAAGGAAAGGAGATCAGAAGCAGAAAGAGAATAGCAAGAAAGCAGAATGAGTGACAGAAAAGAGAAAAATTGCTATCTAATATAGAACTGCAGGGCACCCACTTGTTTTCTTCTGAACAAATTGCCTAATTTTGCTATAAGCACAGGGCACAGATTCCAGAGAACTAGAGAAAATCTAACTAAAGAAATCTAACCTTTTTCCAGAAGGTCTCCAGCTCTCCTGCAAATCCTTCCTCACATGTATAGCCCAAAGTTTTAATTATAAAGAAGAGTAACAACTGATAGCCATGGGAGTGAGTTCATATCGAGTTCAGATTCACTGACCATTTCCATGAAGCTGTGCTCTGAAGTTTAAGTTTATAATCCACTTGCTGTTGTGACCTCTCAGAGTGCACATTTGAGGAGATCTCATCCAAACATTTTGATCAGAATAGACCCCTGCAGGCACTGGAAATCTATTAAGTACCATCATTCCCTAACTCTGCTTTTTGACCTTTGACACCTTTTTTCCCCCTCCATATCTGCTAGCTAACATCTAGATTCTGCTGTCTGAATGAAGTTTAACGCTTCACTTCTCTTATATTTCCTAAGAAATGCAGAAGAATTTGACAAACAGAATAGGCAAACTTGGACTCTGGTTCATATTGTTTTTTAATACGCTTTAAGCATAGCTCTTCAATGCAAAACAAACAGGCAGTCCTTTGATCTCAGGCTCTTCCCCTAAAATATTCCCTTCTAGTAAATTTTGTTGTTTCCTTTCCTTTTTCACATAGTTACAATGAGTATTAATATAGAGAAAAACTTCCCCTTAATTCTCTTGGAAAGTGGAAGTTTATGGTTTAAATTCCTTCCACCAGTGGAGATGAGAAACATATTTTAACATACACAAAGCTTGGGTCCCTCTTGGGTCTCCAAACAGGTAAGTATTTCTCACTTCAGGCTGGAAAACATCTGCATCTCGTAGGTAGCACTGAAGCATCTAAGAAATGTTTCAGTACAGCTTGATTTTGGCTTCTGATGATAGGATGATTGGATGAGTTAACTGAAGTAGGGCCTTCAATTGATCTATCCTGATAGGTTATGTGATAAAAATTTGGCCTGAAAGCACTCAGAGACAACGGCAAGTGGGGGAACTTGAACAATACCTGGCCCTCTGTTGATGTCAGGCCCATCGCAGGAAAGAACATCAACTCATCATGGCTCATCTACACTAGTGAGGAGGAAGAAGGGGAGCAAAGAGACACTACACCAGCTTAAGGGAAAGAATGCTCTATCTGAACTCCTCTGAGACTGTCGTGAGAGAGCATCAGCACCGTTTTCTGGGTGTGAAACCCACCATGTTGAGAAAACAGGAGCAGCTCTCCAAACATCTTTCAAAGAAGGGTCATTGCTTGGAATTTTGGGAGATGCATTTGACATTGCACAAGACCTTGGGGATTGCACAAGACTTATCATGGGATGTTTATCGGAAGAACCACAGGTGGGAAAGGGAAGGATCAAAGTGGACTGGGGAGGAAGAAGCATGAGAAAATAGAGGGAAAAAGGAATAAAAGGAGCTAGTCATCTACAAACAGGTGCTGGCTAGTAAAAAAGGCCATGCCTTGGGCCTGATCAGCACTGTCTGTCCTGTTTTCTTATTAAAATCCTATTCTTAACTGCTTTCCTGGTGAAGTGACTATCTATCCTCAGCCTGCAAACGTGTGTGTAGTTCTGAGTGCCAGCAGCAGAAGCAGGATGGCAGGTCGGAGGACCTGTGTGTCCTTGGTGCCTGGGGCACGTGAGAGTGTGTAGATTAGCGGGCGATGGGCAGTGAGTACTAAGCTGGTCTCACTGATGCATAGGTGACGTGACTAGGGAGTCTGTTTTGTGCGTGTCTCTAAAGGGAAATCCCAGAGGGTTCCTGGGGGAGGCCAGGGGAGTCCCCTGGAGACTGCGGGGCATGGGGGGCAACTGGGAGACCCACTTGCATGGGTGTGTTCATGAGATCTGCACCAGCAGCTACGGTGGGGCTGCAGCCACGGGGGCTCCTATGTCTACTGCCGGCTACTGGTTGGACTGGGTGCCTAGTCCCAGCTACCAGAGTGTTCTCTCTTGCACATACGTATATATATATATGTACTATTAATAGGCCTTCTTTCCATCTTAGGGAGGATGAGGCCATTCATGATGTGTTTACCTAAGTTCAGTGTGTGCCCATTCACGCTGATCTGTGTGTGTCTGTATATACGTGTGTGTATGTATGTATATATGTGTTGTACATGTGTGCCTGGTGTGTGCCTCCTGGGAATATACACTCAGCCTTGCTATTGGCTGGACCTGGAGGTCTGGAGCAGTAGCTGCATCTTTAGGCAGCAGCTGAGTTCAGCCTTCCCCACCATAATCAGTCTTCTGTGGTTCCTAGGTGCACTTACTGTGACCACTTAGAAAAAAGGATATAAAATAGTATTTCTAAATATTAAAGGAAATTCTTTTCAGAAAAATAAAAATCAGTCACTGGAAAATAATCTTAGGCACTTAATAAATATTTCAGGGGAAAAAAAAGTGCTAGGAGGGAATAAAGATGCCATTTTTTTTCCACATTTAAGCTTTAATAATTCAATATGCTATATTCTGATCTTTCAGATACTGTAATATCTGAAAGACGAATGCTAACAGTGAGATTGTGCAGCATCTCCTTGAAATTGTTCTGAACTAAGCAAAAATTGACATTAAAATATTTTTAACTTGCACTTTTTGAATTCTCCAATATTATAAAGAAAAACCTAAAGGAACTAACACATCAATCAATTCAGTTTCTGTTTCAGTCTCTTATTTGGTAACTTGATATTGGGATCTAAGAAAAAACAGAAAAGTAAACAGGTGTTTGTATGTCTGAAAATTGAAAAAGCACATGGAGATTTGGGTTGTATAATATGGACTCTAAAATAATTTTACAGCATATTGTATGTAGTCAAACTCACAGGGTATGATCTTTCTTCTCCTATTTTCTCTTCTGCATAGGTGACCTAAACTGTGACAGTGAATTCACTGTATTTATCAATTTTAAATTACATTACAGAAAGCGAAAGGCTTTTGCTTATCAGCATTATTTTACACCAACACAGGTTTTTCCTAATATTTAACCTATGTCAAATGTACTAATGTTTGGAACATAGTTTAGTCCTTCCCTCACTTAATATTTTCGGCTTTACTTTTAGAAGCTAATTTCAATTAGGGAAGATCAACTATTTTCCCTGGAGAATACTATCTATATTCAGCAGAAAGAATTCCATATCAATGACCAAAATGTCCTTGAAATTACAGTGCTATGACTTTAAGATGCTGCTGCAATTTTTCACTATTCTAATTAATGAAAGAAATTAAGAACATTGTTTCTGAAATACTAATTATGTACACTTTGCTAGGACACTCCGAAGAAGGTTAGCCTGCACTTTGATTTTTTGACAGAATTTCAAAATTTATTTACAGAACGTGGACTTTAAATATCAACCACCTAAAAATAAGACACAAAACACATGCATTTTTAGGTAATACTGGGCTGAAAGTAAGGAATGATTCATTGAAAATTCAAATGATTGAAAGAATCAGTCCTTTCAGTTTTTATTTCCTTTCAGATAAGCATTACACAAAATAACTACGTAGCTCTCAGTTGTTCCAATAACACTAAATAATACTACACCTCTGTAGTGAACGGCACATAAGATGACGATGGATCAGTATATGACTGGGAACTATGTATAGGTAAACATATATCAATGTAGAAGTCAGTATTTAATAGCTCTAAGTTTAGAGCTCAGGCTCCTATTCCTTTATTACAGTATGTCATCCTTTCTGTACCATGCAAGTCTTAAACCGTTATTAAACCATTAAACCACTATCCTTATTCCACTAATCTCAGTGTAGTTGCTTTTTTGGTTTGTTTTCCTCTTTCATTTTGTCTTTATTTGTGTATGCATGCTTTATGGGTGAATGAAAACACAGCTGAGACTTCAGTGCCCATTTGCTGCATAGTCACTAAAGTGAATAACCTCCTTTTTTAAAAACAGCCTTGATGCTGCAAATGTTTCATTTAATTATGTCATTCATGTAAACCTATGAAATGAGAACAGTGACACAAACCACTGCTCTATTATGCACCGAAGAGTTTAAAGACTTGCAAAGACCCATTCCATAATGGGTGAATAGTATCAGGAATTGACAGTGCTGCGGAAGATCAGACCCTTTGAATGACTGCTGCATCTACTATTGAGGCACCCTATACTATAATTCACAACTCAGCATTAACCAACCGTGTTCCTTATGCAGTGTGTGGACATATCAACAGTTTTCTTCTGAGGTAAAATGGGCCTTGACAGCAACCCTTTGCGAACTATCACCTCAATTTTGTTGATTTCAGCAGAACTGAGAGCTACCAGCTGAGTTATTAGGTTCCTTATTTTTGAGGTAAATTAAACATTTGTGTGAAGCACATGATAGAAGATGAAGAAATGTGCATTCCTTATTTAGCTGGTCACAATTTATTCACGTGGTCTTACCCACCGTGTTCCAGAAATTCAAATAAGCTCTATGCTGAAATCAGATTTACCCAAAAAAAAGCAAAGGTGTTTACTTCAAACCTCACTTCTGCTTAAATTGTGGGTACATGGGTTTAAGACTATTGTTATTCATAAGCCACAACTTAGATTCTTCTCTAGGTTTGGGTACTACCTCTACTGAATTTTTAAATTCCTCACAGAATATAAGAAGTAAAAAAAGAGAAAATAAAAAGGAAAAATAAGTTTCTATTTCCATGGCATGAGGAAGAAAAGTAAGAATGGTGTGAGAAAACCTAGAAATATAACAACATTTCTTTCTCTTAGTGTATAGAGAAGGAAAATTTTTAGCAAGAGAAAGCAAATGACCTAGTAGGGTGGATCATGGGAACTGATGTGAGAGATGAACTAATCACCACCACAAAAGAGAGTTTATTTTACATATTTCACAGCCAGTTCAGTTCACATTAAAATCCACTGACCTAAAAAGGTATCATGGGACTTGAATGCCTAAATAAGTGTAATAGTTAAAGCAGAATACTTTTCCGACTAAGTTTAAAAAGCCAAAAGAACCAATTCTTTAATGACAGAACCAAAGCTCATATTTTATCTATCTTAAACATATTACTTTTCTATATGTTATTATCAAAGGGAGTTTATAGAGAAAATCTAAATGAATCAAGAACAGTTAACTAGCATATAGGCTTCAGGAAGTTATTCCAAACTTAAAAGAGAAAACAAACAAACAAAGGAGATGAAAAGGGTGCTGAGCTGGAAAAGAAATGCTTGGATTTACCCAGAGGACACTAAATTTTAGCTAGTTGTGTTTTGACATGAGGTTTAGATGACTAGGATAAAATTTCATTCTGACATTGTTCAAAGAGTGAGTGACGAAGGCAAAAAGATGATGTGAATAATGGCTTCAGAAACTGCTTTATCATAATCAATCGTGCTAGAAATACTTTTTAACCTAACATGGACTGGGAATTCCGCTTACTCCTATGTTGTAAAGAACATGAACCACACAACTTGAACAGAAAGACACACAAATCACTAGACTAGGGACAAAGAAGGCTTTCTGTCTTTGGAGTTGTCAACTTTGAAAAAAAGAATTTAAGATTCATAGGACAAGAGAGAGAAGGACTTTCTAGTACTTCTAGTCTAAAGGGTAATTCTTAAAAAAATGGAAAAATATACTGTTTATACTTAACATCTTCAGTTTTAGCTTACTTTCATAAAGAAATGAGTTTTGTTTGACTGTGTTATCTGTCTATCTCTGTAGAATAACTTCTGAATCTGCTTGCAAGTTTATATCCTGTTTGTCATGGAAATAAAAATCTAAAGGATAAAATGTTTCTATGCCTATCTGGATAGAGAAAGGAAAGTGAAAATAATGCCCTTCCTGTAGTATGAGACCAACAATGATTTGTTTGCTTTGACTATATGTTATATATATGATATATATAACTATATCTATGAGCACATATACCTGCATATATGAGCACATATATGAGCACATATACCTCAAAATCTGGCATGTCACAGATTCATTTTCAGTCCAGTAAGCATGGGATAAAGATATAGATACTGCCAGGGGTAAAAATCATGGAGCATGAGAGAGAACCACAAATACCTGTAATGAGAAATGACCCAGAAGAGGAAAGTGAGTGCTATTGCAGTAGAAAGCATAGAGATGAAGGATGTCATTACATTGGAAAGTAGGCTTCATTAATAACTGTACATGGAAGAGGTTTTTAAGAAATAATGTTAATTGCTTCCTAAGGATTAATATGTTTAAGGAAACATAACAATTTTCTGCAGTTCTCAAAATAGAATAGGGCAATATCTTATGGAGTCTTGCATTTTTATTGTGCAGGCTCAGCAGGAAGGTGGCTTGTAGAAGTATTTCGTGTTTGCTGAAAATGAAATCAGTTCAAAAGGGCAATTAGATTTGTTGCTGAAGCCTATTTCTCACCAAGCACTTATGACCCATAAATTAAGGAAGTTGCAGGTACATTACTTCCTATTAATTTAATGAAAGCTATAAAAAGTGTAGGTGCATGTTACTTTGCCTGAGTTCTTTAGGACTTTGTTCCTAACTCTTTAAAGAATATTTTGTTGAGCTATACTATTCCTAATACACTGCATGAGACCAACACATGTGCATATTACTCAGAACGTTAATGTTTTCATCTGTCTCCTGCATAGTCAAATACTTGTTCACCAGGCGAGGGAGGAATGATTATATCAGGTGCTGGCATTGAGCACATAGTTAGCTCAGCAAGCATAGCACAGACAACGTGTTACTGCACTTCATTAATTAATGGTGAAATAAAGTGCCACAAACATACTTAACTAGCACAATACAGGTGTTCAAGAGGACTTCTATCTCTAGTCATGGCAGAATAACTATATACAAGGGAATGAAACAGATTTGTGTGTATGTGTGAAATATATCTATGAAGGATGCTAAAAATAAAAATAAACCTTGAGGAGTGTGGAATAACCCATCTGATTTACTCCCGCTTTAGATATAATTAGGTATAATACCTGCTTTAGGTATAATACCTGTTTAGGTAAACAATCACTCTTAGTTCCTGAACTAGGCTGAAAACTCAGAGAAAGGTTAAAAAATATTAACTTTATGGATCCTACCCCAATTCTGCATGCGGGCTATTTAGATTATGCTATACTTTAATAGGTCAGCTATTATATCCATTACTGTTGGATATTAAAACTGTGATGTTCTTTTGATATGGTGCACAAAAATACTAAGTAAACCGGTATCAGTACCTGACCAACATTTTTGGTTTATTAGTTAGGAATTCCTCTGTCATGAAGTAAAGCAGATTGTTCAGATTTTGGTATCCAGAGATAGCATTTGTTCTTACTGAAAAGAAAGCATATAATTTCCTTCCAAACTGAAATTATTTTCTCCATATATCAAATTTGCCACTCAGCACTGAAACAGTATCCATAGAGATTAATGAATAGCACTGTGGAGAAGGTTTTTTTTCTCTAAATAGTGATACATCACTATAGATAATTTGTTTTTCAGTAATCTTCTGAATGAGACTTATTTTGACCTTCACATTTTGAATTTTGCTAGAAAAGTCTCTTACATATCTTACCTTAGTGTGAAAAAAAGGTGAAACTTTAGTTTACTGTCATATGAGTAGATTATCTATCAAACTATAGAACACTTTCAAAAGGAAGTATTGCCAATACATGGGTACAAACTAATTCTTAACTATTTCGGTACTTAAACTGTGTGTTTCATTTACAAGGAAGAGGTATGTGTAGCTTTATTCGAGATGCATACCTCTTTATTCAAGAATGCATGCAGGTTTCTAAATTAACAATCTGTGGGTCTGGGAAAATGGATAAGACAGTGATGGAAATGTATTTGTATTCTAATAAAGTATTAAATGATCTGTCATCATTAATAGCCACAGAAAAGGGCTGCCAATTCAAGCAGAATAAGTAAGAAAAGAGCATGACAGCCTATAGCTGCCTAATGAAGCTGAGACATTAAAGATATTCAATCATAATGTTTTACCAGTATTTTACTGGTATTTTACCAGTTCACCTGCACTCTCTTTATTAAAAAAAGTATTTATCAAACGATGCATAGCAAGGTATTAGTAATTTAACATTTTTTTTTCCTGAGAGAAGATGAGTTGCAAAAGATCAGAGGAGAAATAATGCTGTGTTTCACAGTGCAGCAATGCTTCTAAATACTGGTACTGCAAATTTTTATGTACGCATTCAACTCTGTGCATATGAGTAGCTCCACTGAATTTTACAAATGATTGTTTATTTGGAAAAAATTATTGGTGAGCTTAAAATAACTAATACTGTTTTTTGACTGTGTGTAATCAATCCATATAGATTCCAAAACCTGTAGGATATAGGCCACAGGTACAGACCATGTGATACAAAGTTTGTTGTCTTCTGTGAAAATACTTTCGTGTGCTTCAGAAGGATCAGATAGAAGTACATTCAAATAAACTAAGAATGGCTTGTGAATGTTCCATGCAAAAAGGAGGAGGGAAACTAATTCTGAGAATGATTCACTGCAAATTACTTACCCAGCTCAACCACACTTGAGGAAATTGGTAGTCAAAATAATTTATTATAATTCTGTGCATTTTTTTCACAGAAAAATATATACTTTAGATATATTGCTGATCAGAATTTCTTTATTCGGATGCAGAAGGAAATTCTGGTATTGCATTCTCCTGAGGGGATAATAGAGAAACCTGACAAGTAGCAATAATGGAATTTTTTTCTGATGCTTGCACAAGCATAGTGTTGATAGAGGTGAGGAAAATCATCTTTATATAAAAACGAATTTTAACAGTAAAGAATTTTAAAATGAGAGAGATGTAGTCTGAGGAGTTTAAACAAAAAGAGAATATGTCCAAAACATTTTAATCTTCACTTGACCTTGACCTTGGACAAGGTAAAATGAACTATTTTGCTGTGCCTCTAAACTTTTTATGCATTATCATATATTGTATCTTTATTAAAAGTGTCTCTATTAAATCCTCGCCACTTTCCAGTTTCTTGATAAACTATTCATTTTCTTCCTCCATATTTTATTCATTTAGAGCGATTATTGAAGGAATACCACACCGTCCCTTTTAATTCTGCTAAGATTTTAATAATAATATTGATATGTTATTTGTTTTAAAGGGTATATATGTTGTTTAAAAAAACAAACATTAGATGTGAGAAAAGGCAAAAATTATATGTCTAAGCCAGGTGGATTTCTAACTGAAATTTATTCTATTTGCAGATCATCTTGCCCATTTTATGAGATTACTTAAGGGATATTTTATTTCATCTTAAAAAAAGCCCAAACGTTTAGCTCACCTTGCAAGTGACGTCTTATTATATCTGCTACACCAACTAACTTTGGTCTCATGCAATACCACTCTTCTAAACTAAGCGTTCTGAAACTGTTATTTATTAGTGTACTTCAGATGATAAAAGTTACTTTAAAATTTTTTGATAAATGTTAGATTTTCTGTTCCTGACCATAGTAGATTCCTAGCTGCATTATTATGTCAGTGCACCATTTACTTACAGAATCACAGAATCACAGAATGGTTCAGGTTGGAAGGGACCTCTAGAGATCGTCTAGTCCAATCATCCTGCTCAAGCAAGGACACCCAGATAACACGGCACAGGGTGGCATTCAGGTGGGTTTGGAAGATCTCCAGAGAAGGAGACTTCACAACCTCTCTGGGCAGCCTGTTCCAGGGCTCTGTCAGCCTCACAGGAAAGAAGTTCCTCCTCACATGAAGATTAAACTTCCTGTGTTTCAACTTGCATCCATTACCCCTCGTCCTGTCACCGGTCACCACAGAGAAGAACCTGGCCCCATCCTTTCTACAATCACCTGTCAGGAACTTGAACATGTGAATCAAATCTCCTCTCAGTCTTCTCTTCTCCAGACTAAACAGGCCCAGCTCGCTTGTCTTTCCTCATATGATATGAGATCTTGAAGGGAAGGGCTCTGGAGCGGACGCTCGCGCCGGAGCTCCTTGTCTAGAGGCGAATAACTGCGGCCAGAGCCGCCGAACGAGCAAGCGTAGAGCGCGAGAGGCAGCCCCGGCAGCGACCCCCGTGCGGGCAGTGCTGAGCTTGGGCCCAGAGGCGGCTCTGACTCAGCGGGGCTGGAGTTGGCAGGGCAGGCGGGGTTGCAAAAGCTGCCCCGGGGAGCAGGAGCAACCCGGAGCGCGGCGAACAGAGCGGGCAAACAGAGTGTGGTGGGTCAAAGGGGCGTGGCGCGGCAGTGGGCGCAGGCAGGAGGTGCAGGCGAGGGGCACGGAGTCTGCCCCCAGGAGTGGAAAGGAACTCTCTGCACAGACTCTTCCAGCAACAACAGAAGATCAGGAGAACTCTGGGACTCTGTTTTACGAGCACCGGCTAGTGGGGACTGATGGGTTCCATCTGAGCAAGAGAGGCACACGTCTCCTTGCCAAAAGGCTGGCCAATCTGGTTAGGGCTTTAAACTAGATGAGAAGGGGGATGGGGAGCGTCACATAGACACAGCAAACATTACCACACAGCCAAGGTCAGATAGGGTCCAGCGGGAGCATGGTAGTGGGGTAGTGAGGATAGGAAGTGATTCTAGAGGGCACTCTGTCACCCTTCCTGGGGTACCTGCAGTCTCAGTTACTTCCCTGAAATGCCTGTATACCAGTGCGCGAAGCAAGATGAACTGGAGATCTGTGTGCGGTCCCAGTGCCACGATCTCATTGGGATCACAGAGACGTGGTGGGATAGCTCGCACGACTGGAGCGCTGCCATGGAAGGCTATGTGCTCTTCAGGAAGGACAGGCTGGGAAGGCGAGGTGGTGGAGTTGCTCTTTATGTGAGAGAGCAACTGGAATGCATGGAGCTCAACCTGGGAGTGGACGACGAGCGAGTTGAGAGCCTGTGGGTAAGGGTTAAAGGGCAGACTAATGTGGGTGACACTGTGGTGGGTGTCTGCTACAGGCCGCCTGACCAGGGCGAGGAAGTTGACGAGGCCTTCTACAGGCAGCTGGATATTGCCTCATGGTCACAGGCCCTGGTTCTTATGGGGGACTTCAACTTCCCCGACATCAACTGGAAGGGCAACACAGCCAGGCACAAACAGTCCTGGAGGTTCCTGCAGAGTGCTGACGATAACTTTTTGATGCAGGTTGTGGAGGAGCCGACGAGGAGAGGTGGACTACTGGACCTCATACTAACAAATAGAGAGGGTCTTGTAGGAGACGTGAGGGTGGGGGATAGCCTCGGCTGCAGTGACCATGAGCTGGTGCAGTTCAGGATCCGACGAGGAGGAGGCAGGGCTGTAAGCAGCCTTGCAACAATGGACGTCAGGAGGGCCAACTTTAGCCTCTTCAGAAACCTCCTTGAAAGAAGGACACATATTGAAATAAAGGAATTTCCAGTTAGGCATAAGGATAAATTTTCACGAGGACAATCAATCAAACATTGGAATATGTTGCCCATATGTTGCAGGGTGTGAAGTCTGCATCTCTGACATTATTCAAAATTTGACTGTATAAGACTCTGAGCAGTTTGATTTAAGCTGGGCCTCCTTTGAAATCTCCTCCAGAGTAAGATATTCCATGAAATCAAAAATTGTTTTCTACTATTTTTTCTTATCTTTAAATTTCAGAAAAGGAACTAACAAAAGAGTGGGAAATTGTTCATCTATTGAGCAGAGGATTAGACATCCACACACAACTGTCTATGCCTATGTTTTGCCCAGCTGTAATCTGTTCTATTTATTCTGCTCTGAGGTCAACATAGGAAAAAATGGCACAGCCTGTCCTACATTCTGCTCCAAAATTAAAAATCTTTTGTGTGTCTTAGTACTGAATTCATCATGACTACATTCACAAAAATGAAGACTTCAGAAGCAAAAAAAGGCAATCTTTTCATTCACCTATCTTAGTCTATCTCTGAGATGTCCTTTAATTTGATATTTAAAATTTTACCATTATTTTCTGTTTCAGTGCAATTCGTTCTCTCTTTCTATTCAGCCAGTTTTATCTTCCTCCCATTTTCTTTTCTATTTCAATCTATACGTATGCCTTTCCACACTAGCTAAGTCCTTTTCCTCTTCTCCATTTTGTTTTTCCTCAATTTTAAAGTAGTTCTGCAATGGCATCATTCCATGATTTTATGTTGATTTATGCTTTGTCTTAGTTTCTTGCACCTTAACTACATTTTACTATGTACTTTTATGGTTAGTGTGCTCTCATCCTTTCATCACTGCTATAGAGATTTGGCAAGTATAATCTAAGCCAATGCACAGAATCGCTACATTTTATGCTTCCCCTTCTCCCACTCTTTCCATTTTGTTGCAGTCAAAAGAAACATCTGTCTAAATATTAAAATATTTGCCATAACACAGAAAGAGCACTTGCACTGGACTTATCTCATTAGAAGCTTCCCCTCTCCTCCCCCCCTACCCCCCCAAAAAAGAGTTCTGAATTAGCCATGCAAATTGTGTAAGTAAGGCTCCTGCCTTTTGAATACATGGATGCGGATCACTGTATATGGAGGACTATAGGATTTTCAATTGTCAGCAGCCCGCCAGTCACAAGTATAGTTTTAACAGACTGATGTCTTCAAGGTGTCTGATATTGTCCAGCCTTTTATGCAAGCATGCACTGCAGAGAAATATTTTAACATCTCCCTTATCACTATGTTTCCCTGTGCCTTATCTCTAATGGCTCATCATGTTGCAGGGCCACCACAATATTTGTAGCATGAAGCAAAATAACAAAAATAACAAAAAACACATGAAAGAAACAAAAACAGGCCCAAGACATCAATTAACGATCATTGTAATAGACTGGAGAATTTTTTACTCCAATTCGTTACCCTACTTCATGTTTTTAATATGAAATATTTTTCTTTTTTTTTTTCCCTTCATCTTTTGTGAAACACAGATGTTTCTGTGTATGTTGTACACCAAATAGAAATGTAGGGATTTTTTTTTGTAGTTGAATGTCTGCCTTCTACACTACTTATTGCAGCATCCTTGATGTTCCTGTTGTCCTTTAAAGTAAAAGCAAACAGGGAAGAATAAATTTAAGATTTTCTGTAAAACCATTGCCAGAAGTTTGTATTATAGAAAGGGAAAAACCTGGTCTCATATAATTCAGCAAATAACAAAAAAAAGGAAAAAAAAGCACACTTGATGAAATATGTAATCAGCAATGCATAAGAATGAATCATTGTATCTGGTTAATAAGATCTCCCTGCTGTGACAGTTCTCCCTGTTGTGACTCCCCAAGAAAACTGCAATGATTACATGAATTGCCAGCAATATTTAACATAGCTTTCCAATGTTGGTAGTAATAAAGCATGATTTTTTTTATGTTTGCTTGCATAAACTTTTATACAGTTCATCAAAGGACAGTAGCAGAGCTGAAAAATAATGTTCTGGGAAATTTAAATATATGTAAAAATATATATTTATTATTAAATTTATTGTATTTTATTAAATATATATATTTATATATTTAGGAACATGGTTATATATATGCATATATGTAATATAAATTTAATATAAATTAATATATTAATTTAATATATTTTAATATATATATAATAAATATAAATTAATATAAATTAGAGAACCGCACAGAAAATACCAGCTAGTTCTTTCATCTCTGTGTTTTTTCTGGAAGTTCGAGCTGATGTCATGCGGGTGGGCAGCATGGGAGATGTAGTTCAGATAAGACAGTTAGGGGAGGCAGGAAGAAGGCAGGAAGTGTGTACACTACATTTGCCATAGGACTCAACTGTGGTTTGTGACTGAAAAACACAAATAACTGTAACGTCTTGAAATGAAAGAAACTTACAGCATGAAAAGCAAAATCATATAGCACAGACTTAAGAACGTTTTGATCGTATCTGCATTCAAAGATGCGCAATGAATAGAACTAAGCTAATCATAACTGAAATTTCTGTACTTCTATACAGAAAACTGGTAAACTGTATTGAAAATCAGGCAATTATGAAATCCTTCCAGACAAAGGCACACTAGAATATTTTTTTAATATACCATTAAAAGCTACCTTTCCCTCTTTAAACTAAATGACTGTTCACCTTAGCTATTAGTTCCCCAAAGACGCCCTGCTTCTCTGAGTTACCCTGCCCGCGTATTTGATGAGGGGGGCTGATGGGTCTCGGCATAGGTTGCTGTGTTCAGTGATGTGCGTGTCGTAAATGCTCATCTCAACATGGAAATCAAACCCATTTTTCACTGTCACTCTTTCCACTCTGTGCTCTAACCCCCTGAAAGCATCTCCCCCCGCTGCAACTCACACCAGCCACTCACACTGTAATTATCTGAACAGCCAAGAGCCCGGTGATTTATTGGCTTTATTCTAGCTAGGATAAAATGTAAATCTGGATAATAGCTGTCATTTTCAGGTTCAGAGCTGGGAATGTGAGATAGAGATTGATTTTTAACTGTCCATTTCCTTAGCTCAGAACATTATGCGGTGTTTCATTTTGGCTTGCTGAATGTCTGTCACAGCAGACACAACATCTGACCAAATCAGGGTGTCTGGGCCCTTCTAAGACGGTTTTGTTCTGATACTTCCTAGAATTTCTTCATCATCAGGACCAATTTTCATTTAGGACTGAACATTTTCAAGGTCAGAAAACACTTAATAGGCCTTGGTGCTTCTCCTCCACATAACCATTGAAAATTTAAAAGGGCAGCAAGCAGATGATAGCATTGGTCTACAGATATTAAAAAGCTGAGGAATATTAACACAGCTGATTCAAATCAGTATTTGTTTTATATTTAAGTTGGTTTACACATGGTAACCTTCCCGGTATATGGTGAAAACACTCTTCTATTTCACTACATATTAAAAAGACTTGATAATGCCATGCAGGTTTATTTTCTATTTATACTGTCATTGTTGAGTACAGAGGATTATGGCTAGACATGATTTCTTTTCAGTAGTGTATTATCCAAATTGGATTTCCTATAAATGGTAGACAGCATGAAAGCAGGAAGATGAAATAACTGTGAATACGCTGTGTCATATTGATATAACTGATCCTTTCTGTGTGAGATGTGCTAGCTAATGAACTCTTTGAGTTCGTCTCTCTAAGGCAAACTCGATGGAGAGTAGTAATAATGCTTCCTGAGAAAGACACATTATGAACAATAAAGGAAATACTGCTAGAATGGCATAGATTATTTGTGCTCAAGGATTTCTTCATGTTCCTTGGGAAGTTCATATTTTGCTTCAATTAGAGTGCAGATTGAGTTTAAATCTTCCAAAGGTGTACTCTGCTACTAGGGCAACTGTGCCTCTATGTATTTTATTTTGTTAAAACATTTATGGAAATAGTGAGAAACTAATCCTGTGCGACAACATTGATAGACTAGGGGAAAAAAAAAGTGTGCAAATACTCACATTCTGTGGTTTGCTGTGAAAATACAAAGAAGTGAAGCTATTCTGTTTTCTTTTGATTCAAAGAAACAGAATGAGGAGGAAGTCAGCAGACGTAGATGAGAGTGAAAGAAATTAGAGAAACAGATTACATATCAAAACACACATGCATTTTGTGTGAATTATTAACAGAGAAAAAGAATGATGAAAATGCTCTTCAGAGAATGCAAACATGAGATCTTTTTGTAGATAATGAAAAAAAAAACACTTTTATTCTTTCCTAAATATTTTTAAACTGATTGTAGTCTTCACATAAAAATGCTATATCTGGCCATATTTTATATAAGGAACAAAGCATAACATATGTGCAATATAAGACAAAATAGAAAAAAAAATCCAGCAAGTCAGAGTAAATAACCTATTTAATAGAATTTGCCTGTAATTGACAAGATTTCATTTTGCACAATTCAAGCTCCTTCAGCTCTCCCTGGCGATATGCAAAATGCACATGAACAGTCAAGATCTATTAAATCCTTCTTTTAATTAAAATTACCTATCTCCAGTTTGCATTATGCAATGAAACAACTCCTGACAAAAAGTCTGTTCAGTTAGTGCTCATCTGGGTGTTACCAGTTCTTTGAAGAAAACATATATGCTTTAATTACAAATAATATTTCCCTAAGCTTGCAAAATAAATATATATTTTAGAGGCACAGGAAGCTTTTTTCTCCAGGTAAGAATTCATTTAGTTTATCTTCACTGTAGTTATAAAATTAGAGTTAGTTTAATAATATTAATGTTGATAATGTTAGGCAAATAATTCAGAAAGCATTTACAATTTTTTGATGTTTCCTTTTCCAGCTGCATAGCTCCTAGTCATGATAAAGGCATGAATAAGATAATATGAAACATTTCAAATATTTGTATCATTGTCTAAGGTAAGGATTATTTCCACATTCAATCTTACTGTTGATATCAAATATTGGAGTTCAAGTGCCACCTCTCTAAGGTCCCATTAAAAACTACAAAGCAAATAAACAATAAATAAATAAATGTTTTACCATCTTCTCCCTTTTTCTTCTTCTTCTTCTTCTTTTTCTCCTTCTTCTTCTTCATTTCTTCTTCTTTTCTTCTTCTTCTTTGTAATCCTGTTCCAAAAATATGGAAATAATTGGACTGGAAAAGTCTTTCCCTATGTTTTTGCTTATCTTCTACTTCAGGATAAGATGTGCTACACTAAAACATTCCTTACCTGCTCTTTAGAACTTCAAAAAGCATTGTACATCTCTTTTGCTAGATCTTAATTACAATGTGAGAGAACAAATAAAACAAAGCAGTACTATTGTTATTTTCATGAATTCACATTTTTCAGTGCTAAAATTTTAAAATCATTTTTAAAATCTTGCATGTAATATCCAAAATGTAGTCTGTAAAGCTTTAGAACATAGATACTGTATTAATTATTTTATTCCCCACTTTTGGCATTAGACATAATTGATCTGAGGTTAGTACGTAAGGGAATCAGTATTGCTTAAATGTGATGTCATGATTCCACAGAAACATAAAGTCCAATCATGAAGTCCAAAATCACAGAAGCAGATTAATAAAATTTTTTTCACCATTGACAAGGTGTGCTTTAATAAGTTTTAGTGACAGCGTATTGGTCCATATACAAATTCAGTAGGTTATAGATACACTTGAATTTGGTACTTTTTAAGGCTTGAGGAGGATAGTGCTTGCTGCAGTTATGTATGTCTTTATCAGAAGTCCTTAGGGCTAAAGGTGTTTCCGTTAGCTCATGATTCTTGTTGCTCTCTCTTCACTGTCTACAGAAAAATTGAGAAATAATTGCTTTTCCTGCAAAGTTTTGTTTGCTTTGATTGCTTGTTTTTAAAAGTTCATAGTGTGAAATGTAATAAGTTCCTAGTCGTGTAGGGGGATACTATTGTTTAGCCCTTTGTAAAATAATTGTGGAAAATTTCCTTGAAAAGGGAGACTGTAGAGAAAAACAGAATGCCTAACAGTTCTGGCATTACAGAAGCTTCCTTGGGGTGACACACAGTTGCCACTTCTAGGATGGTTGGTATGCACAGACTCTGCTCCTCCATGTTCCCAAGGCAGCACAGCCTGCCCTCCTCACAGCTGCACAGAGGCTTTAACAGAGGATGGAGTGGAGCGAAGACACCAAGGCCAAACTCTATTGCACTCCCTGTGCTGGGCCGCTGATAAGCCGCACAGTAGCTGAGATACATAAAATAAAATGTCTGGTGCTGAGCCAGCAAGGGTGGCAAATCACTCCTTTGGGATGAACTTTGCTTACCCGCCTCCGAGGTATGACCACTCCTCACTGACCACATGCTCTAGATTTTCGATTGACTGTACCTTTAACTGAAAGCAAGAAACTTTTCAACATTCTGCCTGTTCTATTTGAAATATTGCTGTCTTTCCCTGAAATTATAGATCAGCCTCCCTTCTCATCTTTTGACTCTTACAAAAATGATGCCAGGCTGTCTTCAAGTCACCGTACTTCAAATCCCTTCAAGTCATTATGTTAAAATCTGCTTGCTTTAAAGCTGTGTTCTTCAACAGCATTTAATAGTGTATCAAGCACTAAGCCAGCTGTCTTGAGTGCTTATGGGATTAAAGTTAGCTTTTAAATGTGAATAGCTGAGCTTAATATAAAATACATTGCAAAGAAATCTAAGCATTTGAGAAAGTTTGGACTTTAGGAAAGAATAAAGGCATTTCATTGCCAAGTCATGTCTGCATGCGCTAATTGTTTAGTGTTAGTCATAGCTATGTTTCAGGACTGTTTGATAGAACTGTGCTTTTGTCATGCAGGTTCACCTAAATATTTTATAAAACAATCCCACATTTTGTATTTTGCTTTGTCTCCTTAAATTTTTATTTTATTCTGTCTTATGACTTTTTTTAATTCACAGAATCCTATAAGCTGGACGGGGCCTCTGGATTTCATCTATTCAATCTCCTATTCAAAGCACAGCCAATGTAGGTCAGTTCCTTCTGTTCCTTTAGTTCCTTCTGAAATATATCAGAACTAAATCATCCTTTCCCTCTCTTTTTATTGTGTATTTCTAATGTTTATATTCTTGGCAGACAACCTTCTGAGTGCTCTTCAAGATATAACAATTCTAGTTCCCAGTTTAGGCATTCCAACTTTTCACCAAAATCTTATTAATTTCTTGAACCTGAAAATTGAATCTTCTTTGGTTCAGACAGATTCAGAAACCTGGCTTTCCAAACCTGGGAAACCTCCAGTGGTAAATATTCCCCTCAACATATAGTAAAACTGAACTAGATCTTAAAATTTAAATATCAAATGGAGTTTTAAGTGACAAGACTTCATGACTTCTTGAAATTCAAGCTCTGAATAAAACAAAAAGCTACACATTTTGAAAAATCTGTTAATCTTTCTCCTTAGAAGCATAAATTCACTTTTAACATAAAACACACCATTTTGCTCTTTATATTCTTAATAATTCTACCGTGTGCTTAATAATAGGAAATTAGCATTCTGATTTTTCTTTCTTTATAGAAAAGAAACAGCCAGTTTCTTTTCTACAGCCATGAGAGACAAAAGAAATGTTCTCTACTTTTCTGAAATATAAACTTTTCTTCTTTATTTGTGTAGTTTTTTAATACTACAAGGCATTCTGCATTATCTATAGGGTGCTATAATTAAGGTCAAATGATAGCACTTGGAATTTATCAAGGTTGTATAGAAAATAAGGTTAGGTTTTGGAAAAAGTATGCCAATTTTATCACCCTAATTTTAAAATACAATTTTGTGTACTTGAAACAATCTTTTTATAAAGGTTCATTTACTTATATTACAGCACAAATTTATTTGGAGCAGAAAAAAGAAAAAGTTGTGGATAACATTAACAAGTTTTAAAGATCCTTTAAAGTATTTATCAGATGATTTGTAAAAGATTTTCTCTCTATCTGGTTCACAATATTCTTACATATTACTAAAATATTTGTTGAAACTGAGACGAGGAATGTCCCTGTGCAGCATAGGAGAACCTATGAAAAACATAATATAAGAGAATAATACATAATGATATTCATAGTTTCGTACTACTGTCCTGGAATATCCTGTATTTTCTTTTGCCAAGTTTGGTATTTTTGTAAAGTCACAATTTTGACTCTCCTCTTTGCTACCTTGGAGTACTCCTCAAAAACTGTTCTCTTCCTGTTTTCTGCATTACCTTCAAAGAAGAAATAATAAATGTAGTGTTTATGAATACTGGACATAGCTCTGTATATTCTGGAAACTGCTTGTTCTATGAGTACGGTGCATAGATACCCTGCACAGGAATATTTTGTTGACAACACATATGCAGAACAAATTCAGAGAAAGCTTGGTACATTCCAAATAATCCTGATTGATAGGCTGAACTCAGAGTGCAAATGCTGTAACAAGTCTCCTAAACATAGTTCTCAGATCTCATACATTTTTCCCACATAGAAATGTATGTGATATGTAGCTTTCTTAGCCAATGACTTTAGTTTTGATAATAGTTTAATATTATACAGTTTTGAAAAAAATAAAACTTGGTGCCATGTGCTGAGAAGGTTCTTACCCTACTGCTGATCCTTCATTCATTTTCAGTGCTAAAAGTTGCTAAGAAATTCAGAAGTTATCTACTTTTTTCCCCTTTTCTTAATTTTGCAAAACAAGAGCACTATAGTATAAACCCACCCTGATTAGTTCTTTGGGCTATAATTACAAAATTTAATTACAAAACAGATGCTGGGGTGTAAAAGATTGACAGATGTCTTTCTTAATGCATCTGCTTACTAATAGACATTTTATATGCACAAGTTTCAAGGGCAGCTCCAGGCTGTACTTTGACTCAAAGAGGCCCTCAGCAAAGAAATATTTTTTTTCTGTTGCATTTTCATGATGTGGATTCCTATATTAATGTCAAACGAAACATACATTCACCACCATTCAGGAGGTCTAAGACCTTAGACATTTTTTTTTATCTTCTCCTTTGCCTTGATACCTGTGACCTATTCTTACTTCCTTTAGAGAAGTTATGTATTATGTGTCGGTACCAGTGTATGTTAGGTAGGTAACATGCATTTTATGTTTTACATGCAAACATAATTTTCAAAGATCAACATTTTTCCATTTTTTTCTCTTTATTTCCACAACATCTTGTATTCTTGATAGTATACAAGGGTGGGTATATTGGCAAGGGTGAGTAGGAAATCATCTCTGTTCTGTCCCATGCAGAATTGAATTTACTCCTAGTATCTAATAAATCAGTATCTAATAGATAATAGTATTGGTGTGTGGGTGGGAGATCTAACAAATACTGTTTTTTTTTCTAGTTTTCTTGGAAAATTGTCATAAATTTAAGGAAAATTATTGGAGTCACTTGCATGCACTAAAGTGGAAAGGGCTGCTGATTGTACATACACACATCTGTGAATGAGACTATGACAAAAACTATTCATAGTGTCATAGAGATCAGTGTTGGTACTGAACTCGGTCATTATTTTTAGTTTCCAAATCCCACAAATGGTCCTTTTTGTATTTTTTCATGATAGAGGAAAATAGAAAGCTGCATTGCAATTTAATTATTCAGCTTGCAATAGTTCTGAATTACAAGACGTTTAGAAGCTTTGCAGACAGCATTTGTGCCATTCAAATAGTGTAATATTCTGTGGGAAAGAGAGGTCAGAGACCTGCATAGTAAGAAAACAGAAACTAACATAAACTGTATGTGATGAACAGCATGTGATCACAGATATTGCCAGCATGTGGGTAGTTTATGAACTTCCCTAATGAATTAATGAGACCCTGACCTTCTTAGATCTGCATGTGCAAGATTTACATCAGAAAAATGAGGTGTACTGCAATTTCCCAAGTATGTGTCTTAACAAAGACTACTTTGAAAAAAAAAAAAAAAAACTTTTCTAAAGAAATAGAGAACATTTTGTTTCCCTTTGCAGTCAGAGTCATAACATAATTTTGAACACCATATTGCTATAAAAAGTGGAAAAGTGAAATAAAATGTTCTCACTAAATTTTAAAATACAGTTTTACTCTTCCTATCATCATAACACCTCTGGGCCAAGATCTTAATGAACAGAGCACTGTACAGTAACCAAGGTAAGAAAAAAAGGTCCTTCTCTTAGATAATTTGCAACAAAGCAAAAAAAAAAAAAAATCAACTGATAAGGAAGGAAAAAGACCATATAGGTTAATATAACTGATGATTGTTTCAGCACAAAAGCTCTGAAACAGTTTTAGGTGCTATGTAAGTATTATTGAAAAAGTAAAGGGATGAATTTATAAGGAGAAAAAAGAGGCAGGCTTGCATAGGGAAAGTCCATGCAAGATGGTTTTCCAGATAAAGAGGCAGTATAAAGGAAAGCATAAAACTACCAGAGATGTTTGAGTGAAGTGTTAACAATGTGATATAAGGAAACAAATAAGAGGGTATTTCCAAATACTGAAGATGGAAGAGAGCTGTAGGGTAAATTGGGGATAATCCATGATGTGCTTGAAACTAAAAGTGGCTTGTTTGACACAAGAGAAGTGGAAGTCAACAAACTGAAGTATCAAGGCAGGTGACACTGTCAACATGGCAAGGTTAGGAAATAATCTCTGCAGCTCCATTCTAAATGGACAAAAACTGTATGGGATTACACTTGTCACAATCAGTAAGGAAATGATGTTTCAGTAATTGACAAGTTGACAAGAATCATGATGAGAGTTTTAGGTATGTGCTTGGACAGAAAAGATTGGTCCTTGAAGAATCAACAACACGGAACTGAGGACCTAAAGAGAAATCTAAGTCAAAGATACATCCAAGTAATGGGCCAGAGTGACAGGAAGGATGATGTGATTAGAAAAGATGGCAGTAGAGAGAGTCTGGAAGAGAAGCTAAGAGAAATAACAAAAAATGAAGGTTTTCTTTTATTTTGGCCGAACTTAGGTAAGTAGCCACAGGAAAATTTCTGACATATAAGACATTTTTTGTCTCATCTTTGTAGAACAATATTAATGAGGTAGAATCACATTATAACGTATTTAAAAATTTAAGAAATTATATTTAAGAAAAATGAACTCATAATAATGTTTGACAGAAAGAGACAAAATCTCTTGTGCTTTCATTAAAAGTTCAGAAGACCAAAAATACTCCAGGAGATGGGTTTGCTTTTCTACTGAAATGCCTTTATCTGAGAGGTAGAAGAAATTGTCAGAATCCATCTCAGCACTGCTAAAAGTTAGAGCATCCTTTAAGCAGTCTAGTTTAGTTAGTGGCCATCAAAAAGGAGAAAATCTAATTCATACTTTCTGTTGTCTTTTCAAGAAAGTTGAGAATGAAGGTAAGAGTTGACACTGCTATAATTTTTTTCTCCACATTGGCAGTGTGCAGGAAAGGTTCATTGTTAAAATTTCTTTTATTAATAGGTATAATCTCTGCATGTACAAGGAAGCAAATAAGGAAACCACTTTTATTCATTTACAGTATTTTAAGGAAGCCAACAATATCTTTTTGGAATAGTTGGCTATATTGAAATACTTCAGATTTTACACCTTCTTGGATAAGTTGCCTGAAACAAGTTCTCCTAGTTAGTAACTAAGTAAGATTTAAAATATTTTTTTTTTCTTTTATGCTAATCACAGAATCACAAAATCACAGAATGGTTGAGGCTGGAAGGGATCTCTAGAGGTCATCTAGTCCAAATAGTTGGGAATATTTCCTATGTTATTGCGGAAGCCTGCTTGCTTATAGTTTCACCTCCTTTCATCAGTGTTAATTCCTTCTTATATTAGTAGATGTTTCCGTAGCAACTTTCAGTTCTCCTAGCTATTATACAGGCTTCAGTGGAAAATGTCTAACATAAACCCCATGATTACAATACCTAATGGATCATAGAATATATATCAATTATATTTTAAATTAAACATAAAAATGCACCTATTTATAGCATTGTATAAAAGGTTACTCTAATTTCTGTAAGCAGTTAAATTTTAAGCTCAACTTCCAGCAGATTTGTAGTGATTATTTTTGGTTTTGTCTCTGAGTTTCAGTGCTTCAACCAGCTGGACTCTCCCCATGCTTCATTACCTTCCCTAGACCTTCCCTCTTTTCTACTGACTTCCCCTCGCATTCAACATTTGAGCCCATGAGCAACTGAATTTTGTTCAGTTCTTTTTCCTGTATCTTAACTATGATTTATGTCATGTTCAACTTCTTTTTGAAATTCTTTTACTATGGAGACAAAAAAAGTGTTCAACAAAGATTGAGTCACACCTTTGAGGGAAAGTAACATTTATTTGAAACACAAGTATGCCTAAGAAAACATACCTAAAAATAGGTACAATATTTCTCTTACAGTTTTGGGAACACTTCTGTAAGATATTCTTTTTGTCTGCCAATCTATCACCTTTCAGATATTTTCTGGCCATCTCCAGGGGCTCATGTCTCTTTAACTCTAAAGAGCTCTAAAGATCTCATTTCCATCTTTCCAACTTAGTGAAACAACTGCATCGCATTGATCAGGACAAAGCACAAGGCAACGTAAGGGGCAAACAGGTCTTGCTGAGCTTTCACACTTTGCTGTTGCTCTAGCAAGCATCCTAATCTGTTGAATTTGTGAAATAAAACCTGTTAGTTAGCCGTCAAAGGAAAAAAATAACGATCTGATTAATGATCGACTAAATATATGAAAATATAGTGGATATTTATCAAATTACATTGCATACCTAATGTGCAGTTATATTTGTTTAGAAAATATTGTATAACATGTTTGCATAGACATCAATGAATACGGGGAGTACTAATGCAGTGTTAACCTGTTTTCACAGGTTTCAGTCGTTGACTGGTATAATTACTATACTGATAGAATTATTTCAGGTTTTTTTTGGAGTTGATTGCATGTCAACTCCCTGTCTATCAGTGTGTCTCAGATAATTTAAAAAAAAGTCTTCATGTACTTAAATTATCTGCATATCTCCCTAAGCATACTTATTGGCTTATTAACTTAAAAATTGGAGTAAATACAGTGTGGTTGTTGAAAGAATATAAGACTACTAATAAAATTAAAAACAAATTCATTGATGTAAACACTGCATATTTTGAATGAATATTTATTTAATTTCTAGGCTGTTTTGTGTTCTAAAATGATAAAAGATTTACTTGAAAATATTGCAGTATTGCAGGCAAATAATGACATTTTCCATTGGCTTGCATTGTCACTTCACAATCAGATACTCTTGCAGTATGAAAGCCAGAAGTAATTGTGCTCTAAGGCTGTATTAATAGTCTTTCAGATTACCCTCTAAATAAATATAATTTACCAATAAACAAACTAGTCTATGCTTTTAGGGGAGTATGAAAAGAAAACATATTCCAGCCCTATTTAAATCCAAGACCTTTGCATTTAAAACACTAGAGGAGAATGTTTAGTGGCTAGTGAATTGTTGCCTATCTGTTCCTTCTTTTACATTTTTTTATTAAAGGTTTAATATTGCCACACTTTACATGGTTTCTGCTAACTAGTCTGTGATATGACCACAAGTAAACTTCCTGGCTATGTCTGTTTTCTGAACCATAGTGCTCATACCATTTTGCCTCTGTGGGTGTGTGCCCTCTGCCCAACGCTGGGTAGTCTGTAGCTTCCTTTCTTCCCCATCGCAGCTTCCATGAAGAGAAAACTCAGAAATAGTTCTAGAAAGGAAACACCTTGATTTCATCATTTATCCTCTATGAATTATCAAAGTACCAATGCTCTTGAGTGAGTTCACTGCCTTAAAACAACTCTTTGTGAAAAATGTACCTTTAAAAAAGAAGTCAGGCAATTAGCTGTGAACTGTAGCCAGAGAAGGTAATATTTCTGGTATCAAACAAAATATATCAATTACTGAGATTTTAGAAGAGTAAAATTCTTTGGTTTCAGACTTGAGGATAATTTTAAATACATCTCTTCAATAATGCATTAAGAATATCTTATTGACAGAATCAGAGTTATTCAGCCAATTATCCTAGAGTCACAGAAACCAGAGGTGATGAGATGTCATAAAGCAAAGGTGAATTACTCTTAAAACATTTCAACCATTTTTTACCTCTAATGGAAAGTCCGTAAAATCCCTAGGAAATTCAGTACTTAACTAACTCTGAGATTTGAAAATATTGTCACTTGCTTCTCTTGCATCTTGCTTCTCTTTCAAAAAATCGATTTTCTTAAGATTTCCCTGTGGAACAAGAGGGTCTTCATTGCTGAAACAAAACCTCTGGTGTCTAAAGGTCCCACTGTACTATGAAGGCATTTTCTTTTCTTTGTCAGTGTTTCATGTACAATGATCTATTCATTTTTAATAACCATTCAGAAATGTACAAAAATTACTAATGTCCATCCCTTTCCTGACAGTTTCCTTTCCCTCATAAAAAGTATATAGAAGTTGAGATATTCACAGGGAGCAAAAAGGCTATTGGAAAAATTTCTACATTGTCCACAAGCTCTGTTGTTGAGTTTCTCCTCAGAATGGGTTAAAAGCTTATGTGACTCCAATCAAAGATCTTTAGAAGTTGCAGTCATCAAGAAAATAATTCTCATCTCAGTCTCATCTCTGTGATTCGTAGTAAAAGTCCTGTGTGAAAAACACACGAAAAACAATAAATAGTAATATTGCTGGTGGTGCAAATTATTTTCCAGCAACTCATTAATTTAAATAAGATTGTTTAAATTTCTCTAATTGCTTCAGTTAACAAAATAGAACTGTGACAGTACAAATTTCATTTTCATAGTTTATAATCTCTGATTATAATGATCCTAGCATGCATCCATCTTGTTCCCAGAGTCAAGAAATAACTGCTATTACATAGCACATCTTCAAACAGATAGTTTTAGAAATTCATCTCCTGTTGGGTTTCTAAAGGCTGGTGGTCTCACTCCAGTTTCACAGTTATATACTTGTACACTGTAGGACAGGCTAGGAAGCATGTCCTTCATTCTTATTAACCAATAGCAATTTTAATCAATAGAAAATACCTACTTATTAAAAGTACCTCTTGACAGCTTTAATTCTGAGGCTTTATATGCATCATACATCCATACAATCTTCTGGAAGAAGTCAGGAATTTTTCATTGTTTGATTTTATAATTTTTGTTCCAAGATCTTAAAGCTATCATGACTAACATAATTAATTTTAAAAGAAGGGCTACCTAATAAAATATTAATTCCATCATGGTCTGAGCTTGCTGCAGAAGTTCAGTTGACATCTCTAGGAGAATATCAGGTGCATCAAGTTCTTCAAGTGTATGTTTCCCTTATTTTTAATAGAGCCATAATAAACCTCACTGAAAACAGCTATACATTTAGGGTGGAAAATCCCTGTTAAAAGTACTCAGAAAATCCATAGTTCACATACTGAAGCCATTATATCTAATTTTACTAAAGTACAAAATGACAACTTTTTTTTCATCAAATAAATAAATAAATTTTAAAAATAGAATCCTTCTCTGCAACATAATCTGCATCTTTTATATAAAACCTCTCTGCCTCAGGTCTTACATTTTCTGAAAGGCAGCTGGTTCCCTCGACATGTCTTTTTAACAGATGATTACAATCAGAGTCTCATGTAATTCAGTAGCTGTTTTCAAAGAAAAAAAGCTCATTCTAATAACTTCTTATTAAATTCTTAGTTCCTGTAGGAGTGCTTTTGAAGGATATTCAAAGTAAATCATTTCATTTTGGAACTCAGCGGCTGGTTATCCTCATCATCTCTAATGAAAATTTATTTCAGCACAAGAATAGATTGTTGTAGCAACAATAGTTGCTACATTTTGATGTTTTCTAAAATGGAGAATTTGTGTGTGTGCATTAAGTTCTCAGCAGAGACTACCTGACCTGAAGCAAATTACTTGTTTCTTTAATAAATCAGTATATTAACTCTTTTCTGCCTACATTGCACCTTTTAGGAGAAGAAAATGTTTTAAAAAATTTTCTGCAATTTCTTAGTATCTCAGTAAACTGTGAAAAGGACATTTTCATGATAAGAAATATATTTTTATCATAACCTTCCTATTAAGAAATAAATAACCTTAGGGTTGCCTATGTTTTATCATTATTACTCCTTTTATTTATATATAAGAGTATTATTTCAAGGTTCTCAAGAGAAGAGTTCTCTAAGAACTCAAAGGTGTGCATATAGTAAGAGTTCATACCTAGACATATACTAAGTTTTTTATAGACAAGAGATAGATAGATAGATAGATAATGAGAGAAATGATTATTACAAGAAATGATTTTCCATAAATGAAATACAAAGTGTATTGATGAAGTCCCATGGGTAATGAGATAGACAGTTTCAGATCTTTTAGGAAATCCTAAAATTCTGAGAACTACTTTTTTTAAATGAGTATATATATATATATATTATAAAATATATGTGTGTATATATACAAATGGTTGGACTTGATGATCTTGAGGTTGGATCTTGATGATCCAACTATAATGATTCTACAGTTCTATGACATACATACATGCATTTGTTTGTTGGTTGCATTCATTCCTTAAGTTTGGATTGGTAGGAAAGATTGGATTGGTAGGAAATTGGGACCAAGTAGCTCTAAAAGTCATGAATGGACCATCAACTTTAGGCAAAGTCCTCTGGACTCCAGGAAAGAGCCAGCAGATCCTCAGATTTTCTGAAGGGGCTAGTTGGGTTGCATAGCTGTCACAAAATGGTCAGAGGCTCCTTATGAGATCTTCATGTGCTTGTAGCACCTTGGCCCCAGCTAGGTACTGTGAGTTTCTCCTTGGTCCTACCTGGAGGACTGTTACCTCCACAGTGGTGGCACGTCCTCTCCTCAGGCCATAAGGGCTCCCCACAGCTGCAGTCTTGAAAATGTATGCCTGCCTCCAGTGCTGTCTTATATCTCTGACTTGCAACTGGCAAATTCCTCAGCAATCTGTCATGCTTGATAGTGAGAAATCAAAGTAAGCCACTCATAGAGACCTCCTGATCAGCTCTGTCAGAATTCAAATAGAGAGTTCCAAATCAGTGTTTTGAGTGTCCTTGTGACAGACATTAAACAAAAAGAAAATTCTTAAAAATGAGAAATGTAGTGGTCCTGTCAATTAGCTGACACTGACAACTACTTCCTTCTCCAGGCTCTTTCAAAACTTTGTCTTTATACAAACAATTCTCTCCACTTTGACCAGGTTAAATGTTGAAAGCAAACAAAGCCCCCACAAAGTAATAAAAATGGTACTATCATTAAAGGGGCAATGGTCTAATAAGAAGCTCTGATTTAGAGATTATAATTTTCTTTGTTTCCTAGTTCACTGCCCATTCACCTGAGCTTATGTGGGATATTTGCTTCTGCTGTGGGCATCTTCTCTGGAGTCCTGCAGCTGCCACCAAGCAGCCCTGAAACACTAGAACTGGTGTGTCTGAATAAATCTATCCTCTAGAAAAAGAAGGTACCAATATGGCACATAGTTGTGACAAAGAGAAATTTTATTCTGCTGTTTACAGAAAATTTCTATTTATCTTTGCTAATATATTTATCACTAACCTATTTGAAGACTCTGATGACTTTTAATCTTCAATCATATCTGAGAGATTGAATATATAATGCTTCGTTTGGTAAACAGGCAGTCCTTTCTTCTCAAAAATGCAATAAAAAGGAATACCTATGGCTTAAACTTATTCTTAGACTGACATTTTAAAATACAGATGTTCAATTGCTCCAGCTATATCTTTCCAGAAAATATCTATATCTATATATATTTAGGCCTAGATATTCTTTAACTATGACAAGATTGATAAGGTTACATTTGCTCTGTCATTGATGTAAACATTAACATAACTAAGATTTCTGTGTAGTTATAGCTGCACAAGTCATAGACCTGGTTACAAAATAGTCCCCCAAATTTGTACAACTTCTCTAACAGTTAAACCAATGCTGTGATGTGCGCAGTCATGTTGCCATTTGATTATGTCTGTTTTAGGTTTGTCTTCAACCTGAGAAGAGAAAACTTTAAAATAGCCCTCAGCTTCTCTCAGGGTCTGCACCTTATGAGCACTGAGCTGACAGGAACACATATCATTCGTTCAGAAAAATATGGGGGAAAAAGGCTTATTTTTTAAATCTTGGTGATGTTTTGCTATGATTAGGTGTCTGAGCCAGTGGGGAAAAATGACAAATAGAGGTCATTGGCACTCTGGGAGGGGTAGCATTGTATTTGCATAGTGTTTTCCCTGCTATATAATCTATCTTTATCTGCTCAGTTTAAAGCAAGTGTATCTTGCTTTTGAACTGATATTCCATACCAGGCTTCACTGTTCTGAATTCAGTAGTAGAGTTGCATCAACTAATAGGAAAATTAAACTCTTTAAAGGAAATCTTTATCCTCTAATTTCATACTTTGACTAGTTTGTGCTGTTTTTATTATGTACTTTTTTAAAGGACTCATCCTTCATTAATCTATGCTATGACTCCTGTTATAAATATAAATAAATTATAAAATATAAATATAAGTATAAATATAAATATAAAAACTTTGGATTTATTTTGTTTGCATTTTTATCACTGATATCAACAGTTAGTATTTCTTAGAAAAATAGGACTTCATTGTTTGAGATTAAATGTTAAATATTCTCAAAAGGTGTGATTAAGAAAAAAAACAACAGTGTGATTAAGAAAAAATAATACTTTGCATCATTTTTAAATTAATTATTAGCTCTATGTGCTAAAGTAACATGTTCTGTGACACATTTGTCAATCCCAATCTGAATTACAGCTCCAACTACAGCTCTGCAGGCGCAGGTTCATCCTCATCCAGAACTAATGCACCGTGGCTGAAGGTTTGATTTGTTTTCTGAGAAAGACAATAAAAAATCTCCTGATGTCAGTTACAGAACAGCAGAAATCCCCAGAAATTCATTATTTCGGTATTAAACACTTAAAGCCCTAAAGTAAGAAAGCTGCATTAGTAAAAGAAAGACAAAATCATATTATTCTTCTGTGACTACATGAGGAAAATGCAAGAAAAAAATAAAGGAACATCATTAAGGCACATAGAATGGTCAATTAAATAACATTAGCATGGATACTTAAATTCATATTCAGCGAAGGCAATATTTAAAAATTCATTTTCTGTATTATTCATTCTCAAGAATTGTAATGGTTAGACGAATACATATAAAATTGTACCTTTTACTTTGCATTTTGGGAAAAAAAAAGACACCCTCATACCCTTAGCTATATAGTAGAGAGTTCCAAATATGATCATCTGTAAAAAAGTCTATTTATACAAAAGGATATAGCTACACAACAATTGGAAGGGACGTCAGTGCTACATCTACATTTGACTGTATTTTCTCAATAAGCTAATAGTAGTGTGGATTCAGAAAATTATAGAACTCATGTCTACCAGTGACTTTGATTTCTACTCTAGGAGAGGGTTAATTCACTCTTCTTGGAGCAAAAGACATAAAGTGTTCATATTCCTGTATCACATGCAGGATTAAGCACAGCTAAAGTTAGTTCTGCAGTATGATGTCACTACACTCAGGGTTGAAATTTGTTGGTTATTCATAACATTCTTTTTGAACTTGGTCTTTATAATGAAGAAAACTTGAATCTAGAGTCAAATATGGGGAAGGAAAATGTATGTTTTAATAGGCCTCTGAAATCTAAGAACCAAGCTTCTAAAAGGAATTAGTTCTCAAGAATAAAGTAAACTTTCACTGAGAAGCTCCTGATCTGAGAAACTGCTAGAGGACATTGTTACAGAGATCAATCAATTTTAGATCGATTCACAACTTTGTATTTAACAATTAAAATATATTCTATTTAGAAGTTATTTAATGAAGGCTATATACAGCGGAGAAAGGAATGTCCACTAATATCCTTCTATTCAGTCAAGAAGAATTTTCGGTTTTAAAAATACCAGTCATGTTTAACTTCCTTATCCATATATATACTTTCATATTTAAGACATTATTAAAAATACAGAATTATTATACAGGGAAATATGGAATTTTTTCCTCAAACACAGAATTTAACCATAGTATTGCTCAGAACCTAAGAACCTAATTCATAGTAAACCAAAGGATTTCAGAAAAAAAGGTGGCAGGAAATAGAACGAGGTTGATGCCCAGTTAGAATATAGAAAAGACTAAAAGAGTAATATAAATGTTTTAAAACAAGGATAAAATAATAAGTAGCTGTGTTCTGTGGCTGCAGACAGGACACCAGCAAAATCTTTTGCATGTGAATTATACAGCTAAAAGGCCAGCCACTAACTACTTTCTTTCATTTGAAAGCAAGTATAGACAAAATATGAGAGATTTCTTGTAAGCACTTGCTTTTTGAATATCTTCAAACAACCAGAATCCTGTCTTGTGTGGCACATTAATGTGTATACAAGATTCGGAGGATAAGCTGATTTCTTTGCCTAAAAAATCTAAATAATCATTTTATTCTTTAGATACTGGGCCTATGAGAAAATGCAATCAGATAAATTTGTCTAAACAGCGCTACTATTAAAATCACAGCATCACAGAATGGTTAAGGTTGGAAGGGACCTCTAGAGATCAACTCCCCTGCTCAAGCAGGGACACCTAGAGCACAGGGTGGCATCTAGGCGGCTTTTGAAGATTTCCAGAGGAGACTCCACAACCTCTCTGGGCAGGCTGTTCCAGGGCTCTGTCACCCTCACAGTAAAGAACTCTTTTCTCATATGGAGATTAAACTTTCTATGTTTCAAATTACATCCGTTACCCCTCATCCTGTCACCAGGTACCATGGCCTACATTCACCCCTCAGGTACTTGAACATGTTAATCAAAAACCTCTCACATCTCTAGACTAAACAGTCCCAGCTCCAGTCCCTTAATCATCTTTGTCACTCTATACTGGACCCTCTCTAGAAGCTCAATGTCCCTCTTGTACTGGGGAGCCCACAACTGCACAAAATGCTCCACGTGTGGCCTCACCAGAGCAACATGTCCCTCTTGTACTGGGGAGCCCAGAACTGCACACCATACTCCATGTGCAGCCTCACCAGAGCTGAGCAGAGGGACAGGATCCCCTCCCTCGACCTGCTGGAGGCATTCCTCCTGATGCAGGCCAGGATCCCTTTGGCCTTCTTGGCCACAAGGGCACACTGCTGACTCATGATTAACCTCTGTTGGGAGACGCAGGTTTAGGTTTGGATGGTGCTGTATTAAGAACATCATTCTGATAGTATCAGGTATGGATATACGGGGGGGGTACCCCTGACCCATATGTCAGCAGCACTGACCCATATGCTCAGTCAGGGAGGCCTGACTGAGCAACTCATAACACCTACTGGGAAGGCTCCAGAAACCCAGAGGGGGGGCTGGAGCTCCTGAAGGTGGGGGCTGGGGTATTCTGCCCCGGCCAACGGACCACCTACCCACAGGGCTCCACCAACCACGGGGATCACCAAATGAGCACATACCCAATCCCTTACCTCGCTCCTCCCTTTCTCCTGCCCTTTACCTTCCCTTTATAAGTTTCTGTTCTTCCTGATTAAAGAGTCGGTTGACCCTGAACCATATTGGTTACATCTTTTGTCAGCCGTCCGGGTGTTTAGACAGCTGGTGCTGCCTGTCCGCATACAGGGCGCCGTCGGTGCGGCTAAAGCCCTGCGGCGCACCCCATGACCTCCTCACCTTGGGTGGGTCCGACCCGACTGGGCCAGCCCAAGAGAGAGCCCCGGCGCGGCGACGTCCTCCTTCCGGCCCGCGACCAGACATCGCAGAGGATCCAGGATCCCGGAGGGTGAGACAAGCCGGTTCCCCGGGGGGGGCCAAGATCACGCGCGGAGGGTCGGCGTGTCAGCCAAGCCTGAAGACCTGCGGCCTAGTGCCAGCCCCGACCAGCAGCCCGCGACAGTTGGTGACCCCGACGTGATCCCGCTCATGGGAGATCGGACACTCACCCTCCTTCCCTTCCGGACCTGAGTCCCGACTCCGCTGGATGGACGTCGCTGGGTTGTCGTCCGGGAGCCATGGGATCCTGTGTATCCAAGCCGACCTCTCTCAGGTGTGCCCAGAGGCTTGGGCCTTCCCAGGCCCCACTTCCCAGGACGCACTCCGCGGGTGGTGTATGGTGGGGTAG
>VWPW01009211.1:0-20891 GCA_013389825.1 Crypturellus undulatus
AGGGAGACTGACACGGCTCTAACTGCAGCGCCGCTGCTCTGCGCCCAGCGGTCTCCAGGCTTCAAATGATAACGTAAAGGAATGCTCTGTGCAGCCGCTTCTCTTGGGCTTGATTCGAGACCAGCAACTCGTCCTGGAGGAATTGCAGGAAAAAAATACGTTACTTGCTAACTTTTTGTTTTCAAGTGACTCCTAGGTAAGAGCAATCTTTTTGGGAGCCTATGCAGACATTTTACAGATGCAATAAACTAAGTATGTGGCTGAGTGAGCTCCAGCTTTCTGATGTATGACCCGGACCACAAGGTTACGGCCTCCTTCAGACACAGGTGAACATCCCTGACTGTCAGGTACAGAAGCTGCTTTTTTCTTGCTGATTAGCAACATTTTTATCTTCACCAAATATGGGCAAAAAACCCCACAAAACTCCAAAACCTGTCCAAATAATTAGTTTGAGGGAGAAGGAGGGGAAGATCGCATTGGTGACAGCCAAATATTTGAGGTCTGGGTTGGAAGCAAAGATCTGTTTAGGGGCAAGACCAAGAAATTGCTGTTGCTCACTTGCTGCCTGGAAGCCCACTCTGCAGCCAGTCTACTGCACTGCTCTTGTGTTTTATACAGGAAACAGTTACTTTCAAAAGTATAATTCAAATGCATGTTAACACAAGTCAGAATGATGACAGACCAATCCTCATATCACTTTTTTCCACCACTCCTGTGGTGCTTGTAAAATCAGGATAGAAGTAGTTGCTCCTGTTCATCCTTTGACCTTTCAGTAGCACCAACTATAGCGGGAGTCACCATCGTGAGGCGGCTCAGTTACACAACGTAAACTCAGTTATACAACAAACAGCCCTGAGTACAAAGCAAATACAGCGAGTCCCAATTCACCAGGGATCGGCGAGAGTGAATCACTCGTTATCTCCAGGGCAGCTGTTCTCTCTCTGTTTCAAATATTTTATTTAATGAACATGATAATGGTAATGGAACCAGCAAGGTTCTGGTGGAAGATGGCTCTGCAGAGAGAGGCAGTCTGGCACGTCTGGCCTGTAACCAGAAAGGAAGATGTATGAGTTGCAAAATATGTCTGTCCAGGTTTCAATTAGCAGCCAATATTCTCTTTCAAATGAAAAATTATAGCCCTCATACTGTCACAAAGGAAGAGGGTCATGGATGTGAAGCCAGTGAAGGATAAACATCGTGTTTCTGTAGCTGAGCTGACTCAAAACCCCACGCGCCCACCACGCTGCGAGGCCTTGCCAGCACTAGGAACTTAACACAGAAACGGAGGAGTCATAATCCATCATCTGCTTTTTTTTTTTTTTCATTTATGCGAGAATTTAATAAAAGTCCTGATGTCCAGAATAATTAAATAAGCTACATAAATAATGAGCACACTTGGGTAGTTGCATTCTGCCCCATTTCTTCCCATGCAAAGTGGAGATGGTAACACCTGCTTTCCAAAGTCACTCTGAAGCCTTTGGAATTTAAGATTTTCAATTCGGATACAAGCAGAAAGCATTGTGGGCTCTTAAAAATCTGTTCAGGCGGCAGACACAGGAGCTGGAGCAAACAGGTTCGCTTTGTTTCTGCAAGTGACTTCTCAACGTAAACTGCAGACGCACGGGCCCACGTTCTTATTATTTTCCAGGGGAGATTTAAGGTGAGGCTCATACCTGCCGTTGGGCACTCAGGTTCATATCTCTCCTTTATCTGCTTATTAATAACTCCATTAAAGCTGTTTGTTTCCTGAATCCATTTCCCAGGAAGGCTCGATTACTCTCCGGACTTCATTCAGTCTGAACACTGTGTCTGAGCTGAATCCCTCTCTTGAACAAAACCTCCTTAAGACAAATGAACGCGAAGGTTCACACTCTAAACGTGCCAGCTTGCTGGTTTTACAGTTCAGTTCCAGTCTTTACTGAGACACAGAAACATGGGGAGGGCTGGCAGCTGCCTGAAATAACTGAAAGCAGTATAATAGGAAAGAGGATGATCATCTGCAATGAAGTAAAATCTAAGCAGCACATTTCGCAAAGGCGCATTATGGATTAGCAGAACTGCCTCTCCCCTCTCCCTGCTCAGCGCCGCTGCAGGACGGCTGCAGCGAGACCCGTTCCTGGCTTCTCCCATCTCTTTCCCAACCCCCTTAGTTTCCCGGTCCTCACTCTGACCCGGGCTCAGACGACCTAATACATAATAGGATTTCACCAGCACCGACACTGTGAACGGTCTTAACTATTTCCTAGAGCGCCTTTCACTTTCCAGATGATTTAGATCTGCCTAAAAGATCTCCTAGAAGATGGGAAGCTTTGCTAATTACATCACTTAAATCTGTACGTGAAAGCAAGTCACACTCCTCCTAATAAAGCTGGATGTTTAAAAATACACATTGCCTGCACTTAAACATTTGAAATATATTGTAAATTTTTAATGGCTTTGTGCCACTGGAGGTACAAGGGCTGCTGACAGACGAGGCAGATCAGAGAGAGCTTCTTCCTGACACCGAGCTCTGAAGGACTCAAGCGTGGATAAGGATGTTATGTAATACAGGCTTCTGGATACCACTGAAGTGCTTTACAATTAAGATGGAACATTAATAAAAGACTTAAACTGCAAACCTCCAGCTATTAGAAGGATTAGGACTCCGCGCGGGGCTAGGGAATGCACACAATGTCACAGCCATCTCCCTGGCTGCGATCAAAGCAGAAGAGGAGCTGGAGAAAACTGCACGCGGAAGGAGAGCAGAAGCCCTAAAAACACTAACAAAAACTTCTGTGGAAACTGTAATCGGCAGCAGCAAAGGGAAAGATGGTCGGGATGGAGCCCAGCACTGCCGTGGCAGCAGGTCTTGCTGCAAACTGGGGAGGAGCAGCCACTCATTTACACCCCTGCGGTGATCCCAGCTTTCTGGGAATAGCAAGGGAATTTGCACTCTGTATTTGTCAGTCGGCTGTGACATTGGCTCGCTGCATCTCTGCCCTGGCACAGAGCAACTGGTCCCAAAGCTTACAGGCACAGGGCTATGTAAGTGAACTGAGGGTTATTAGATTTATTTTCTGCAGATTGATTTATTTTCATCTTCAAAAACATTCTCTCCAAGGAAGTGCCCCCAAGGGTATTTCCTTCAAGACTCCAGGTCATTCGCCTGCCCATCTCATGGGAACAGTTAACTCAGATGGCCTCCATATCCAAATATCATTTTGTTATGTGCTGTATTCAGGCAAATAGCACTGACTGCATTTTGAATATACTCCTTACTTAGGGAATAGGCTACATTGGGGAGACTCAGGGAAAACAGACCATTCTCCTGCAGCGTTTTTCATTGCGAGAGCCCAGCTGGAGCTTGTTCCAGCCATGGACATGACAGCGAGAAGGAAGACAACCAGAAGGCAGCTTTATTTTTCTTAATACTCAATCTTGATGCACTTGAAATGCTTAAGAGGTTTCAGTCAAATCAGGCAGTGAAAACTCATTAAGAAAGTATAAACTATGACATGTTGCACTCCATGCAAAAAAAATGAGCATCAATTATGTTTTGTTAAGGTGAATATAAAAAAGGAAAGCGAAACCCCAGCCGTGCATGTGATTGGCCAGCTCTTTACTTTTTCAAAGATTTTTAAGGGATCTCTCTCAAGATTTTTGCTGCACATTTGAATTATGGCCTGGCCTCTTTTTAATGAGCTGTTTCTCCCTCTGTCCCCCGCCCCCAAATTTTCAAGTCTGACTGAAGGTCCAAGTTCCCATTTGTGGCAATCATCCAGTCCAGGGGTACGTGTGAGCAGACACAAACACAATGCGAACACAGAATGCAGCAAGAAAGAGATCTGAGACAGAAGGGCACATTAAGCTCCAACACAAAATCATGTAAAATCACAAACATGCTTTGACAACCAGTAGAGACCAAGAAACTAAGCAGCATATGGGAGAAGATGTAAAGAATGTCACGGACTGGGTAGCTTGGCAAATTTTGCAAGGAGCAGTTTGCACAGCACTAACTGCGTTGCTAACTCAGGTGGACTGCTCATAGCAGGAAAGCTCAGTGCTACAGTGATAAATTAATAGGCAATCAGCTTGAAAGGAAACAAAACATTTATTAAGTTGGACAACAGCACAAGAGTCAGTACAATGCCAGAAACGGCCCAATGTGCAATAAAAAAATAGTGAGTGAAGCTAAAATGTAGAGATTATCCTGATGAACTTTATATCCTTAAAGGCTTATACAGACTAGACCACTGAGTAAATAGGAGAGTGAAAAAGCATGTAAGAGTAGACGCAAAAACTATTATTCCCGTGCCAAAGGCATGGCAAGACTTAGGCTTGAGCAAGCGGCGGCACATGGGAAGGTTATTAGAATGTGAAAATTAAAGAAAGGTTTGATAATGGATTTCCAGTTTAAAGAATCTAGTCACGTCCCTCCCTTTTCCATGGTGGAAACTGTTAGCAGTCTCCGAATCACCAGCTAACTTCAAAAGGTAGCGAGTGACAGAAAAGAAAGTGGCAGGATCCTTTCTCCGGGGCACTGACACTGTATCCTGTCACTACGGGTAACTCCCAATCCAACAACGTCACGGAAAACAGCATTAATATAATCGTTATTGTAAAGAACTATAACTATAGTGAAATGCTGTTAAAAAAAAGTTAGTCATATGTTAATATGTATTTAGCATTAGACAGTTTGATCTGTAGCAAGTTAATCCAACAGACATCCAGCTGAATTCACAGCTCGCACCTTTGTAAAATGGAGCGTTGGGGACGTGGAAAGACATTCAATCAGAATATTAATGAACATTATTAGTTATTATTACAGCACAAATAATCCAGCGCAGTGATGGCAAGAACAGAGTATGGAATTCCACATTATTACAAATATTTCCTTCTACTTCCTTGCTGTAGTGACAATGCACAAGATTAACTAATCAGTTACTGCCACAGCAAAATCTCTACATTTTCCAGCAGAAAGACTGGGTAGAAAATTAAGAGTTTTTTTTTCTTTTTCTTTTCTATTTTTTTAACAAACTCAGGTCAATTACTTATTGTGCCTTTGGAAAATGTCACCTAGAAGTCATTTTTTTACAATCTGAAGATATTTTAAAAGGGGCTTGCCGATGTCATTGGTGTGATAATTAGCTGAAGCTTTCAAGCTAGACGTGATGCACTGGTCTGTAAATCAGCTTCCTCCTCTACCAAAAGGACTTACGTGATTTTATTAGCAATGTTCCAAAGTTCATTAACACTTCAAATTACCATCCTCATCTCCAAAGTTTCGCGATTATTGTCAAGGGCGAGATAAATATACAATTACAAGGAAGAATACACTTACTAAATAAAGTAAGTCATTCCTGAAATGTTATTAATGTATTTACAACTAAAACTTCAAGATAAAATTTATATATAATTTTGGCTTTATAGCATAAGCTAATAGTCTCTGATGCAACAAATTAGAAAACCACACTAATAAAATAGGAGTTCTCATCCGTAGACAGTGTATTTAACCAAAGCAAAATGGAGAATTACAAAAGCGTAATGAAAACAGGTGAAATTGAAATTGAATTTGGGGAATTTGAAAAAAAAAATATGAAGAGATGTATAAAGCAGGACACAATAACAGCAACATCTCAGAGTGCCCTGGATCTGCTGGCCTTGTGAACACGATGCGAATACGACACACACGGTGCTAATCACTAGTTATAAAGGGGTGTTCACTCGAGGTTGTGAGCACAGCGGGATGTCCCTAAGACAGACACACACTGCGGACCAGCAAACAGCGTGTTTCCAACTGCAGGAGCCCGAGTTCTTTGCCGGAACAAGTGTCAGCCTGGTAACAGTCAGAATAAATGAAACAACTTAGGCTGGACGTGGTATCCACAGCTGCAGTTATGACACCCTTAACAGCAGCAGTTTTATACACTGAGACACGTCCCCAAACGCAAGCAACACTGTAAAACCTTCAGAGATTAATGGTGATGTTTAGCACACTGATTTTAAGCATTCAAAGCTGTGTATCACAGAACTCTTGCTTTATTAATTTTTATTCTAACGACATTTTGGCTTGGACAGAAGGATGGAGTATTGGGCACTTAAACAGTTTTGCTTCCCAGAGACAAGAGCCCTGTGGACGATGTGCAGCAGAAATGCATGGTGGCAAAGCAAGTGAAATTTGGGCAGATTACTTAATATTATGCAAGCACAGCCCTTGCCTGCTCCCTACAGTGATTTCTGCTGGTAGGAGAGCCTGGAATTTTTATAAGAAGCAATACTTCTCCATTAGAATAACACTATCACAAACATACACGTTCAAATAAGATGTCCGTGGTAAAGGCTGCTGATTGCATGGGCCAGGCTAGAGTCTCATTCCCAGCTTGAACTGGCCAAGATACAAGTTTTCCCCCAGTTCTCCTCCCCTCTCACTGCTCTTCTTGGAAGCAAAGTCCAGTCCTGTTATTTGTATTCCCATTTGCAGCAGGACCCTGATCTGGAACACGGCATCAGTTAACACCAGCAAGAGCCGAGCTTTCCCGGGCACCGCTGTGAGCCCAGGGCCAGGGGGCTGGCATAGGAGGGACCAGCAGCAGGAAGGTCCTAAATGAAGAAATGAAGTACATTTCCCTTGGCAAGGAGGTTTATCGGAGTGCAACAAAAACAAGCCCCATCCCTCCTCCTCTGCGCACACACACACACACCCTAGAGGCTTTTGCAAAGCCACAGGAACAGAAATAATTTTGTTTGAATCCATCAAGCATTAAAATCCTTTCGCTGAGGGATTGAAGAGAAAAATGAGCCGGAGACAGGAATTAGAAGCTCTCTGCCTGGGCTGTCAAAAGGGATTTTCCCCAGATACAAAACAAGCAATTGGAATTGCAGGGAGGTAAATCCCTTTTAGTCTCTGACGAGTGCGTGGCCTCCCGGTTCGCCTCCTGGCCCCTACCACTCCGGGATCCTGCAGCCAGGATCCGTGGGATTCGTGGCCGGAGAAAGCCCATCGCTGGGATCCCGCTCCAGGCTCTGCCCAAGAGCCGTCAGCTTCAGGCTCGGAGCAGCTTGGGCTTTCTGCGGCCAGCGGGAGCTCCCTGCTGCCTGAGGCACTCACGGGGATGGAGAAAAGGCAGCTGTTGAAAGGATAAACCAACAGCCCCAGGTACCATTTTATCAACCCTGAAAAATTTTTGGAGAAACAGGGAGCAAAGCTGACACCATATTTGCAACTATGACATATCTTCTTTTACTGTGCAAAAAAATGAAGATGACCGTCCATGTGCCTGAAATATGGCCTGTTCTCTCAAGATGAATACAGATACATTGGCAATATTTTGTTACGTTTCAGTGGTCTATTTGCAATCATAAGAGCCAGAGCTCTCCTTTTCTGAAAATGAAACTCAGATTCAGGAAAAGGCAGCAGCAGTTTGGGACACTTGGGGCTACTGTGCAGCAGGAGGCTGCCATTCAGATCACTAGCGAGAGCCTACGAGAAACATCTCACATTTACAAATCTTCACAACCTTATAACTGGTCTTACAGAAGGAAATGATCCTCACAATACTTTCATGCAGGATAGATTGTCCCTTCAGTAAACTGTTAAAATCAAGGACAAGGGAATTATTCATGCTATAGCATCTATAGAAAGATGATAAACACAATACACTATAAAAAAGGCCAGTGTGCTGCTGGGTCCATCGTGTAGAGATGCAGGACTGCCAGAAGAGAGAACACGAAAGAAACCTGTGGGTCTAACCGCCTTAAGGAGGAGCTGGGACTTTGTATTTATCAAACTGCACACTGATTATACACTGTGAAACCCTAATAGCGGCAGTAGGGATACAAAGAAAGAAGTAGAGAGAAGAAAACAAGAAGATGAAGAGACAAATCTGAAGCATTTAACCTATGGGCAGGTGCCTACAGAATGACAGGAGCCAACGGCCCTCTGATTGCTGTATGGGTTTTAGCATACGGAGGAAGAACAGGGTAAACATTCATGCAGCAGGATCCCCGGTGCCATGTGGCTTCAAATTCAAAAGCTGTTCAGGAGAACAGACAACCTGAATAAGTTTAGTTTAACATAAAATTCAATAATTCTGATAAATACTAATGTTTTTCAAGATAACGGCTGTAGTTACCTAGATACAAAGAGCTATGTGTTCATAGTAAATATTTTCTTCTACACATGCTGTCCTCCACTGTTGTGCAATATGATTTCCTATTGTTCTATGGCAATAGAACTACCACTTAGGTGGTGTTTCATAGTTGTAGATCACACTGTGCTTAACCCAGGGGGTATCATTATCTCGGTCTTACATACAGAGTCACTGAAGCACCTAGAGAAGAAATAAGCGCATGGAAAGATCAGAAAAAACAACTACACATTTACAAATTATAGCGCTAACTCCCATACAAGAGAAACCCCAGGAGGTTTAGGTGGGATTTGCTGGCAGCACGACTGTTTGAAAACACCCGTGAAAAGAGCTTGTGTTAATGCAAAGTCAAGGGCAAACATGGGCAGGCAAAGAGAAAAGGCAAGGTGCTCGAGCCATGGTCACGGGTCAACGGAATCGGCAGCAGCGAGCTTGGCAACCAGAGCAGAACGAGTCTGTTCACACTGATGACACCGACGGTCATCTCCGGCTCCCCGAGGAGCTGAAGAGTTAGCAGCAGCATCTTAAGCTGGGACCGGAGCACTCAGAGAGCTGGGCAAAAGGCTCGGGGAAGGGGCCGCCTCCGGGGGCGACGCGGGGGTAATTTGTAACTCAAAAGCTCCGTGCGGTCCCCACGGCCGCCCCCCTCCTCCCGCTGAGGATGCTGCTGCGCTGAACCTGAAAGGTCTGGTTAAAAATAGCTTCTCCCTGCAGCTCCTCACCGAGCCACTGAGGCGGAATGAGTCATTCCCGGCGGCTCCGGGGCCCCCCCAAGCCGCCTGCGTCAGGTTGGGCGCGCGGCTGCCAAGAGCCATGGGACGCGCTGTTCCCTCGCAAAGGGCAGTGGCCTTGGGGGACAGGGACGCTCGACAAACTCGCTCTGCTCATTATGCACAAGCACCCGAAAGCCACATCGCACCGTGAATAACGTAAAGTCCATCTGGAGAGGAGAGCGACAGCCCCGGCCCTTGGGCCCCCTCGGCCATCCCTCACCGGTCAGGGCTCCTCATCCTGATGTGGTTCGTTAGAGTGAGGACCAAACACCTTCCAAAGCAGCTCTTCTTCACCAAAGAACTTCCCTTTTCCAAGATGTGGCAACATGTGGCCAGCGAATGGGCACAGCAGCAATGAGTGACCTGGGACACTGTCCTCTCACTACTAGGCAGACCTCTGCGTGCCCTGCGAGAAAGCAGATGGAACTACAACAGGAAATCCAGGTTTAGATTTGCTTGTTCTGCTGAGACCTGCATCCACCAGGACCTGCATCCTCTTCTAATCCGGACAGTGCAGGGAGACAGTGACAGCTCTTTCCTAGCCTGTTGCAGGAGCACAGAGTTATTTCCCTGTGAATTCCCGGCCTTGCCTGGATGCCTGGAGGTGTCTGGAGAAAAGGGATTCTAGCAGCTTTGCTTGCAAGTGGGGGTCTGCTGAATCCTGCCCTGCCCCATGTCCCGGGCAGTAAGGATGGATGTTTGGTGAACTTTACGATGAACACCTGTGTAAGCAAGTGAAGCACAAGGCCATGCCAAGATAAGAGATACCTGTAGTGTAGCCAGTTCCTTGTGATCAGCAGGGATTTCAGAGCCTGGGATAATGGTAGGAAGAAAAAAAATTAAATAAGTTCTGGGTGGAAAATAATGGCAGGTAAGGAAGAGAACGGAAAGCTGATCTCACAACAGAGACAGGATCAGGAAACCAGTATTACTGTTATTATATGCTAGATCTGGAGATGGGGAGGGAAGAAATCTTATGGTGCTGCACCTTTTCACATGGAGAATTTACAATAACGTGATCAAAGTGATCCTGGTATGTTTTCCATAAACAATGTTTGATGGCTGTGACAGGTGGTTCAAGTACTGTGTGAGAAAGGAACAGTGGGCAAACACAAATATCATATAGTTCAGCTGGAGCTAAACCTCTACAAGTATCATTTTGAAAGAGAAAAATCACACAGAGTTATTAATAGAAGTAAGAAGTGGTAAGGATGATGAGGACCCACACAAAACCAGAGCTATGTACTTCAACTCCCTCAGTTTCTCAGTGCTCAGCAGCACAGAAACAGCTACGTTCCCCAGCAACATGGGCAGCTACTGCTGCAAGAGATGCCTGGGCTACGCTGTGTGATGGCAAATGTAATGTGCTTACGGGTCATGCTGTGATGCAAAATGATGTCAAGGGCTGGCAGGTTTCTGCTCACAGCAGAGGTGTCACAGTGGTGTCTTGATGGAGGCAGCAGGATGATGCAGTTTTACATTAGCTGCTTTTCCATCTTCCCTCTACTTTTTAATTCATCATCAAATCAGCCAAGCATCTTCTGTTCAATGTTAATGACTTTGTTCTGATAGAGTTTTAAAACTAACAGACTTCCAAATTTTACAAATTCATCATGTGCAACTTCATCATTCAGACTGTTCTACATTCATGTTGTCTGGGAATATTTTATCTCTGAAGAGATTTCTTTTTCTCTAAATAGAAGGGCTTTAATCAGGAACCAGAAACTTGAAAATCCCCTGACCTCCTTTCTACCCTTCTTCTCAACACCTAGAGAGTTATTTATTGGCACCTGCCACCTAGAAGGGACAATTCTCCTTTGTGCTAGCACTTAGGACCTCTCCTCCCACCTTTCTCATTATTTCTTCTTTTCTGTCTTCTAAAGGATACAAAGTAATCTTTATTTTCTCTTGCCTCATTCCCATTTCTGTGTCAAAAAAAAAAAAACCACCAAATGAAAAAAACCTGAAGAACCTCCCCTGCTTCCTTCTCACTATGCAGAATAGACAGGCTCACCACCTCTTCTCTCGTTTCCAAATCTTATCCTTCAGTAAAAACCTAGATCCATTGCTACTGGCCACTATATTCCTAAGCCTCTCTGGGGCACCCGGGCGTTACAAAGGTTGCACATCTGCAGACTAATTGCATCTCAAGAGTGTTTCTGGGTTATTCCTGAGTGCTGACTCCAGCTCCAGTGTTGTGTGATGGCTAAGTAGATCATAAAGGTCAATCCCTCAACACTGATCTCAAGCTGTGATTGTCCTTTAATGATGGGAGAAAGAGAGAATGGGTGAGCCTCTGGCATTTGGTTAATTTCTTAACAGTCTAGGATTTCTTTTAGTTGTCTGATTAAGTAAATTATATTTTAAATCTTTAAAACATTCATTGTCCTGCTCTGTTTATCAATTGAGAAACTTAAAACTTGGGTCTTTCGTTGCATTTTGATCCCAGTGCAGCTTATTTCAGCCATAGCTGTAGGTCTGTTTCTTGCTGCTCAAGCTCACATATACTAGCCAAGATGCAGGTCAGAGAGATATCTCAATATATAAGAAAGCAAATTCTTCATTAACTTGTAACCATAGGATTCTGCTTGTAGAGATATGACCAATGTACCTGGAAGGAGCATGTAGCCTAACACCGGGTAGAAATGCCAGCAGTAGAGTACTCTGACTACTGCTCAACAGAGAGGTTGGTGGATCCCATACCCAGGAACTACAATATATTTTCTATCAATAAGCCAAGCAAATAGGGGAGTAACAACATCTGAATAAGATGTATGTGAGACAAGAGTCTCAACAAGGGCTAAGGTTGTGGTAAGAATAGCAGAAATTCTGAAAAGAATGGTTTCTTGTGTTAAGTATTTGTAAGGGCCAATTCACCCCAAATGGCCTTTCAGGACATGGAAAACCCAATATAATTCCACTAATAGATGTCTTAATTTCCCCAAAGCTGTAAGATTCTTGCATCCTTTTGTTATTGCATACATCAGCCTTGGAAATTAAAGATACTGAAAACAACGCAAATAAAAGCTACTGCCAGGAAAGGATGAGAACTTTGACCAAGCAGCTAGTTACTTAGCTGCTGTTGCCTGTCCTGTCTTCTTGCATTCTCAGAAAAAAGAAATGAAAGAAAATATCTCTGCAAGTTATTTTTCCTGTTGAACCAGTGTTTGTGGAATCTTATCTCTATCCCTTCTCACCCGAGACCAGGCACCGCTCCGACATCCAGGTCTGTTTCATGTTGATTGAGGTCACTCCTTGGCTACCACAGCTCCTAAATGAAGAAAGAAGAGGAAGCAATTAGCCCAAATGCATTCATGGAATCAACTAAAACCACAAGTGGAAACTCCAACCAGAATTACACAAGGTATTCTACTCATTCCCTAGAAAAGCAGTGTGTTTTGAGGCTATAAAAGCTGCCCAACAGCCTTTCTAGGACTTTATACAGACTTTAAATATCACAAGTGAGAAAGATTTCTGCAGGGGTTACACCTATCACACAGGTTGGGTGTTCTGAGGTCATGCCGTGCACTCCTCAGAAAGGTACAGAGATAACCACGTATTTTCCATAAGCTCTATCCCCTTGTGCTAGAAACAAATTCCTGCTAGTCTAGTTCCAAAATGGACATAGCACTAGAAAAACGGTGGAGGAAACATTAACTGCAGACTTCAGGAACAGGGGAAACAGTTCAGAAAGAGACAAATCTACTCAAAGCACCCTATCACATGCAAAAGCCGGCTGTCCAATAACGCAGGACTTGCACAATTCAGCTCACTTTCTCCTTTTTTCTCCAAATCCTTCAATATTCCTTCTCCTTTCTAGCCCACTGGATCTACTTCCCTTTCCCTTCTGCTCATTCAACAGCATTAAGCAGAGAGGCAGCGATTATGCAGTGGCATTTTTAAAAAATTGCCAAGCGATACGGTTAGACTGCGTGCACGTACACACGGAAAATCCCCCTGAAGGAACTAATAAGGCAGACACAGGTAGCCGATGCCCCGCGGCTCTTGCAGTCTTGGCCGTGCTGTACAGGAACAGCCATGGCCGAGACGTGCTGTCATCCTACCTAATTATAGGAATGATTTAGGACAGCTGCAGAGGTGCAGGCAGTTGTATCTGCTGCTGTTGTTGCTTAGCAGGAAAAAAAGTATTCCTTTTAGACCATCCAGACATTTCAGTTTGTCTCAGATCTAGGGCCCAGCTAAAAAAGTGCGCAAGAAACTGATTATTCCACTGTAGATGGGAATACGGAGGAGGTCCCCATCTGCGTAGGACAGCTCTCCGCCTGTTGCAGACTCACACCAGTCAGTCACTATCATCTGCTCTGCGGGATAAAAATCCCCCAGATGCGAGGCACTCCAAGCAGAACTGCCCATCTCCTTTACAACGCTCACGGCTCATCAGCAGGACCAGGAGAAGGTAATTTCTTGTTCATCCAAGGTCCTTCTCTCTCCTCTTTTTTTCTTGGAACATTTTCCTCTCTCCTTCCCCCATGTTAGAGAGGAAACAAAATCTGAAAGACAATTGCCCAGGAGAAGGCCAAGGGAACTGATTTTTGCTCCTGACTTCAGGAGTCCGATTGCTCCGATTTCCAGTGGATCTTCTCCAACACCATGTTTGTACCTGTCTATCACTGATACTGTTGCACAAAACACAGACACACACCTGAAATTAGTGCAATGTGCCGGAAAAAGACATCACTCCATCCCAAGGGAAAGGAGAGGGAGAGAGGGCAAGGAGACAACTGCAGGGGAGCACAGGACGGGGAAGAAAGGCCAAGCAATATCTGAAACGGCAAATCTTTCTTTTTGCTTTGTACGTCTTCTGTTTGTTTCTTTCTCACATTAAAGTTCGGGGGTTTTATCCCTTGGTAGGAACTAGAGTGATCTACAGCATTGTAGGCATCTATAGCTTTAAATTTAAATTGAGCACAAAACTGACTCTCCAGTTTCTAAAGCGCTGGAAGGGAATGGGCAGGAGGCAAGCGCATCCCTGAGGAAGCCAGGCTGCTCTGGCAAAGCTGCTGCAGCAGCAAAGCTATTAATAAATGTTTGCAATCTTTTAATCGTTGTGCTAAATTGCCATCATGTTCCTGCAAACCCCATAGTGTGTCAGTGCAGCTGCCTCCTCCCGCCCGCCCGCCCGTGTTCGCGCATGTGAGTGAGGGGGAACATCAGGAGCGGGCTCATATCCGAGGGCTGCTGCAGACTTAGAGGGAAAACGATTTTGACAAGTGACTTTTAAAATCTTCCGCATTCAGAAGAAAGTGGCCCTATTAGTTACATCTATTAACCGTACTTTCACTTGGCTTTCCTTCACCAGTGAATCTTGCCTGACACTAAACCTTCCAGATACTAAACCTCCTCCACAAAAATATCATCTTCGATTCGCTGTGGCTCGAGACGTAGCTCGAGAGGCCAAGTCTCCGGCCATACGATAGCGCCGCAGCGGGATGGAGCACCCCAGCTCGCTGTCGTTCTCACTTAGACAAAGACATTCACGGCAATGGAACATCTTTTGTTTGCTTGATCCAACTCCGTGCTGAGCCGATAAACATCGGGATGCAACACAAGCACATATCGCTTTGCAGGCTTCTTCTGCAGGGCCAGTTAATCAGAATACAGGTGGTCAAAAAGGCTGTGATCCTATTTATGGCAACAGATACCATTCCGGGATGAAAAGCATTAATACTTCTAAATAAATTCTCTATTTCCCTCTCCATGTGTCTCTAGTATACCCATTATTGTCCAAACTAGGCTCTAACAGTCAAAGCAATCTTCTAACGTCATGGTGGAGATCAGTTTAATCCTTTTTCCGTTCCCTCCCCCAGCTCAAACTCTCATCTTTGTCCTAATTATAATAGCATTTGAAATTATCATGGTTTAAAAAAAGATGCCAGCTTATATAATATTCTTATTGCTTATTAATGATTTCCGAAGGGAGAACAGGGGGAGCTGCTCTGTGGGAATTATGCAAAGGAAGCATGAGCCATACCTTGCCGGGCTCCACCAATTTCTTATTCTGAAGCCTCATGCGCGAGGATTATCATGTAATAACAGATTTAAGGGCTTTTAGGGAATGACAGGCCTGCCTCGTGTCCTCGGACACGACGACATGACAGGTGTCCCATTTCGCAGTGATTAGCCCCGGGCGCTCTTTGGAGAAGGAGCCTCGCGGCGAAGGGGCTCGGCCCACCCCGCGAGTGGGATAATCCCCCCGACAGCACAGCCCGAAGAGTCTGATTGCTGTTAAGAATAGGAGCTTATGAATAATAATAAAGAAAACATCAGGCTGGATCTTGGTGACATGGTTACGCAGCCCTGACAGCCAGAAAGACAGTCTGCTTCCCTCCAAAGGACTTAAGTCCATTACTTAATCTACATTTCCTTACATCTCAGCCTCTAAATATCTGCTCCTCTATAAAGCTATAGCAGGTATGAGGCTAAAGAACTGATTTTGAGATTTGTTTTATGTCCTTCACATGAAATATTTTCTGTGTTTGTCACTGTGTCATCTTTCTTTCGGTACAGTGCAGTGCAGAGCAGGAGGGAATAGGAGCAGGCACTTCCCACCCCTGCCCAAACTCTTGCCATTTTACAGAACAAGCTTCACTATATGGCCCTATCACGAGAGTCACAGGTCTCATGTAGAAGATAAATGACATTTCTTGCCCTGATGCTTACAGAGAAATACCTGCACACTGCAAGTCCCCAAAGCAAAAGACAAAAACAATAGAGCTTAATAAATATGATTTAAATAAATTAACTACATAAAATGATTTTGACTGGTTTCACTAATGCCTATTACATGCAAAAATATACATAAAAATGTCAAGAGCTGAAGTTGAAAATCTATTTTAGAGGAACCCCCAAAATACTCTAAATCATCCTCTTGTGCTTTTTTGAAGGCCTACACCTTCATACTTCATAACAACCGCTTAAGCGGCTGTCCCTGTTTTCTGCAAGCAAAGAGAAGGGAGTTTGAGTTTGTCCACGTAGGATGGGGAGAGTTAGAGGGAAGGAAGAAGTTAACAACAGGACCAAACTCCTGCACAGAGAAACAAACCTCCCCAGCTCCAGCAAGGTTTCCCAACCCAGGAGTAGACACTAGTTTCAAGCCACATGCAGCGATGCCACCAATGGCCACCCATCTCCGCATCCCGCCGTGGCAGCAGTGCTGGGCCTGACAGCGGGACGCAGGCAGCCCTGGACGCTGACACGCAGCAGGTGATGCTGAAATGTGGGGAAAAGTGAGCTCGCCCTGAAAAGATGGAAAATGAAACCAGATGCCACCAGGACTGAGCGAGAGCAGAAACCAGATCTGATGCTTTAGATGACTCGATGGAAGCTGCTCATGTTCAGAGGCAGTAGGACCAAATTCAGCTCTAATTAAATCACTAGTGTTACAGCAGGCTAAACATGATCTTTTAAGCACAAGTATGAAACAGGGACGAAGGTCACAGAGCGACAACTGCTTGAGTTCCAGCGGGTGCCCTGGGTGGCCCCAGGGATGTGTCCTGCGTCCGCCGCCCCCAGACCATCCTGCCGAAGCAGAAGCTGTCGAGCCAGCGAGAAGGCTGCTACGTGCAGCGCTCGCATGCGACCCTGGCAGGGGAGAAGGCACCCCAAGGGCCAGCCCAAACTCCCTTGCCCTCAGGAAGCCGTCCAGCAAATGCACCCAGATAATTTTTAGCTCATTTCTGTCTTCACAGGGTGCTGAGAAAAAAATGACAAGTATTTACAGACTCTCNTCCTGCGTCAGCCACCCCCAGACCATCCCGCCGAAGCAGAAGCTGTCGAGCCCAGCGAGGAGGCTGCTACGTGCAGCGCTCGCACGCGACCCTGGCAGCGGGGAGAAGGCACCCCAAGGGCCAGCTCAAACTCCCTTGCCCTCAGGAAGCCGCCCAGCAAATGCACCCAGAAAATTTTTAGCTCATTTCTGTCTTCACAGGGTGCTGAGAAAAAAATGACAAGTATTTACAGACTCTCTGACACAGGTGCAAACGCATTGAAAACAAATCAAACCAAAACCCCCAGCAAACTTCCCCAAATGGGTCAAATGCTTCCAAGGCTTTCTGTCTCCTTCAGTCTGTAACAGTGGCTGCCTCTGGAAATCTGTTTGCCCTGGACTTCGCTAGTCTGTGTCAGCACCTGAATTCGCTCAGCAGCGGTTGTGTGGATTCCTGCCCCCAAATCCACACTCGCAGCTGCACCTGGATGACACCGACACAGGCAAAGCCCATGTACCACCTGGCACCCAACCTGAGACACGGACCGGCCTGGGTAATAACTCCTTAATTTACTCCTAGCGCTCCTTGAAGTAAAGGGAATACCTTATCCTTACTTTACCAATGAGAAACTAAGGTCCACAGATCTTAAGGGCCTGACTCCCAGCTGAGTCAAAAGTCCGAAATATTTGGCGATTTTGTGACTAACAACACAAATCTGGGGGGCTGCCAGAAATTTCAAGTCCCAGGCCAATCAACCTCATCTAAACTGTTCTGCCTAAAGTGTTTTGCTTTTTTTATTATTATTTTCTGACAGGTTTCTGGAAGCTTACTGAAAAAAACTCTTGCAGCATTAGCAATTGCCAACAGCTTTATGGGTTCTTCTTTCTTTACAGATTCTTCTTTTGCCTAAGTGACCACTGAGCCCTGAGCAAAATGTGGAGCCCATCTCCCCCGCATGCCTCGAGACTGGTTACAGCCAAAAAACATGGTCTGAAGCACACGCAGGAAACCCAATAAAAGTCTCTGAGGCCATGATTTAGATTATGGTAGTTTCTGCTATAACACTATGGAACATTGTATTTCTCCCTATAGGTGGCCAGAAGTAAAAATCTCATTAGCTGCTACTGGATTCTTTGTGGAGGAACAATTTTTCAATTACACATAATTAATAATAATTAGTCTTTATCTTCAGAGACCAGAACAGAGAATAATTAATCCATCTTAATAACGCTGTTAAGGAGGTATTATTTTTTTTGTAGTAACTCATGTGGTTTGTTGCTTAGCTTGCACTCCCTAATGCAGAAGGGAAAGGAAGAGAGAATCCTCAACAATCTGAACTAATATTCCAGCTTTTGCTTTAGTTTAATTAACTAGCTTGGAAGCAGCTGTTTGCTGCTAGCAACAGCTTGCAGCTAATGAAGTATGCTGCCTACAGCTCTCTCACGTATAGATACAGTTTTACTGTATTTGATAGTTAATAGTATTAAAGGGGGCATTTCATGGGTTTTTAATATGCATCTATTAATAAAGGATCTGCAACAATCCCCACTGCAGAAATAGTGCAAATGAAGCTGAGAAATTTATGGACAGCTTCTCACTTGACCCAAAGGCTTTTTTCACTGCTCTTTGCTCTCATTATTCCATGTGCTTTTTGCTGAATAGGAAGAAAAGATGCCTGATTTTGTCACCTGGTCCATGCCAGACAGTGGGTGCCTAACTCAGGCACTTGAGCCCTTTATCAGATCTTAAACAGTGACTTACATCTTCCCAAATGACTTCTGATTTTGGACATCCATTGGAAGCTCAGCTTAGTATAGCTGGGACATCTCTCAGAGTGCCTGTTCATGCAGCCACTACTCATCTGAACTGGAATTTAATGTTCTCAGCTCTTTGAAAATGCAAATTAAAAATAAGAAAAAGGGATTTATATTTTGATCTGAAGTAAGTAGTCCAACACTACGCTGCGAGCGACTGAAGGAGGCAGAAATAGGCTTTGCTCGAAGCAGCAGGCACAGGCGGCTTCGCCAGACGAGCGTTTCACGTGGCAGAGCGCGCGGGGAGCCAGGGCCTCAGCAGACGCTGCGGCCCGCGGGCGCCGGCAGCTGCTCTCGGAGAGGCTCGCGAGGGAGAGCGCTCCCTGGAAAACAGAAACCTGAAATGACACATCCTGCTTCAGCTGCGGACGGTTCTGATGATGAGTGAATTTGAAAGCTAATGATTAATGATTGCGTGTTATGATGGTAAAAACGATAGCTTCTATATAGCTTCTATCCCTACACATAAAGGTTAGGATCTGTTATTGATTTGAGGCCTTCGGAGATGGGGAAAAAAAAAAGAAGAAAAAAAAAAGGGCAGGAATAGAAAGAGATGGAAAACAATGGAATAAAAATGAAGCATCTAGCGAGAGGGAGGATGTCCCAAATGTTAAATGAATGCATCTACATGAAAGGCTCCAGGCCAATATGCTCCGAGAATGCACTCTTCTGTCTCAGTGACCTTGCAAAAATAAAACGAACAAAAAGCTTCAGGCAACATCACAGAGCGGCTTTAAGAAGCAGTTTTAATTTTAGCCAGGCTGGTTTGTATGTTCTGTTGCAAGGTTATCTGGGGATGAGCTGTGCATGCCATGGAACAAAATCTAGTTGTCCCCACCATCTCTCATATCCACACCTGCAACTCCAAAATCCAGCAATGGCAAATTCAGTTCAGTGCTTCCAGGGGAAGCGTGATACGGTTTTGGGCATTCAGGGAAGATTAAACCAAGATACCACAAGATGCAAGTGTGTCCTTGTTTGACTCCAAAATGCAATTACTTTGGCTACTTGATGAGTGAGCAACATGCACGACCAATACTCCAGCACAATATGCTCTAATATGGGACTCCCTCTACCTTTATTATGTCCTTGCCTCATGTCACCACATTTGACACCCATTCACTACATATTGACATACGCTGAATAATATATTTAACTCCTCTGCATGTTGGTCTCCTCCTCTGTAAGATGGAAGCATTGTACCGAGCAAGAGCAGGCAGCTCTCGCCCATGGTCTAGGCTGACCCTGCCTGTCCTCAAGCAGAGCTACCCACGGTCACTGCTGGGAAAGGACACCAGGACCCACTCGTAGGGCAGAGACAACCTCAGCCCCATTTCTGGCCCCGTTTTGCATTTCAAACTAGCTAAGGAAGGGCCAGCAGGCACCAAAAGCCACTCAGCTGTTTCTGACAGGTTTAGGGCAGCTCAGAGCCCAGGTTTGATGCTCCATCTCCTCACTCAAAGTCTAGAGAGAATTAGGCAACTATTATCGAACCACCTCACGAGGGGTATGGGCTGCAGAAAACCTCGCCTGAAGCAGCTGGCCAGAAACCCCTGCAGCGCCAGTGACCAGAACAGCAGCTCAGAAACAGCCTCGCACCGCGCGCCTTCGGATCGGCCACTTGCACTGTCACTGTGCTCTTCCTGAAACAAAAACAACGTGCGAAATAAAACCAGAGAAATTCAGCCCGGAGAGTTTTCTGGATTCTCCACTTTATTAGCCAGCCGCTGACGAACACCCGTGGCGATGGGGAATCTTCCAAGATTCTCCTGGCTGCGATGCAAAGAGCCAGGGCCCATTTCCCATCCTGGTATGGGCCGAGCTGGCAGAGGAGAGGGGTGAGGAGAATCAAGAAGTGATTCCAGTCTCAGTCCACGCTCTCTGGAGCCGGGGGGGAGCCCTGCGGCTCGGAGGAGCCCGGCACCGGGAGCGGCAGCGCTCAGCGCTGCTCCCTTCCCGCCAGCGCTGGCCGTGTGGCGGCTCCGGCCCCGCAGCGCCTTCCCGTGCCCGTCGCTCCTCATCAGCCTCCCGGAGCGAACGCCGAAGCTTCGGGGAGGCCCGGGCCGTGCCGCTGCGCGCGCCGCGCACGTGCCCCTTTGGATCGCGGGACAGAGCGGGAGCAGGGAACAGTCCCGCGAACGGGGGGACGCGGCACCGCGAAGCTGCCCCACAGGGAGAGCGCGGGCACCGTCGGGCCAAGAGCAAGACGGGGCAGAGCCCCAGCCCGGAGGCGATGTGCGCGCGGCAGCCTCCGTGAACCCGCGACCTCCCGGGCGCGGGGGAGCAAGTCCCGGCCGCAGCGCGGTCTCCGTTACGCGGCCTTTTCTCTCCCCGCCTCACGCTCGCGCTCCGCCGCGCACGCTCCCGGCGGCCGCTCCCGCCCCGGTCCCCAGTGCCCCCCGTACCTGCCGCGGGCGGGGCCTGCGCACCGGGACCCGCCGCCGCCGCTGC
>VWPW01009211.1:20981-46666 GCA_013389825.1 Crypturellus undulatus
CGGCGGCGCGGCCGCACGCACGCGCAGCGACCGCCGGTAACGGGGCAGCGCACGCGCGCACGGGATGTCCATCGTGTGCGCCCGCCCCCGCGCGGCGCCCATTGGGTGCAGCGCGGCGGGGAGCCTCTCCCATTGGCTAAGCGCAGCGTCCGTCTGGCGCGGCGCAGGCGGGCGGCATGGTGCGCTTCAAGAACCGGTGAGGCCGCAGCGGCGTAGGGTTGGGGTCTCCCCCTGTCCCGCGCCTCACGGCCCGGCCTCCCCGCTGCGCAGGTACGTGCTGTGCGAGGTGCTGGTGGAGGAGCCGCGCTGCCGGCAGGGCATCGAGGAGCGCGCCCTGGGGCTCGCCGTGAGGGACGCCGTGGCGCGCGCGCACGGGGACTTCGGCCTGGCCTGTTGCTGCGTCTCCTTCACAGGTGCCGCCGCCGCCGCCGCGGGGGGACGGGACGCTGCTGGGCGGCGCGGGGGGCGCCGGGGCTAAGCCGCGGCCCGCGTGTCCCGCAGTGAAGTACCTGAACGCGTACACCGGCACCGTGCTGCTGCGCTGCCGCAAGGACTCGCACCGGCTGCTCTGCTCCGCGCTGCCGCTCGTGCGGCTCCTGGAGAGCCGCGGGCAGCGCTACCCCTGCGCCCTGCGCACCCTGCACGTCGGAGGTGAGTGGGGGAGCCGCGGCTGCGGGAAACGCCCCGACCCGCTGCTCAGACCCTGTCATTCCGAGCAGCTTTTCCTTAACATTGCAGAGGGGGGTGGGAAAGAATGGGACAGCAAGTAATAAACACCCATTGAACATGCAGGTATTGTATTTGCAAGTTTTAGNGGAGGTGAGCGGGGGAGCCCCGGGGGGCCCGCGGCCGCGGGAAACGCCAGGACCTGCTGCTCAGACCCTGTCATTCCGAGCAGCTTTTCCTTAACATTGCAGAGCAGGGTGGGAAAGAACAGGACAGCAAGTAATAAACACCCATTGAACATGCAGGTATTGTATTTGCAAGTTTTAGTGGCTTTCCCCTCATGAAACTTTGCCACATATAGCAAAAAAGTATCACTCTACTACTTAGAAGGGAGGAGGTGTGGACCTCTGAGATGCAATAGTTACTATTTGTGTTAGTGGTAGTTGGGGTACTAGTGGTTTCGGGTGAGAGAAAAGAATAACTCTGAACCAAACCTTTGAAATAATTACTTGGCTTTGTAGACTTTTCCATACTCTTCCTGTCTCCCTTAGGTACTATAAGATCATGCCAGAAGTTTCTAATTCAGTATAATAGGAGACAGCTGCTCCTGCTTTTGCAAAACTGCACCAATGAAGGTGAGTTGCTCCTGCCGCTTTCCTCAGGAACAGTCTCAGTCCCTATGGGTGGTGTAGAGGGTGCTGGGCTCTTTCATGCTTGAGCCGAGAAATGTTTTTCTAGCAGTGTAAGATCTGCCCTCATCCATGAAGAGATCAAGGACTGATGATGTTGCCCTTCTTTTGCAGAGGAAAGACAGGCCATTCAGCAGTCAGGGCTGAGCTGTTCTCTTACAGAAGAGCCATCTCAAAGTGGCGATGAGGAAGATGACGACGACACAGAGACAGAATGAATATTGGCTATTACTGTTCACCTCTGTCAGGGACTTGTGTAATCAGGATGGTGGAAATCACCATTGTTGCTAGGTAAAACAGGGACAACTACTGTTCCTGGCCCCTGGAAAACTTTTTCCCCCTATTCCCTCTCTTTAAATAAACTTCCTTGGTTAAATATGGTTATATGGCTTTTTGACTACAGGAGTCAAACCTTCCTAGACTCTGAGTTTAGCACCCCAGTGTGATGTTCCTGCTGAGGCAGGAGTGAAGGGCCTAGCAAGGAAGGGGTTGTTTGTTAGAACAGAAAGAGCATTAACATGTTTTTAACCTTGTGAGTCAAAACCATCTCTCTACTTGAAGATTAAAGCATCCTATTGCATCTTCAGAATACAAATGCTAGAGAATGTAATACAGAGCTTTAAGTCCAAAATCCATCCACCATGTTATAAGACTCATAAGTAAAGATACTGCTTATATATTTATTAAGTTTACACCCATCAGTTACAGGAAAGTGGTGCTGCTGGTAAGCATCTCTTGAATCCATATGAAACCAAGATACAACTTAAAAATGCTGGCCCAGGGAGACAGCCCCTGCACAAGGGACAGTCTTTCTTGCTGGCATTACTTCCCTTACTTGCTCCAGTGCCTGTGAGAGGTGGAGGTGAGTTGTACCAGCTCAAACTATTCTGCTTCTCTTGCCAATGCAAAGAAGAGTTTGCTACAACAGTGAAGAGCGAGTAGAACACAACAGACAGTGGTTAGGTAGTGAGTAGTTGCTCATGTTCCATGGTATACGGATATAAAATGGCTATTACAAGAAAGAAAAAAAACCATATTGTGAACACCATTAACTGCAGTCCTGAATCGTTCTTGCTTAAGGTTCTTTTGTGCTCTTGCCAATAACTTTTCCCATTAACACCAAACTGTGTTACCACATTTAGGCATCTTGTCTTAGTTTGTTTGCACTGTCTCGACAAGCTGTACTGTCTTTCCCTGAGTGTAGTTAGTTGTAAGCAAGTGAGAAATTAAGCTGCTTTCAAAGAATGTTTTGTGTTTCTTTTATCAGTGTACTCCTGGGGTAGGTGAAGTTCTGTTTACTTCCACTTTCCCCCCCTGCTTTCTATTTTACAGCCACATACAGAGTTTTGTAATGTGTCCTGGCAGGTCACAGCTTCAAGGCCACGAACTACTTGAAAGCATTAGAAGTGTAATTAGGTTCTTCAAGCCAATTGTCAGTGCATGTGGAGCCAAAGGTAAGAGGAGACACATATCAGTCTTGCACTTTATATGGGCTCCCTGACAGGAAAGATGGCATTAGGAAGGAAGAATTTGAATGTCTGTGAGGGAAGTGATATTATGCTTCAGGTTGATGAATTTGGTTATAGCAGTACTATAAATATGTGTCTATGATTTATTGCAACTCCTGCCCTTCACCGATACATTACACCTACACTTCATTTTCAACAAAATCCACACCAATTTAATCATTAGCTTCAAATCAAACCACAAGCAGTGCAGAATGAGACCACCCAAAAAAAATAGAAGGGCTCTAGAAGAGACTTGTTTATATAAGCCTGAAGTGCTTAGTGCAGACCAAATTACATCCCAAAACAAAGCAGACAGGCCCTTATCCCACTGCCAGAAATCCTCATTCCTCACTGCAGGGCTAAAAATTACAGCCATCAATTGTTCTTCCAATTCAACAGCAGCCAATGTCAAAACAGCACTCAGCTTAGTTACCAAGAGCCCTAGGTGGAGTGTTTATTCCAGATGATAACAGGTTACAAAGAACTTGTAGCCTAGTGTTGGCAAAATTAAAAAAGGGGAGAAAAAAAAAAAAAAAGGCAGCCTCACTCACCCATATCGAAACAGAGTAGCTGAACAACTGAAATAAGCTAGGAGGTTTCTTCTACCACTAGTGCCAAATTGCATTTTGAAATATCCCAATTCAGCAAGAGTCACTTCAAAACCAAATAGCCAAGTTCTGCATTACACTCACCTCAGCTTTAAATCTTTCAAAGCCAGGAGAACAGGAGGAATTTTTGCTCTTTAGGAAAAGAACAGATAGAGCAGCTAACACACTAAAACCAGGAAGCTCTCTTGTCCATTTCCAGTGCAGTGGAAACCATGGTTTCTAAAGCCAGCCGTGTAACAGTAAAGCTGAGAAATGGACTTCTCACCATGAATACTTCTAAGTAAAGGCTCTCTGCCTCTTCACTTAAGCAATGTTGCAGTCTCTGACAGTGCCAGGCAGCAGTACACACGTTTACATTGCGTATTAGGCCAGAAGACCTGACTTAGCATAGACCAGAAGCCTCAACTGAATGTTCTCCAGGTTTTTTCTTTCAAAATTGTTTCAGTACAAACCAATAGAGTTAGCTGGAATAGAGAGATCTCCTTGAAATACATTTCCATAGTTTCCCCCTAGAATATCCTAGAAGCCCTGGAAACACAGATTTAGTCTGTTCAAATTTAAATACTTAAACTATAGCAGCAAAACAAAGCAAAATGAAAAGAAAACCAGGAGGAGGAACTTCTCTTGGATAGCAAAATCACTTTGTGTGAACAACAGAGGTGCTGAACAGTAGCTTCTGCTTCTGTTTCTTTCTTTTCTTGCCTCCTTTTTCTTCTGTAAAGGAAAAAAAAAAAAAGATACTGGCATTCATTTCTTGTGCAATATTCCTGTTCCATGAGAAGGTAAATTGTCTTCCCTAGCCAAGATCCCTTTTCCAAGATTTTGACACTTGTACAAGTGACTGACCACCAGACAGCTTAAAAAAAAAAAAATACAAATTTTAAGGGAGACTCCACCACACAACTTTATTGTCATTGGTCACCTTTTGGGCTCCCAAGACCTCTCTCTTATTGACTAGAGAAGAAAGATTCAGACCGGTTAGTTCCCACCAGTTGCAGTAGCTCTGAACACATCCACATTGTTACAACATGGCCAGCACAGTGGCAGAACTTTCATCCTTGTCCATAAAACACTACAAATGAAGAGGAATTCTCACTTTTGCTGTCAGTTCCCCATCATTCAGTACATAACCTGAAAACTGTAAACAGCAGAGCTGAGCATTGTAAGTTAGTTTCAGCAGTTAATATCATGCTTAGAGGTTAAAGTGACTACTGGCCAAAAGCCATCTTTGTCTTACAAGGAGTTCTTGCTAGCTAGAGATGCCAGCTCCTAGCAAAGACAGAACTACTTTCAGCTAGCAGGAGCCCTCATCTAACTGTCAGAAAGCACTTCCCCATGTGACATTGTAGAGAACTGCTCTGTAGTCCATTCTGCACCCCCAAAAATGTTCTCACTTTTTCCAGAAGAATAAAGTGAAACATTTGTTCTCCTGCCTTCCCTTCTCCTCATTCCCTTTTACCTGATAAAGGATCAGGTGTGGACGGTTTGTCCAATTTCAGGAGGGCTGCCTCAATGGCTTGGCTGAAGGAATTTTGGAAGCTGGGCACAGGTATGCGGTCAGAGTTGTCACTTTCTCCATCACTATCCACTGGCACAGGGAGTGCCAGAGTGTTCTCATCTGCAAGAGAGGGAAAGCTCTTGAAAGGCAAGAGGACTGTACACAACTTCTGCAGTGCAAATACCTCTCCACATTCCAGATGTTTCTTGTCACTGGAGGTGGTTATTCTTTTTTCCCCCCAAGACTTCCAAAATTTAGATGCGTATTTAGATGCAAAAGAAGTACCCAGAGTAGTAAACCTAAACTTTCTTACCTCTCATCTTTGGACCAGGTTTGGACCATGTTTCTGGTTTTGCTTTTCCAACCCTCAACATCTACAAACAAACAAAAAGACATTGTAAAAGCTGATTAAGCCCATGTACCTCCTCCCAAGTTGTGAGGAAATCTAGAAAACACTTCAGAGTGCTCCAACACTGTGTCGCCTCTGTAAAATTCACCTTGCCCTGCTTTTGCAGAGGAAGCAATTGTGTTCTCAGACTTGTGCCCAAATAAGATACAAGGAATTCTGAAGAGATTGCTCTCCTGCATGGCTTACCTGGGCAAAGGAAGGGAAGGGAGAGTCTTCTTCTAAGCTCCCACAGAGCAATGGACTGACCTGGCTGGCAGCAGGTGACAGAGGAGTTGAATCAGACTCTACAGTAAAAAGAATAATGTTACTGGAGCCCTTGACAAATGCACTTGTTAAACAGCTTAAGATGATGCATAAAATAATAAAAATCCTTGGTTATGCAACTGACAATTTCATCTGTTCCATCCATCAGCCACACTATGAGACCTCTCTTAGACTTCTCCTTAATGTTTATATTTAAGGGAGTGTTGTTCCCTCCCCCAGCAACTCAGAAAAGGGTCTCTGAATATTTTATCAGTTGCAGGATATTCCCCACCTACACCCCCCACCTTTTTTAAACAAAAAAACAAACAAACAAAAGTCCTCCTCCTTTTGTAACGCATCTTTGCCTGGGCAAAGATTTAAATGATGTACAACACCTCTGTAGTTCTCATGTAGTTCCTAAAGTGCAGCTAGTGAACAACAGAAAGAAAGAGACAAGGATGTCTCTTAGCCGTGTCAGCTTTGTGTGTATTACCTAGTGGGTGATCTAGGAGACCATCCGTGCTGGATGAGTTTTAGGGAAGCCTAGCTCGGTGACCTGAGCAGCAGATCCCCAGAGAATGAGAGCTACATGGAATGTGTCTTCCCAGATGCTCACCTGTCTGAAACACAGGGCTCCTGCCAAGAGGAGACAGACAGAAGCTCTGCTGGTCAACGCTGGCAGTTTCTCCAGAGCAGGAGCTAAAAGCAGGGAACTGCTGCAGATTCTCTAAAGCAATATGGACCTCTGGATCTAGAGAAACATTTTAAATTAAAGAACTAGGCAAGGTGGAGAAGACTGTCCAAATGCAAGATATTTGCAAGACTCTAGGCAGTGCCAGATCAAAGTTCTCTCCCCATCCTATTAGAGGCCAGTAAAGATCCTACTGCTGGATGAAAATAATTCTTAAGCAATAATTTTTAATTATTCACTTCCAATACAGTGATTACTATACAAACAGAAATCAAGAATCCAGAGCACTACATGTCCTGGAACACCTTCTTTCTCTCCTATGATGTGCAAGTATACAGGAATTGCACAACACCATTTAGTATCACTATTAAAACAGCTTACATTTCCAATCTAAATGTTGAGATTGCAGCATGCAATCAGAACAAGGCATGGGAAAACAAACTGAAGGCCTTAGAATACATCCTATATCGCAAAAAATATTTCAGCAACTAAAGATGACTAGAAACCCACCAGTTATGCTCAAGACTTACATTTGCCCTGTTTCTTGTTTTCTTCTATTTCAATCCTGCGCTCACGTCGACGTTCATCACGAGCTTTCTTCTGCCTTATGCGTTTCCTCTTTTCAAGGTCATCTAGGAGCAAGAGAAAGCATTGGATATCAAAAAACACACTCATGTTTTTAGTAACATTTTTGCAGCTTTGAAAGTTACGTGTTCAGTTATAGTACACTTAAACATATATGCTTAAAAGCATTCAGGGCCTTTTTTTGCCTATGCATAATTGTTATCTATACACAACTGAGCTGGAGTTTTCTATCTAGTAGTCCTCAGTTGATGCAAGAGGAGTAAGTCTGTTATTTGTTCTCCTCTGACATAAAAGGATAAGAGCTATTTCCTCTTCATCCTCAAAGTTACACAGCAGAGCTACTAGAAAAGTAATACCAACCTGAAAACAACTCCAAAGTTTCCTTGGAAACAGTAGGTGGCTTCAGAGCCAATTCACAAATACTGAACTCACAGGTGAGGGGCAAATGACATAAGTAACGATGACGTTGTCTTATATCCTGAAGAAAAATAAAAATGCAAACAGCTAGTTGCAACAACGTTAAAAGTGCCAAAACAATCACAGTTTACGGGGCTAGAATACTGTCCCATCATGAAATGGAAAGAAGGAGGAGCAGCAACACTGCAATCACTTCATAAACTACCATACTCATGAAGGATACCTTGGGATAGAACCCAGGCCCCCAGTTTTTTCACCACCCACACAATCACCATATTTGGATGTATTGACTTCCAACTCAGTTACCAATTTTTTTTGCTATTTCTCCCTTCTCACTTGCATCATTGGAATGAAACTTATAATGCTGGTTCTTTGATAGGCTGATTTGGTTTTATTATCATTTCCCATAATAAGTTTAGTCTAGTGTAAGAATAAATGTATCTTTTATGCTTCTGTCCTTCTGATCATCAACTATGGTTTCACTAGACTGAAACAAGCCATTCTCCACTGTTTTAACTCGTAGAGCAGAAAAACTAAAATGGAAGAGCCTACCACCTCTTTGCACCCATGTAAAGTATTGAAAAGATTCAAGTATACCCCTCCTTGCACACGATCTGCGTTACTGGACATGCTGGTTCTTACAGTAGTCTATTCCAGGAACAGAAACGCAAGATCCACTCCCTTTTCTAGACTATCAGTGCCTTAAAGCTGCCTCTATCTCAAACATTTTTTTTCGCAAACAGACTGAATTTGTTTTCCATCTTCTTGCTGTACATAACATCCTGCGTCAACTCTCCATGCTCAGAAGCAGTTGTTTGGTTCAGCAGAATTGGAACACTTCTTTTGGTTAAGAAAGATGAGTTAGCTACTGTCTTATAGTAAAAGGAACTTTACACTTTCTTTTTTCAATTTCTTTAAGAGCAAACCAATTTTGAGCTTGCAATAGGATTCTCTTACTCCTAAGCTTCCTAAAAGGAAAAAGTAAGCTAGACAGCAGTTTGTTTATTAAGAAGTACAAGGCACTGCAGCTTATACAGATGTCCTTCACAAGATGAAATGTATTCCAGCTGTCGGTGCCTCTTTCGAATTTGCATGCCTAACACCTGTCATTATTTCTTATTATCAAAAATAGGCAAGTCTCACCTGTCAGTCGGGGCAAGTTGACCAATGTCAGCCACATTGATCAGCTTGCCAAAACCAAAGGATCTTGATCAACAGCAAAATATTTACCTCTGTCATTGAGTAGCCAGCTATCTCCACTACAGCTGCAGTTATCTTCTCAGGACTCTTCTCCAAGCTGCCATATTCACGAACAAGACATCGGACATTCACAGGGTGAAGATACATACACTGTCCATCCTCCGCTGTAAGAGGAGATATCACCACTTATTCTTTGCCTGTTAATTTTTAATACTCTCCCCGTCTCTCCCCTCCCCATTTCATTTGCTAATAATAAAATTAGAGTTTCTTTCTGAGGACACAGCAATTTAATTTCACAGGGTTTAGTTGTATTTAATGAAGCAACAAGTCTTTCCAAAAAAAGAATCTCAAAAGAAGCATCTCTACCCCCATGATTCTAAAATTTCACTGAACTGACCTTGATAAAAATAATAAAAAGGAGAGTTGTTCACATGTCCACTGCTAATTGTCTCTTTAGACTCCTGGGAGCTTGTTTCAGGCATATTTGGTTCTGCTATAGCATCTCCATCAGGTTCTCCTACGATGGCCAGCTCGGGCACTTCCTCTTCATCCAACACTGTCTCTTCTGCTTCCAAGGGAGGGGGAAAGGAACTTGCTAGATCAGAGCAAGGTTCCACAAGCTCTTCGTCAAATGCCGAGAGATACTCCACACCACACTATCGCAGCAGAGAGCACATAGTTAGTACCACAGCACCTCCTTCAGGTCATCTCTTCAGCCACCTTTGGCACCAGTTCACCTTATACTGCAGTATAAAGTGACAGAACTACTTATCAACAAAACCCATCTGAACAGAGATGTTGCCCACCTTTTTCTCTTGGGAAACTGCAGACTCCTTGGAGCTTTCTAGGACCAGTTCCTCAACAGCAGCAGTAATGCCAGCAATGCCATTGTTTTTCTCCTGATCAACAGAGAGTGCCGATTCTCGCTCCTATAAGTCACTCAGAGAGAACACATTTCAGTTTCCCATTTGTTCCAGGAGACTCTCACTGTAAGTATTTTTAGCCCTGTCCTGGGCTTCAAGTTTTCACAGATCTATATCCCATCTGTGACAAGGGCGACCTTTGAAGGAAAGGTCTTCTCAATACTGGAAAGTACGTATGTTGTAGGATTTGAAAAGGAATATTCTATGGGTCTGTTCATGCATGTCTTAAAGCAATTATCCTAGAAATTGCTATACTTGAGACAAAGGGAATCCCAGCTTCCTCTGAAACAGAGCTTTTTGGAAGGACACCACTCAGAAAGAAGCATTCTGTAATACCATGAATGCCGTGACAGATACCTGGGGTCTAAAGGCTACAGTCTTCCAAGACTTACACACAGAGACCAGAATAACCACGTACAAGCATTTTCACAGTGGTGACAAAAAAGTGCTCAGTGCGCTATTAAAAACAGAGCTACTATAAGGATTAAAATAGTTTCTCACCTTTAGTTCCTGGATAGCAGCCTCAATAAAACAAGCCTCTGGAGTATGTTTTTCCTCCTCATACTGCCTCAGTAACGCTGCTTTCTCCTCCAGAACCACACACTGCAAGACCTGCTCCCTGGATGCCAGAAGCAGCTTTGAATATTGGCTGTGTTGTTCATCTGAATAAAAGGAACATCATCAAATCATTAACATCCTGGTGCAGAGGCACCAGTTGGAATGGTTGCTGCTTCTGCCGTTTTGTTACTCCTCAATTTGTAGGGTGCAGCCTCTTTTTAAAACCCTTGCCTATAGAATACCCAGTCAACACCAGACTTTATAGGTTTGAAATGCTCTCAATTTTAAGTATTATAAAATTCGTTACTTTCAAATATTAAGAAACATGCAAGCACACACACTGCAAGCCAAATACCCATTAGGAGACTTGACATTTTACAGAAAACCTAAATGGATGCAGTTTTTCCACAAACTTGGTTGCAAAAAATCAAGTTAACCAAGACAGCCCACAAAACAGCAATACTAAGTAAAATTATTTCTTTAGTCACAAAATTTTCATCTGGACAAAATTAGTCACAGATAAGATGATATATCATTCACATTACTTGAGTGGGGAAGACTGGAGAAAAAAAAAAAGTAATGTAGAAACACAGATTTTCAAGAATTTTGATTATTTTCCCATATCATTCATCCACAAATCTTATCAGCTAAGTAATGATGAAAAGACGAAACGAAAAGATGATGCAAAGATCTTATTTAAGAGTGTATCCTTACAATAGATTATATTCAGAGACAGAAGCCACAGAATCAAGAGCTAGAAGAAAGTAAGTAAATTAAAAGGATGCTGAAGAGCCAATAGAAGCAGCAATAGTCACATCAGTGACTGTACAACAAAGTACGTACCAGACTAAAAACAAAGATTGGCAGGAGCTTAAATTGCAGTAACTTGAAGGGAAACAGCACATCACTTAAAGTCTTGAGAAAAATAAAGCGCAGGTGGAAGGTTTATCATTAAGACATGACCATTAAGTTTCTCAGCTGCTAAAATCCATGTTTTGTAGCCTGATCTATTGTAAGGTGGCAGCAAGGCATTGCTGTGGGAAGTCTTCTCTACACAAGTCCTAGTCACAGAAGCACCATTTCTACCCCAAGGACTCAGATAAACTCACCTCCAATATGAACAGGCTGCACCACATTTGTCCACTGGGATTTAGGCAGTGCTATGAGAACACCCTTCTCTCTCCTCATAAGTTGCATTGTAATGATATCACCAATTGCATATTGACGTGTTTCCATAGCAATAACACTGTATTGTAAGGAGAAGGTCAGTAGGGTAAACATAACATTTTAAAAAGATTTATCATCTACTAAAAAGCAAGCCTCACCTCTTGAGATCTTTCTTGTGAACAGAGCCATAACAAATAGGACACTTACTCCAGGTCTTCTCACTCAAGGAGAGGTAGTGAAGGATACATGCCCAACAAAAGATGTGCCCACAGCGGGTGATCTTTGCTGCGGTAGGTGGATACAGACATATTGGGCAAGAGGGCACTTCATGGCTACAGATTCGCTGAAATGGTGCAAGAGAAGAAGTTACAGTCTTGAAAGTCATCCTGTAGCACAGAAACTGTCACCTGTGAGACTACACTAACTTTTAAACCATTCAGCTCTTTAGTCTCTTATTTACAAAGAAACTGAGTAGACTAAGTGAAATTAAAGTAACACTTTTACTCTGCACACGGAATATCTTCAAAAACCACCTATTTGGTATTTCCTTTGCAGTAACATTAAAAAAAAAACCCACACTCAATAACCACCCTGTTTATAATGTCTGATCAATCAATTTCCTCTAATTCATCATGTCCAAGAGTCACCCTCATCTGAGAAGGCATCAAATGAATTTTTGCTGTGACTTAGGCAAACAGGACACTAAAAGTCCGCTTAAACAAGAAGCTAAACTTACCCATTTCCATGAACACCCTGGTCTAGTCAGGTGCTTTGTTAGTATCTGTGTGTTCCAAAGACATGACTGCCATTGACAGTAAGCAAGCGCCTAGATTTTCAGATTACTCGTAGGGTCAGGTAACAGTACATGTACCTGCCCTCCAGCTGCACGTTCTACAGCAGACACCAAGACTAACCTTGACAGTTTAGAAGCTTCTGCTCAAGATAACCCAAAGTTCTGGCCACAAGTGGCAAGAGATTTTCCATTTTGTTGCGAGGCAAGATGTACTGCCTATGCAAAGAATAATTCAAAATTCTACATACTCTGGTCCTCTTCCATGGACTCATGCCCAAGTTCTCTGCTAATATGTTGATCATAAGGACTAAGTCCACAGAAGAATGTCAGAGACTATTTTTGATAAGCTCCCATCTGCAAAAGCAAGAAGAGGCTTCTAATTTTCCTAATAGATTTTAGCACTTCTCTTTCCCTGTCATGAAAAGTATTTCATAATATATTCCATGACAGATCTTTCCAAGTATTGTGGGAGTGACAGAAGAGGCCTCAAGCTCAGTAACAGCTGAGTTTTACATAATATCACAGAGACTAAGACAAGTTGATTTTCTTAACACACACAAACACCACACACACAAAAAAAAATCTAGCCCATCACAACTGACCACTTGCTCCACAAAGTCCCAGTTGACCAAGGTATCTGGATCAGCAAAGTGGACTGTGTAGTCCTGTTCTTCAGAGACAACAAACTGGCAGCTGAGGAAAGGCAAAGAAACAGATGATCCACTCAGTTGTTTCTAGAAATTTGAGAACCATCCCACAGGATTCTCAGTAGAGCTTCTTTGGCCAGTAGAAAACTGTTGCATACTGTCGGTAATTTTTAACCGACAAAACCCAGTGTTACATTCATGACTAGATTTCCCTAATAAGTGTGTGTCTAATTTCAATTAGAGAAAATATCACATACTGGCTAAAGAGTGAGGTAGTATTTTCCATAAATATGTAAGAAATGGCCAGCTCCACCAGGGATCTATTAAAAAGAGTCAATCAACACTGGAAAGAATATGCTCCCAAAAATTAGGGTCATGAGAGTTCCTACAAATAAACTTTACTACAGTAAGCCTCAAATCAATATGGACATATCAGAAATATCAATGTTGAAAACAGTTTTTATCATCTTTAATAAGATTGGATACAAGCCCTGAACACACACTTCAAATATGAGTGAAAATAACCATTATTTTCAGTTAAAAATCAGTTCTGCAGGTAGATCAGTATAGTGATCTTTATTTGGGTTACTAATATATACCTACAGGGTAAGTCAACTTGAAACAGTCACTAAAGAAATATGACCCACTTGAAAAAAAATCACTTCTGGGACTCAAGTTCAGATTAGTTTTTATACAGTGACTGCTGCCCCAATCACTTCAACATATTATTTCTTTAGATAAAAATGATTGTCTCTTTTATGAGGGAAATACACGTCTTCCCAAATGGACTATTACATTCCAAAAGTGATGTTGGATGTGAAGGGAAAAGACTACACCGGTCTGTGTCTAAAGGACTTGCCCAACCAGATATCTTGTCAACCAGCAAAGATGACAGCTTCACAGATTTTTCACCTGTAAAGTAGTTATCGCCACTAAAAACATTACAGAGAGGTAACTTCATTTTGCAACAGTCAATGCAAGTATTCAAGGTCAAACAGAATTCCCTGTCTGACCATCCCTAAGAGACAATCTCTGTAGAAGTCTAAAAGCCCTACAAGTCTTCCACTCACTTGGCCTGTAGGAAGAGTTCCTTGTTGAAAGGCTTATGTCCCCACTTGTTCCTTTTTCCCCAGTTGCCATGTCCATTCCCATCAAAATGGGCTGCTTGGCCACGGGGTTCAAAAGTGAAGTTCAGTAAGTGGTTCAGATTAATCTTCTTGGGACCAGAGAACTGGGCAGGGCTGAACTCTGCCCGTTGAGCCTCTGCTACCTAAGAGACGACAACAGTTGTTAGAACTCACCAACGTGCATTACAAAAGCATCAGTAAGAGTCAGTTCCTCGTTCTCAACGATGATGATGTAGACAATATGCAGCAACCACTCACTCACCTTCTCCTACTCCAGTTCTGCAAATCAAACACTGCAGCATAAATGCATGAGAATCTGAAAGTTAAAACTGAGCCATCTTACTCCATACTGATCAAACAGAGCAGAGCATAAAAACAATGTACATAAGTTAAAGCTTGCAAAACCTAACAATCAATAATAGTAAAGGGAAGAATTTAAGTCCTAACAATATCATTTTAGGTGGGCAGTAACACAAGTGTGGTTGCCATTTGCACATGTTTTACTTGTTTTTGTTATTTTTCATGTAATGAAACAAACAGTGAAAATTTAACAGCTAGCCAGCATTTTAGGCGAGTAGTGTTGCTCATGCACTAAAAAAGAAAAAAAATCATAGTACTCTGTACCAAGTAAAAAATATGGCATTATGCCCACATTAGCCCAAGAGGCCTCAATCTGATTTTCCTACACCTTGATGGCAGACTGTGCTCAATTTGATTATTTTCTCAATACCAGCACCAAGTGCAAGTTTGTGACAAAAACATCTTAGACTTTTAAAAGCTAGAAATAGTATCACTCAATATTTTCATGAAGGATCTTTGTTCCACAAGATGTGTGCACAGCCTGTCTAGGTATCCATTCACTCCTCAGACAGAATTTCCACTAGTTTTCCTGTTTCTTTTATTGCAAGTCTCTCAGAGCAGAGAGCACTCCTCCTCTTCTGTTGTTGCAGAGTTCTTTTGATCACACTCAATCTGACAGCTTGGCTATGTTATCACCTCTTATTGTTCTTCCCCTTCCCAGCCCGGGAGCAGAATATTGAAGACCTGTCTAGGCAGATCACAGTGATCCTCCAATCCCAAGAGAGAGGACCCTGCAGACATTGTGTTACAATTCTCACCTCATCTCGTCTTCCACCATTACTAGAGCTAAAAAGTTTGCCACTTCCGCCACTACTTCCCCTCTGAGGGGGCATCTTGTTAAAAGCTTTGCTTTTCTGTGAATTGGAGCGACGGGACTGACTGGAAAAGTTCTCATTTTTTGAATATGAAGTTTCTCTTTTACGATTATAACGTTGTTTGGATCCGCTCGCGTTCTTTCCATCTGAAAGGAAAAAAAATAAAAAAAATAATAAAAAAGCAAGCATTAGACTGGCAGCCTCACAGAGACCTTCATTTGTATCTAGAGCCTATCAAACACCCTGCACCTCAGAGACAGAGTTATATATCATCACCTGAATCACTCAGTATGGACACTCTTTAAAAAGCTACTGTTTATCCCAGACAGGAGAATGTATTTATTCACCCACAAACTCTCAGTGCTGTTACTCTTGAAAAAGTGGATAAGGAGAGTACAAGACTTAGTCACTATGTTTTATCCTTTATTAGGATGACTAAATTCTTATATAGATTTGGAATTATTCCCCTAAATTCAATATATTTGTTTGCTGAACCTGTGACATCTAAGGTGCTTACGAGCAAACTGCAGATGCAAGATAAGGGCAGGGTTACAGCACTAGTAACGATATGCAAGTTCACCAGACAAGCATGTTACCTGATACATTCAGTGATAAAAAGCAAAATCATATTTTCATGCTTGATTAGAAGCTGACATCTACTGGTAGATTCTTCATTCTGCTTTCTGGAGACATATAATTTATCACCTACTACTGCTTCATAAAATACCCCCACTGCTTGAAGTCCTGCTTTGAGAACATCATGGTCCACTTTCACTCAACTCTGCCCCTTATGCTTAAAAAGCAACAGACCCAACTCTCTTTCTAAACACCGTTTCTTTTCCTCGCAAGGTCGGTAAGCGGGAGCTGATCATTTTTGTTCAACTACCATGACTGACCAGCACCTCTCCCCAGGCTGGGCACGCACCCAAGCACTAAGTCCACCAACCCACACAACAAGGCCTGTTTGCCTAACAGTGTGCTAAACATGCCACTGGTTTGAGTGCAGGTAAAAAGCAGTAGAAAACACAAAGAGTTACTAAACTACAGCTTGTGATAGCAGAAAATCCGTGGGGCTCTAGCAGGGACACAGCTGTTGCATTAGGTTGTCAGACCACGCAATGAACTCTATGAAGATGTTCCTAGCGTGAGTCTTGACAACGAGATCAGGGTTGGCTTGAGGAAACAGCTGACCACTTTGCTGTCACTTAAGATAACATTTCTACCAACTCCTTTAGTAGTTTTTTTTTTTTTTTTTGAAGATGACTTACAGTGCAACCCTGGGGAGCTGAACTCGATAGGCCCAGTTAGACCCTCTATTCACATGAGCCGCCTCCTTAGTCATTCTGGGTGCCCCACAAGCCTTATAGAAACAATATAATAAACATGATAGCCTCACACTGGCTATAATACCTAAATCCAGTTATAAAAGCTTACAGTTTTTCCCTTCCCCATTTCACAGCCTGCTCCATCCCTTAAAATAAGTCTTACATGGGAGACAAATGTTCCCCCATGATTCAGGATCACCTTATCATATAGGTCATTTTTGTTACCAGTGCTTCCAGTTTTGCCCTTCCCCTGCACCACTTCCAAGCTGCCCACGTTTTTAAAGCAGCTGGAATGAGACCACTCACATGTGTCACTTTTATCGTGTAATTTGCTCTCCCACCCCTCAACAAAAAGAGAGGAGGGGAGGCACTGAAAGGGCCATATTTCTTGCCAGTCACTGAGGATCCTGCATTTAGGAGCTGAGTACGTGATGAAAGCAGCTTAACTGAATCTTGAGATATTGCTGTTCCTTGGCCATGTTGGGCCTCAGTCTTTGCCCGCCACTGCAGCCACAGGACACCACCACGGCTGTCACATAATGCGACAGGGTCGTTCTGCAGACAGATTTTGCCACCAGAACTGGTCACTTACTCAGCTATTTGAATGCCAGACCTAGATATGTTTGGAATTAAACCCGTTCCACCAACACGGCACACGGACAACTCAAACATGCTCTTCTCCTCTGGTCTGCAGTTCTATACAAGTCAGGTTGGAGCGTTATCTGAAAGAAAAACACCCCAGAAGCTGCCAAGAGCTGCGGGTGTGACCAGGCCTGGCTTAATCATTACCTAAACAGAACTTTTTTGAGAGCGTTTGTACAGAAGAAGCTACAATCCATACCACCAAGTCTCTGCTCAAAAATTAGGTTATTTTGACGAAGTTTGTACTACTGCAGTTACTCAGAAGCAGAGCTCACCTGTTCCTTATATCTACAATTCCACTCAACACTCTCAAACAGCACATGCCTAGTGGGGTCACCACAATTTTGCTGTTCCTCTCTGATCACCAACTCAGGAAAAAGCACGAGGAGAATTAAGTTCTGCCTAAAGTGAGTTTTCTTAAGTCTTCACATTATCCAGGAAAACTTCACCTGCCTGCAGCTGACAGAAGAATTTCCTACCACTTATAGTGTTAATCAAGTTAATCACCACTGAAAGCACCACTTTTGTCATTCAGTTGGTATTAGCACATTTCTGTCATGCTGCAATCCTTTCAGACAGACTCCTCAAGCCTATGAGTCAGCAAGAGTTTGAAAAAATGCACTTTAAACTGGAGCACTGTGTTTCCCTATAACTAACTCACTACACAATCTCAGACCAGAACTTAATAACGCTGGAAACAAAGTTATTCCTGGCTTTGAGAATCCAGCTTTATCACCTGTTGTTTCTCCTGCTGGGCCTTCCATGCTGCTAGAGAACTTCTCTCCCCATAGATCCACTTCTTCCTGCTAACCGGGGAGGTCACAGGACTGAAAACAGCTCTAGATGACTAGAGAGATGCTGGAGCTGCAGGACTGGTTTGCTGCCAGAGTGAGAAACGCAGTTTCCTTCCGTCTTAGTTCACCTATAGTGTTGAAACCAATCGTATTGCGCAAGCAGATTCTGGGTGGCGGAACAACAGGTCAAACTGTGACTACATGAAAACACTGCACCCTCTGGAACATGACCCGTGCTAGTGCCCTCATAGAACTGAGGGCAACTTTTCTGTTGGAAATATCTGAATTTGTTTTCTGGAATAAAGACTGAATGGCAAATCCATTCCAGATGGCAAATCCAGCTGGAACGCAACTTCCACAAGTATGAAGGCCTACAATGTTCAATTTAGCCTGTTCTGGATGTGGGAATCTTTGTAAGTGAGCTAGGAGCTCTTACAGAAAGCTGACTGCGGGTCACTTTTATACATCTAAATTTAAACTTAAAACTTACTATAATCACCCAGTTCTAATGTGATCTAGGAAGCTCTGGGAGTGTCACATTCCAGCTGTTCCCACAGAGACTCCAGGATAGTTTTTTGTGGGAGGGGCTGGTTAATACAGGTGAATAACAGGTCACTGAGGTCCAAGTGCATTTAGTACATTCAGAAATTAGTTAAGTCTAAGATACTGCTTTTATTGACGCACTATGGCATACATTGCTATTTTCCCAGAAATAACTAAAACAAGTCACTAAGGAGGAAGGAAATTAAGTACAGACTGCTACAGCAATTACTGTAGACAGTCTCCTTTGTACTTCCAGTACTAAATATTACTGTTCCACTTCTAGCTTTTTGCAGACAGGGGGAAGTAAAGGTGTTGGGGACACTCTGCTCCCAATTGGCTTTAGAGAAGACTTAGGACTTACCTTAAAATACACAGTACAGGCAGTACCGGGGTACTGGTGAACTACTGTGTGACACAAAAAGCTACCTGTTGTGCCAGATGTTACACTTCACTTTAGGGGCCAGATAAGCACACACGATGCTGTGCTCTCCTGAAGCAGGCTACAAAAATATAGCCTGGGAAAGGAAATCTGTGTACAACACGGGAGAGCCTCCTTGAACAAGATGCAAGTGTGTTCAGTAGGAGCAAAGAATAAAGTCAGGGTTCCTCTGATAGAAAACTTGTGTTTGCCACTGCCTATAACATTAAAACACTGCCTCTCATGTTGGATACTCCAAAGTTAATGGAAACAGAATGTAAACCCTTAAAGGGAGAAGAAAAACCGAATGGCAATAAACAAGCAAACAAAACAAAACTGGCCTCCAAAGAAAAAAGAGGTTGGGAGCTACAGCTGACAAAAACGACAAGCACAAACTAGGAAGAAGGAAAAGGAAAGCAAAACGAAACAGTGATGTAAGGTAAAGCTGACAACACCCAGGGAGAAGAGAAACAAATACCCTGAGCAAGAGCTCAGCCCTGCGCCGAGGCCAGCGCCGGGCCTAGAGCCCTGGGCTGCGACCAGGGCCTCCACTGAAGCTCGGCGGCTCCGCGGGACGTCCGGACAGCCCGGGGCACCGTGGACCGGGTCTCCCCGCCTCCTCTCCCCCGGCCCTTACCGCCTTTGGGCTTAGACTCCCCCGCGGCGGGCCCGGCCGAGGCGGATCGGGGCTGCTGCGCTTTGTTGCCGGCCGAGGAGCTGGGTGCACCGGGGCCGCAGGGGCTGCTCTTGTCCATGGCGGTGGCTGGGGCGGGCGACGTGCCGGGCGAGCTCTGCAGCATCAACGGGCGCCCCGGTGGCGCTGGCGAGCGAGCGGCGGCCCTGAGCGGGGCGGCACGACGGGCGCTGGCGGAGCCGGCGGGGGCCCTGGCTCATGGCCCGCGGGCAGCGGCGGGGGCGGCGCAGCGCGGTCTCGGCCTCCTTCATGGCGACATCTTCTCGCTGCTGCTCTGGAAGCGGGGAAGGCCGCGGGAGGCCGGGCCGGGCCTGCGGGGCTCCGGGCAAAGACGGAGCGAGCGGCTCACGGAGCCCCGCAGGGCCCGGCGCTGCCTGCGGCCGGAGAGCTCGGCGCCCCCCAGGCACCCACGGGCTCCGCGGCGGCGCCGCTCCGCTCCCGGCCGCGGTCCGGCCGCCGCTGCCCCGTAATGGCGACGAGTCGCCCACAGCGGGGAACGGGGCCCGGATGGAGGCTTTTATAGGCTCGGGGCGCGGAGCACGCCGGGAACTGGAGTCTCGGCAGGGGGCAGCGCCCCGGCGACATGGCGGACGCCGCGGAGCACGCTGGGAGTTGTAGTTGTTCCACCTCGCCGGGCCCGCCCCCCCTCGTTCCCGGTACCGGCGCTCGGTACCGGTCCCATGTAAAGGGTTCACTTTGCCACTGAGAAGGGACGGGGGAAGGACGTTACTAAACGGCTGTTCAGGAAGGTCTTCTAAAGGGGCTCATCTTGAGCCCTGTTTTTCATCCCCCCAAAAATGAGAAGCAGAAATAAAATTGGAGGGAGAGGGGTGGAAAGAGCAGAGAGCCATAAAATTCTAGAGGCAGAGCACACTAAAGGTAGTTTTATTAGGAAAGAAGCTGGCTTTTGAGAAGAAATAAGGACAAAGGAGGCTTTTCTTGGTATTTTCCCCTAACTACAATGAAAACACCAACTTCTGCAGCAAAATCCCTCATACCATCCTTGGGGAAAATTAATTAAATAGCTCAAGGTGTGTTTGCTGGGAAGGCTGAAGGCACTAGGCTGCTTGCAGTTAACACACATGCTGTTAGCAAGTCTCAGTAAAAGTCCGTGGCTCTAACCAGATTTGAAGAGCAGAATAGCAACGTGCCCCAGGTAGAAGTAGATGAAGTGCTTACTCTCATGAGTCACATGGCTGCAAAAGTTCCTTCCCACAACGCAATGCCAAGTGGGATGGTATTTCTTGTCAAATTCCTGCAGAAGAGAGCACTAGTGATTTAGTATTGCTATGCGCATGCTGTAGACAGAAAGGGGAGAAAAAGATGTCTTAAATGGGAGGCACTGCGAAAGGGGAAGAACCTGGAAAAGCACAGGGAAGGTGCAGGGAGAGGATGTCCAGGGCACCAGCCTGCTGGACTCAGTTACCTGCTGCTCACAGAACTTGTTTCCATGGAGCTGCTTACGGCTGCTCCCTAGCGTGTTGCGTCTGTGGAGACCTCAAAGAGGAGGATACTACAAGGAAACATTTACCCTCTTTATGTGCGCCGCGATTTCGTGCTCGATGTTGTACTCGTCCAGGGCCAGCAGGGCGCAGTCCACGGCCTCTTGCTGCATCTCTTCGGTCATGTCCGTGTCCTTAATCACGGCCTTGTGGTCGCCCATGGCCGCCTGCAGCGGGCAGAGTAGAGAGCGCTGCGGGAGACCCGATCTACCCGTCCGGGGAAGCGGCCTCGATCGGCCCTCACCGCGCCCGGCGCCGCCGGAGGGAGCCCCTCGCCCCGCCGCGTCCGTTTAACGGACCCGCGCGCGCCCCGCCCCGCCCCCTNCGCCTGCAGAGCAGAGAGCGCTACGGGAGACCCGATCTACCCGTCCGGGGAAGCGGCCTCGAGCGGCCCTTCGGCCCTCACCGCGCCCGGCGCCGCCGGAGGGAGCCCCTCGCCCCGCCGCGTCCGTTTAACGGACCCGCGCGCGCCCCGCCCCGCCCCCTCTGCCATCTCCACCAATCATTGGTCGCCGCCAGCGCCCCGCCGAGCACTCATTGGCCGCCGGCGGGAGCCTCACGGGAGGGTCTCGTTCCCGCACATATAGCGCCGTTGCTGTGGCGAGGGGCGGCGACATGGCCCGGCCCGCGCTGCGCGGGGCACCTAGAGCCCACACTGTGTATATAACTATATATAGTGTATATATATATATACACACATATATATACATATAGTGTATATATACACACACATATATAAAGTGTGTGTAGATATATATAGTGTGTGTATACACACACGGAGCTAACCCCAGACCTGTGGAGCCCTGCACAGCTAGGAGAACCAGGTGACTAAAGCGGCATCGAGCCCAGGCCTCGGAACCAGCCTTTATGACCTGTTCCTCCTTCATCGTCTCTCCTACTCGTGCACCCAGTTCACTACTCAAACCTTCTGAGGGTCAGGAAATATAGTTTTGAGGAATTTTGGCATTCACAGGAAAATGAGCAGGAGTAGCAGGAGAAAAGGAACAAAAGGGCACACAGCCATAAAACCCTTGAGGGGGAACACACATTTTTATTAGCAAAGGTGACTTTTGAAATAAATAATCCCCCCCAAACTGTAATTTTCCCCCCAACCACCATGAAAACACTAACCACTACAGGAAACCCCTACCACCACCCTTGGGGGAACGAACAAATAAATAAATAAATAAATAAACAAACAAACAAATAAATAAATAGCTCTGTTTCCTGAGGGAGCCTGAAGACACAAGCCCAGCCCATCGGCAGTGAGGGTGCAGTAACCAGATGCAAGTTTCAGCATCAATCCATGGCTCTAACCAGCTTTAAACAGAAGGATATTTACTCCACGCACGAGGAAGAAGATGAAGTGCTTTGTCTCGTGAGACACGTAGCTGCCAAATTTCCTTCCCACAACGCAGTGCCAAGTGGGACTGTATTTCTTCTCAAACTCCTGCAGAAAAGATCACTAGGAATTTAGTAGTAGCATCTTCTCACCCACCTGCTCTCTATAGATTTCTTTCACTGTTGAATCACTTAAAAAGTATCGCTATTTGCACAAGGCAATTCAGGAGCAGTAAAGGATTGAGCTACTTATCTCTTATACGTCACCAGAAGACCTGCGCAAAAGGACCTTTCCCTGTAATTTTTAACAGACCAGCCAGTCTCACACAGCTATTCTAGAACCCTGAGGAGATCCCTGAGGCTCAAAGTGAAGGCTACTTATGCCAAATATTTGGCAGAAAAGACCTTCCCTCAGATAAAAGCTAAAATCAGTGTTTTGAACCCATAACTGGGCACAGGGATATGTTAGCAGCCACTCTCCTGCTAACCCTAAAAATAGGATAGTGCAGGAAATGATTAAAACAGAAGGTATTGCAGAAGAGAGAGAGAAGAAACAGGAAAAGGCACATTTAAGAGATAAGGGGGGAAAGGCATGAGGACATCAGCCTGCACAAGGCCTAGCTCAATTATCTAGTATCTCCAGAACTTGCTTCTCAGAGAAGGCCTAGAAACTCCCTCTCCTCCATCTTTGATGTGCACAGAGGTTTCAAGAGGATGTTACAAGAAAAGATTTACCCTCTTAATAAGAGCTGCTATTTCTCTTTCAACATTGTATTTCTCTAGGGCTATAATGGCACAGTCAATAGCTTCTTGCTGCATCTCCTCAGACATGTCCGTGTCCTTAATCACGGCCTTCTGGTCGCTCATGGCCACCTGCGCGAGCAGAGGAGGGGTCAGAGCTGCAGCAGAGCCGCAGCTGCGCGGGGGCACCGGACCTCGCTCGGGACCCCAGGAGAGGGCGGCTGCGGCGACGAATCCCTGCGCCACCGCCCCTAGGAGCCGCCGCCGCGCGGCCCCGCTCTCACAGGGGCGCCGAGCACGTGCGGCCCCTCTCAGCCTTCCCGCACAGCCGCTGCCGGCCGCCCTCACCGCCCGGAGGCCGCTGCGGGACAGGCCCGCCCCAGCGCAACCCGCAGCTCGACGGCGCCTCTCGCTCCGCCGCCGCCTCCGTTAAGCGGCCCCGCCCCACCCCGGAGCGCCGTGGCTCCGCCCCCTGCGCTGCTCCCGCCCACCGCTGGCCGCGCCCTCCCGGGGCGGAGCCTTCCCGCGCTGATGTTGCCATGGCGACGCGCAGCAACCTGGATGGGACCTCTCATGGGCGGCTGGCCGCGGAGCGCACCGGGAGTTGTAGTTCCTGTCGCTCCGGGTCCGCCCCAACTCCCGGGTCCAAGTTCCGCCGCGCAGCGTTCCCGGCCTCTCCCCGCCAGGCCTCGGCCCTCACAGCCCGGGCCTGCGTGGGTGGAGGGTGCTGCTGCTCCTCCCCAACAATAACCCAGCACCTGGGTAAATGGAGTTTATCGTCCAAGGTGGCTTGCCCAGAGACAGCACCAGGAAAAGGAACAGCTCAGGGTTTGCAACAGGGTATTCCTCTGTGGGGGGAGTGCGTGTGATAAAGGGAAAGAGAAAGAGAGAGAGAAAGACAGAGAGAGAAAATGAGAAAGAGAGGAGGAAAAAAAAAAAAAAAAAGAGCACGCATGCGCAACGTGAAACAGAAAACAGAAAAGAGCAAAGACTGTCACTGCTTACACAGCACACGCACTGCCCAGGCAGAACAACAGATGCCCATAAAACTCTTAAAGGCCAGACTGCTCCAACAGCTCTGCTTCCAAACACAACAGCTTTTGAAAGAAAATACAAGGAAGAGCCTTTTGGTATTTTTCCTCTTTATAGCCACAATGAAACACCAACTGCTACAGAAAAATCCCTGACATTACCCTTGAAGACCGAGGTCTGCGTCCTCAGGAAGGCTGAAGTTATGGGTGTGATAAGGTCAGCGTACAGTCCTGTAACCAGATGCAAGTTTCAGTAACAGTCCGTGGTTCTAACCAGACTTAAAGAGAAGAATAGCAACTTGGCCGAGGTAGAAGTAGATGAAGTGCTTTGTCTCATGGGTCACGTAGCTTCCGAAGTTCCTTCCCACGATGCAGTGCCAAGTGGGGTTGTATTTCCTGTCAAATTCCTATGGAAGAGAGCACACTAACATTCAAGAACTCTTCCAAAATTACAGGAGACTGGCAGAAAATATGCCCCTTTTTTCCTGCAAATCCCAGCTCACCCGAACTGCAAAGAAAAGCCTAATACTAAATTCAGTAAAATGAACATCAAGCACTTTCTCAAACAAGGTTTCCCTTGGAAGAAAGCTCAAAAGAGGTGCCAAGTTTTCCTCAGGCCAAGCAGTCACAAGGCCAGGTCAGCGGCCAGTCTCCTATTCACCTAGATAAAGAGATAGAGGAAGAAGATACTTAAACAGAAGGGTGAAAAGAGTGAAAAGAGGAAGGATCAAGAACAGTATGGGACAAAGATGGGAAAGGAACATTAAGGACAAGCCTGAAGAAAGACCAACTTGATTATCTAGCATCTCCAGAACTTGTTTCTCTAGAGCTACTTGCCCAGCCACATTCCCCCTGCTTGATTTTCTTTTCTTTTTTTCATGTACAGAGAGATTTCATGGATGTGATGTTTCAAACAGACATCTACCTTCTTTATGTGAGCTGCGATGTCCTTCTCGATGTTGTACTTCTCGAGGGCCTGCGTGGCACACTCCACAGCATCCTGCTGCATCTCCTCTGACATGTCCGCATTCTTGATGACAGCCTTTCGGTCACTCATGGTTGCCTGCATTCAGCAAAGAAGACCTGTGAGTTGCAGGAGCACTGATCTGCACACGAGGATCCCCGCATGCACTTAGATGCACAGTCATATCCCATTGGTTTTCACTCTGTCTGGCTGTAGGCCAGGAGCCTGTGCCTGGACGTCCTACACTGCATCCCTAGTGGGGTGCTGGAGCCCCGCACAGCTCAGTGCAGCGTCTTGGGGGACCTTCGGATACAGCACCCATCCTAGGTGAGCTGCAGTTACAGGCAGTAGAGCCCAGGGAGGAGCCCCCCTACAGCCGGGGGCAGCCACCCAGCACAGGCCCAGGATGAGGCCACACCAACTCCAGCACTGAGATGTGCGGGGATCCCGGGCAGCCTCGACGCCTGCGCTGCCCCCCTAGTCGCGGACCCCGGCGTGGCCTTTGGGGAAGAGCCCCGGGGTGCAGCAGCCATCGCCACGCTCAAAATCCCGCGCTCAGCGGCATCGGCTACGGCGGGGAAGGCCCCCACTGCTCCAGCTCGGCCTTCCCGGGCCCCAGCACCTCCAGGGAGCCCCGCGCCGCGCGGCCGCCCCTCGCGAGACCCCGCTGCAACCCAAGCCCCCCCATGCTGCCGCCGGCCCCGGCCAGGCTCCCTCACCGCCCCCGGGGTGCTGCAGGACCAGCCCTGTGCGCAGCGCGGTGGAGCGGGGCGGGGCGCGGGGGCG
>VWPW01009211.1:46890-63809 GCA_013389825.1 Crypturellus undulatus
GGCTCGGGGCGGGCGGACGCGCAGCTCGCAGGCGCCTCTCGCTCCGCCGCCGCGTCGGTTTAACTGACCCGCGCGCGCCGCACCCGCCTCCGAACGCTCCCGGCCCCGCCCCCTGCGCGTGAGCGGCTCGCTATTGGTCAGCGCCGCCGCCCTGCCGAGCGCTCATTGTCTGTCTTGCGGCGTTCTGGTAGCATTTTCTCGCAGCGTTTTCTTGCAGCCCGGCATGCATCGCGCTGGCGCCGTCGCCACTGTGACGGGGGCGGCACCGCCCGGGCGGGAGGAGGCGATGGGGGCGGGCGGCCCCAGCGGAGCCGGATCGGGGGCCGGCTGCTCCCGGGCCCTGAGGCCGGCCGAATGCAGCGTGTCGGGAGCGCCTTCGCAGCCACGCTCCCCGCAGTGTGAGAGAGGCTCTCCCAGTCCCTCTGCTATGTGACACCCGTTAGATATAGATCTGAAGCGGTAAGGGATGTCCGGGCGCAGAAAATATAATAAAAGAGAGAACGGTGCGGTTTTACCTTGTTTTGTGGATGTAGTGTGAGGCAGCCGCAGATAGATGTGCTCAAAACACGCAGGCTTCAGGTTAGAGATTAACAGTTCTACAGATCCAAGTGAAAACTTAAAGAGAGCAAAAGAGCACCAAATACTTCAAGTATTAAGAGTCTGGGCAGGTTTCCTGACAGCGAGGGGCTTCTCTCAAGAGATTTGGATGTCTCACGTGTGCTTACAGAAACCTGTGTCTAGGGCGCTCAAGCAAGAGGATTCCCAGTCACCCAATGCCTCAGGTCTGGATTTGCATTAAATTTTCTGAGGGCAGAGGAGCGGTTGCTTCCTGTCAACAACCAAACCCAGCGCTCGTTGTCGCTGAGATGTTTCGCCTAACTGCGCCTAACCGCACCCGGCCTTCGTGCTGCCGCTTCCCGGGAAGCGGGAAGGGAGACCCCGAGCGGCGCGGAGCCCCGCGGGAGCCGCTCCCGCCCCGGCCCTTCCGCGGCCGCCGCTCCCGCCCTCCCGGGGCCGCCCGCTCGCAGGGGGCGTGGCCTGCCTGGAGCCCCGCCCCTCGTCCTGCCCCGCCGTTCTGATTGGCGGAGGGGCACGTGCCGCGGCGGCGGCGGGGTGAAGGTGATGCCCTTGCAAGATGGCGGCCGCGGTGTGCCCGTGCCGGGCGCTGCTGGGCGGGCGGCGCGGGCTCCTGCGCTCGCTCGCCCGGTCCGCGCGGGGCCTGGCCGCCAGCAAGGAGACGCACTTCGGATTCCAGGTCGTGTCGGAGGAGGAGAAGGGCGAGAAAGGTGCCTAGCGGCGGAGCCGTGCGGCGCCCCGGGGGAGGGAGCTATGCGGCCCCCGCGGAGCCCGCCGGGGACGTTTGGGGCCTTACTGGGGTTAAACACCGCCGTGCCCGTGTTGTGGCCTCGATTCTTTCCCCTGGGCTTCCAAGAAGACTGAGATAAGAGTCTGCTTTCCTCCAAGGAGGCCTCTGTCAAGTAGCAAGCTCAGTGAGATTCACTCCTGTCCTGAGTGGGCTTTTGAAGTGATCTGTGTCGGTGCCACACGGTGGCAGACCTGCCCACGGCAAGAAAAAGCAGGTTCTGCTTCCCCAGATCGCACCTTCATCTCCTTTCTTCTTAGTTTACCAGGTGTTTGAAAATGTGGCCAAGAAATACGACATAATGAATGACTCGATGAGTCTAGGCATTCACCGAGTGTGGAAGGATGTTCTCCTGCGTAAAATGAATCCTTCCCCAGGAACTCTGCTTCTTGATGTTGCTGGAGGGACAGGTAAATGCTTTTGTTGAGTTTCTCATGACCACGATACCACAGTCATGTGGAGCAGCGATTCTCAATTGATAAAACACGTACTATATATCCGTTAATAATAAATACTAATTTATTAATATTTATTTAACTTTGGACTTGTTTGACAAGGAAAGAAAGTGTTGTCTGTTAGCAGTAAAATAGGATAGCTTTAGTCAGGAACACTATTTTGATCCATTTTAATCTGCTCAGACTTTTTAGCGAGTTATTTAACACATTTGGCATCAATTCTTCTCCTTTTAAACCAATAAAAAAAAATTCTCTGATTTTCACAGGAAAAATTTGAGAGAAATTTGGAATACCTTGCTGTAAAGCTCTGAAGTCATTATAATACTAGCCCTAATATGCTAAGGGCATTTTTTTTTTTCTATTTGTAGGAAGTGAGAGACTGTTTACTTTGGATAGGACACCTTCAAGATATATATTTTTCAGCCAAGGTTAACATTCAAAGTCTAGATTCATGTTCCTTGGAGTCTTAATACTTACAATTTCAGAAAACATACCAAAACTTATATCTTTAAAATTAATACAGGTGACATTGCCTTTCGATTTATTAACTATGTTCGTTCCGTGCGAGAGCGCCAGCTACGACAGAAGCTCAAGCACCATCAGAATTTATCGTGGCAAGAAATTACTGACAGTTACCAGGAAGAGGCAGTTAAACCCCTTGGGGATTCCCAGGTGGTGGTTTGCGACATTAACAAGGAAATGTTAAAAGTTGGGAGACAGAAAGCCCAGCAACTTGGCTACTCTGAAGGTAAGTCGTGCACTGTTTCGGTATCATCTCTGATGGAAGAAGCTGAAATGTGATAGTCATTGGGTAATGACCACTTCTGCATTAGAGTAAAAATGACCAGCAGTGCCATATACCAAAGCTGTGTGGTTTTTGTCAAGGCAAAATTAGGTTTCCAATAAGTATGAGAGGAATATGCTGTTCTTGAGCCTTCACAAATGCAGGCATGGAAGTGTATGTGAGGTCTGATGTCCAGCTGTCTTTCCAAAGGAGATAAATAACCAAAACTTACTCTTTATATCTGTACAAACTCACCTGACTCTAAGGCAAATAACAGATGAGAGCTTAGCCCTGTAGTGATTAATCTAAAGGTATTTTAATGGGTATGTTGAGAATGAAGGCAGTAAATTAGAAATGCAAGAACTAGTCTATTGTGAACCTGTAAGACTTTCCACAGTTAGAAAATGTATTGTTAATACTCAGAGAAACTGAATTATATTAAATGTTAGTTTGCAGGTCAATGGATTAATTCACTGATAACTAGAACTTGTTGGGGACTACGCCAATCCTGATTGAAAAGCCTGATTTTAAGAAGTAAGACATAGAGAAAGAAGTCCTGCTTGAGGCACAGCGTTTGTATGATAGTCATTTTTCTTCTTTTTTTTTTTTTTATTTGTAGATATTTGGAAAATATTTGGAGATTATAAAGTATAGCAGGAGTTTGCTTGGGTCCCAGCATCAGGAATGCTCTAGGCAGCCTGTATCAGTCATAGACACAAGACCTTGTGTGTCCTTTCCTTGCACCCTGCTCCTACAGCCCAACTGGACTTCAGTTGCAACCAGGGAATTGTCCAACATTTGTTGCACGTTGCCAGTTCCTGGCACGAGGTGTGTGTGGGAAAGGAGAATTCTTGCAAGAAAGGTCTCCAAGCAGCTGCAAGTGACATCCCTGCCTCTAGATACTGTGGGCTAAAGGACACACCATGCAGCTCAGTAGCACGGAGGTGCTGAGGGATAGGCTGCTGGCACAGGTTCTTTCAGCTGCTCCTGCTTTCTGCTGCCAGGCTGCCTCAGGCCATTGCCTGCCTCTCTCTTTGCTTTAGGCACAACAGTCTAGTTGTGAAAGCTCTGGTTTGCATCATGTTCCTTGGAGCAGCTTGCAACCCTGCCCAGAGCTCTTGTGCACCATGGTTTGGGAACATCTGAGATGTAACTTAGAATGTGAAATAAAGCTTGATACTGTCTCCTGCCTATTTAGTTTTAAGCAAAGTAAAATAAAACTTACGTAATTTAATTGGCTTCACTTGTGGGATGTTTTTCTGATTTACACTTAGATTTGGCAAGTCTTAAGGGCTGTGCCTGTCCAAAAGAAACAAGCCTGTTGTCCAGTCACAGGCTGAGCGTTCTTGCAGCAGGAACAGTGCTCCAGGCCACCTTGTGAGGCACTGACAGTCCCTTTAACTTAGCCACATACAGAACTGCTGACCAGTGATACATACAGTGGTGTTGAGGGTCACATCTCCTATCACTCAAAGCCTTTCCTCATTTCTCAGTTCTTATATGTCCTTTCAAGCTTGCTGGTGTAAAATAGTACTAATACCTTGCTGCTTTAATAATATTGCATGCTTCTTTTCATGCAGTACTGTCCTCAACTGTGAGCATATCTTTGTAAAAAATGAATTCTAATATGTTCTGGCAACAACTGTGGTTTTCTTTTTTGTTTTGCTCTTCTTTGTGCCCCTTTACAAAACTGCCCTTTGAAAGACTTTTTTTTTTTTTTTAAGTTCGTTTTGTTTTGCATTTTAGTTAACAAAACAGTGACGCTAGATCTATTAATTCTAAAATGACCAGGTTTTTTTTGGTACATCCACCTGGACATCTGCGCTCTGTGAGACAGACACAGCCCTGATCTTTTGGGCCACGAGGAGCAACACAGCTGCACAGGATCGCATAGTGATAAATCCTAATGGAGGGATCATGGCTTTTCATTTTAGTCAGTCAGCAGAAGTTACCTAGTAAAGTTTTTTATGTATTTTGACTGTCACTGCATGGTGAGATATTAACAAACCACTATAATTATTTTCTTTCTGGAGAGTCACTTTGTGGAACTTTATACCTCAAATAATTAAAAGGCAACCAGTATCTGTTGCTGTCCACTACAGTGCAAGACTGAGGTGAAATCTCTTTCCTGCAGTCCAAGGCAGCACGAACGTAACATGCCTACATCTGCAAAAGAATATTTCAGCTGATGTGCATTTTTTTCCTTTGTTTGGAGGACAGCTGTTATAATACAGGGTCTTAAAGGTTTGTGAGTAGAAACTAAGTTGTATCCTCCACAGCCAAAAAACAGAACTGCAGTATTAGTTTTATTTCACTTATTAATGATCATTCCATTTTGGAATAGAGAGATTCTAGCCTTTCTGAAGGATTTTGGGTTATAAGTCTCTTACATACCTTTATGTCCTTGTGTTTTTATTACAGGTTTATCCTGGGTGGTTGGGAATGCTGAAGAGCTGCCCTTTGGTGATGAGAAGTTTGATGTTTACACAATTGCCTTTGGAATTCGAAATGTAACTCATATTGATTTGGTAAGTTGGTGTATGGTATCCAGGGCATAAGGGTTTTACATTTCCCATGAGTTTTTAATTTATTCTAAGTGAGGAAGCAAAGGAGAAGCTCCTTTGCATAAGGGAAAATCTTTCTGTACTTCTGAAACATCTAAATAAGTAGTATGTAGTCTGCAGCTTGCTTGAGTAAAAAATGCAATTAAGTGCCCCACCTTTGCCGTAATAAAAAAGAAGTTAGATTTACACTAGTTGTGTCCAGTCTTTCCAGCTTGACAAACCACGTAATTTCCTCCCAAGGCAAAAGAACTACATACCTCAGTTACTACCCACATCCTGCCAGATCAACATATGCTTTGTGCCGTCAGTCTGCAGGTCTCAAAGCTCCTGCTACCATTCAGCCCACTTCTCAGTGCCTTTATGCTGGTTTGTAGAGGGGATTGCCATGAAGAACATGTACAGTTTTAATTTGGGTAGGCAGTACCTTTATTCTAACCAGTAGCTGCCCTTCCAGAATGACTAGATGTCTTTCATGTTAGCTCACCAGTCTCGCTAGGCTGGGTTGTATGCGTCTTAGAGGAGTGGCTTCCCATCTTGTCAGCGCTCTTTGGTTGAGGGTGCAGCATTTGGACAGTTTTGGTCTGTGCATCTTTGAACTCCTGTTAATGTGGAGGGAGTTCTGGGATGCTTTGCCTGTATTTGTCCCAAACGTGAGCTCTTGTACCCCTGCAGGAAAATCAGAGAGAGCAGCCTGGTAGCATGGCTCCCTGGGGGCTTCATACAGAACACACCTCCAAGCCTCTGATTCTTTTCCAGAGTTCCAGCCACATATGTGTGTGCTTGGGTTTTATCTCTTGGGAACATGACATTTGAAGCCAAACAGATGTACAGCTTGCAAAGGTTTTTAAATATAGCTTTGCCGTCTTCCAGTGTGGAGAAAAAAAAAAAAAAAAGAAAAATATATATAGTTGCAAACACATTTTTTTCTTGTCTTAGAATAGCTAAAGATATTTCTCCCTTTTCCTCCCCCTTATTTTGCACATTGCACCTCCAAAGCTCAGAGATGTTCTTTCTCTAATCTGCTTGTGTATCTTGTAGTCGAAAAAAAAATCTTGCCCTGTTCTTCATTTTCAGTTTCTTATATCTGAGTCACCTCCTTTTCAGGTTTGGTTTGTACTTAAAATAGCTGGGCTGGCAAACATTCATCAACTGGGAAAAGGAAAAATTGCATCCCTGACATAATGTCAAAGCCTGATATAAATGTATTTATGAAATAACAAAAGTGGACTGATTATGCTTCTCTACAAGTAAATATTGGAGACTGCCTCTGAAATTCTCGGCATGTTCTCTCCTCCCCTTAATTCATCACTGAGTTGCCTTCTCATGATGTGGTAATAGAAACAGATGCTGTTCTACAAACCGAGTTCATCGAGTCTGCTTTGTCTCAGGCGCTTCAGGAGGCTTATCGTGTGCTGAAACCAGGAGGGAGATTTCTGTGCCTTGAATTTAGTCAAGTCAACAACCCTCTCCTTTCCAGGTAGGAACATGATGACACCGTGTCACGTGACAAGCCTGTTTCACACGCATTGAGCCCGGATAAGCTTCAAAATCACCTTAGTGTGCACTTTTAAATCAAATTCAGATTCCACAGCATTGTGGCACAGAGATCAGCTTGGGCTACTGTAGATGTTTGTTTTTAAACTTGCTTGTATTAATATGTGCTAAATGTGTATTTGGGCAGGCTCTACGATCTATACAGTTTCCAGATTATCCCGGTTCTGGGTGAGATTATTGCTGGTGACTGGAAGTCCTACCAGTATCTTGTAGAGAGCATCCGACGCTTTCCCCCTCAGGTAAGACAGCACTTCTGGAATCACATATACACAAGACAGTCTACACACAATTCTGCATGCAGCTGGCTTACGGTCCTTCCAAGATGCTGTAATTCTGTTCTGAAACCTTTACTTTTCAGGAGGAGTTCAAGGCAATGATAGAAGATGCAGGGTTTTTAAAAGTGGATTATCAGAATTTGACATCAGGCATTGTTGCTATTCACTCAGGTTTCAAACTGTGAGCCTGCTTTCGAGCAAAGCACAGGAACTTTTTTTTTTTTTTTTTTCCCCTGAGGAATCAGAAAGATGAGCAATTCTAGCTCCATCAAGACAGAAGAAGCTCTTGGGAGAACTTTTTTTTTTTGATTGAAGAAGTGATTTTCTTTATTTAGCTCAAAGCCTGGAGTTTGGCTTGAAGAACTTAAGCAAAAGATTGTTGCTCAGCAGTCACATTCAGAAGGGCAGCTGCTTTTCCATCCCACCTCTCTCCAACCTGGGGATGAAGTGACTTCAATGGCCAGTTTCTTACACTTGCATTTCCCTTCGAGAGTAGTACAACAGACACTGCCAAAACTGAGCAAAGTTAATGAATGTAGCAACTTCACTTACTGGTTGTGTGGATACAGAAATAGATTTCAAATAGTCTTTGAAGAAGATGTGTCCTTTTCTTTTACTGAACTTCCAAGGGGGTTTTCATAGCAGTGCAAAGTAACTTGGATTTATTAAATTTTTATTGATCTCAGTCTTTGTCATGCTGGCTTTAAGAGACTTCTGTGTTTCCTTTACTTCTTTCCTAGGAAAAGGGAAGATTTGTGAAATAAAACAGCTCTGAACCATTTTTTACACTTAAGTCAGTATTTTAGTCCTTTGAATAAAGGGAAGCTTTTCTGAAGAGGAATGACAGCAAATTCTATTTTGATGTACTATTTTTTCCCCTATAAAGGGGAGCTATAACTCAAGACAATGGTGGATGTGTATTATCGACTTACATACACCATGCATTTCTTTTTGTTCTTTAAGTTGTTCAAGGCCTGATCTATCTGCCATAGAAAACAAGGATAGAGTATAAAACTTGCCACCCATAGGCAACATACCTTCAAATTCATCCCTTTTCAAAGGATGAGACAAAATAAAACTAGAATTTAGACAGCTTTCTAGGCTAAAGTGCCAGTAAAAGGATGTTCTGAAAGTCTGGAGAAAACAAAAAAGATTATTTATTTATTTAGGGTAGTGGTTAATAATCCCAGTCCTTGAAGATCTAAAAACTGCTGCTTTCCTGCATGCTGTTGCTGAACTCTAGAACCTGCAGTGGAGGAAGTGTGTACAGAAATGCTTTATCAACCCCTGGGAAAGTAGAGGGGAAGAACTCTTCTGTTCTTACAGTTCCTCACTGAGCATTTGTATATTTAGTTTGGGACTTGGATGCCATGAACTGGAGGGAGAGAAAGGGAGATATGTTTCTTCTTCATTTGCAAGGGAGAAGTGTGATGCAAGCCCTAATAAGGCAGAAAAGTAGATAGTTATAAAAGAAAAAAAAAAAACTTAAGACTGCATTGCTCCAACATTTTTATTAGCAAAGAAGCTGTTTTTTTTTTAAAGAAAATAAATACAAGGAAGACCTTTTCACTTTTTTTTTTTTAAGCCACAATGAAAATGCCAGCTGCTACAGAAAAAAAAATCCCTGACTCTTAACAACACAACAAAAGACCTGAAGATCAAGGTCTGCTTCCTTAGGAAGGCTGAAGGTAGCAGGCTGGAATTAGTGTGCAGTCCAGATGCAAGTTTCAGTAACAGTCCGTGGTTCTAACCAGACTTAAAGAGAAGAATAGCAACTTGGCCGAGGTAGAAGTAGATGAAGTGCTTTGTCTCATGGGTCACGTAGCTTCCGAAGTTCCTTCCCACGATGCAGTGCCAAGTGGGGTTGTATTTCTTGTCAAACTCCTGCCGAAGAGAACACTAGCAATTTAGTATTACTTAATGCAAGTATTGTCTGAAGATTTTCTGGCTGATGTGACTGATGTCACTTAAAGTTATCACTTTTCGAAACGGACAATTAAGCCATATATGCTCTTAAGTACAAGGACTGGCTTACTCTTCTACCTCCCCTGCTACTTAAGTGAACAACAAAAGCAACAACAACAATGAAAAAAAAAAGGAAAAAAAACCCTCTGCACTGAAGTGCTTTAGTAGCTGAGTAGGAATAAGCATAAAACCTTACCTATAATTAAGGAAGGTCACTTTTCCTCAAAAGTTAGAACATAATGAGCTCAAACTCTTAAGTAAAAGCTTCAGAGCAGGTTCTATAAAATAAAGCCTTTACTTTGGCTTCTTTAGCTGTTTGCAGCAAGCATGTTGAAAGCACTTCATGAAAAACTCCCTCCTATAACCTTCAGAGCAGATAACGAGACCATGTTCTTCCTGTCACCCTCAGGATCCAGCCATAAGGTTCACATAAACCCCTCTGCGCAAGTGAGGTGTGAGCAGAGCCTGGCAGAGCAGAGCAGAACCACTGGTTACATGTTGTAGTATCGAGCAGCCCTCAAATGAGGGGACTTGTGCGAGAGGCTGCGAGCGCTACTGTTCATGTTCTGCACAGTGCCTTGGCCAAACCCATCAAGTATCTGCAGCTCCCCAGAACTTCTCAGCCTCCACGCAGCAGCCAGACAGTCGAACAGGCTCCAAGCTGGGAGCCATCTGTTCTGCTCCAGCACAGACAGGACTTGCCATGTGTGGGAAGAAACCTCCCCACACAGACTTATTTCTGTATCACAGGAACAGCAGAGCAGCACCTCCCCAAAAGAGGCAATTATCGTTCAATTATCCTTAAGACAGAATTCAAAACATTCAAGTTAAAACAATACAGAACAGGCTTTCCCTAAAGGAAAGCTGCACTGGGTGATGGTATAGAGGAAGAGACTTAGAAGAAATGGAAGACAGAGTGGTAGGAAAAGTGGAAGAAAAGTGCATGTCAGAGATGGGGAAAGGAACTTAAGAACCTGCCTGCAGAAAGACCAACTTGGTTGTCTAACATCTCCAGAACTTTTTTTCTCTAGAGCTATTTGCCCAGCAACATTTCCCCTGCTTGATTTCTTTTCTATTGACGTACAGGGGCACTTCATGGCGAGGGGAGGTAGTTACAGCCGCTTACCTTCTTTATGTGAGCCGCGATGTCCTTCTCGATGTTGTACTTCTCGAGGGCCTGCGTGGCACACTCCACCGAGTCCTGCTGCATCTCCTCCGACATGTCGGCGTTCTTGATCACGGCCTTGCGGTCACTCATGGCTACCTGCGCGGAGCAAAGCGGGGACCTCAGGACAGGGAGCCGCGCTCCACGCACCCGCGCCCCGCGCTGCTGCTGCGCGGCAGGGCTCGGGGCAGCTGCCCGGGACGAGCCTGCCCCGCGCCGAACGGCCACCGAGGCCCCGCTCTCCCGTCTCGGCCTCCCCGCGTCGCAGCCCCCCAGCCCGCGCCCCTCACCGTCCCCCAGGCGCTGCGCACTGAACGCGGCGCTCCCGCTCCTGCCTACGAGCACTCCCAGACCCGCCCCTCCGACTCCCTCCGCCAACCACTGGGCATCGTCGCCCCCACTCCGAGCGCTCATTGGTCGCTTCCCGGGGCCCTCACAGCGTTTTACTCCGGCGTTTTCTTGCAGCCCGGCATGCATTGCGCTGGTTGCGTTACCATAGTGACGGGATGTGGCGGGCAGCGGCCTTGAGGCATCCTCCATGTCTGCAGCTCGCCTGGAGTTCCCGCGTGGTGATCATGGATGCTCCATGGACCGGGATGCTCCATGGGATCATCAGTGCTCTGCTCTCCTGGTTTTGCTCTCCTTGGGGCACTTGCTGCTTCAGCTCTCAGTAGCGGTTTGAAAATTGCTGTGGAGTTTTCCACAAATTGGATCTGTGAGTAACAAAACTCTGCGCCTTGTCTCACAGCAGGTCGTGCAGGGTGGCTTGAAAGAGGTTTTAAAGTATTGGTCGGTGTGTGTGGAATTTCCCTGTGGAAATAAAAACCTCAAGAGTAGTCATCCACCACACTTGACATGCAAATATTTTTATATTAGTAACCTGATTACCTGCTCTGTCACTCATAGCATAACTGCAAGCAGCCTTTGGCTTTTGCAAGCTCTGAAGCAACCTCTGCACAACATATTCCCCCTCAAAAAAAAAAGAAAAAAAAAAGACACCACTCTAGAGTACCTCAGAAAGAGCTTTTGCCTTTATCTCCCAGGTTTTAGTATTACAAGTCAAAGAGATGCAACTCTCAGCTTTATTTCCTATCACACCCTCAATAGTGTGGATTAGGGACAACTCTGAAAGTTCTGACATTAAAACAACTACCTAGTTTAATGCAGATGAATGAAGGGTCAAGTGAAACCCTGTGTAGAAGTAACTTGAAGAAGTTCTGTGATAGTCTTGGGGCCACAGTGAATTTGTAGGCTTGGATGTGATATCTTCAGCAGAAGCAGTTTTGCACTGACAAAATGAGCCGTTTAGCAATCTTCCCAGCACTCCCAATGAACTTTAGAAACACCCGTGAATCTCAGGAGGTGGCTGTGTTTGGTAGCTGCAGGCAAATCACAATGCTTTTATTAAAAATGGATTAGCTGAACAAACAGATTTTATGATGACTGCAGGAAATGTCAGTGTGGGTGAGATACAAGGCTTTAAAGAGGAACATTAAAGCCTTACTTGTTGATCAAGAACATACAAGTGTAATTCCCCTCAGGAGAGAGCTGCAGGGAAAGGCAGAACAAATACAGGAGATGATAGCTGGGGTAGAGGAGATGCTGAAGAAGATTGGATCCTGACTAGGTGTATCATGAGATTCATAAGTGAACCATAAACCCTTTCCACCAGTGCTCGTCTTTTGTGCGGAGTGAATACTGTACAGCTATGTCTAATGCAGCATTTTTTTCAGATACCATCAAAAGATAAAATAATAATTATTGGTAATAAAACAACAACTTTTTTTTTAATACCCAAATGAAGGTTTTCTTTGTAAAGCTGGAATCTATATATGCTAGGGCATCTAAGCAAATGTCACATGTATCTGTGGTATTGGGAACTGTCAGCAGGCAGAAGGGAAGCTATCCCCACAGTCTCCAGGGGAACTGCACATACTTATGTAATCTCAGAATCCAACTTCCTTTAACAAATAACAAACTCTTTTTTTTCTTTTGTTAGAACTCCTAATCACTGAAAAAAGATGAGTTGTTTCACAAATATACATTGTTTGCCTTGCTGTGAATAGGAGCAATTTGCAAGTAGCGTTTTTTTCCCCTTGCTAAAATGAGCATGTATGGTTTTGAGCATGCACAAGGGTCACATTGTTGATTTTATTATGCAGTTCCTTAGCTATATCTTTTTGTTTGCCTGGGTTTCCAAGTCACAGAGTAGCAGAGCACTGTAAAGATCACATTTTTCAAGCTACTTGTGAGCATGTTAGACATGCATCAAGGCGGCTTGGAGCCTCATGTAGAGCCCTGCTCCAAGCAGCCTGTCTGGCCTTTCCCAAGGAGATTTAGTTTGGGTTTGCAGGTGTCTGAGTCAGCACTGTAATTCAGTGGCAAAGTTGCAGCAAAACCCTTCATTAAGGAAATGTGTGTTTTTAATTCATTTAGTATGGCTCAGCCTGTGGGGAAGAAGCATTAAGGGACAGCGGCAGCAGCAACTCGCTCGCGCTCCGGCAACATGGGATCATTTCTGAGCAAATTGCTGGCCTGGCTGTTGTTTACATAGTTCCCTGATGACACCCTGGGCTAGCAGCTCCCGAGGCAGTGCAGTGCAAAGTCAAATTCCTCTTGCTTTTGGGGTAAATAACACTACCACTGTTCTCTCTGATGGTTAAAGAATGGATAGAAGCAAGGGGAGATTTCTCACATTTGGAATGCTCTGCTGGCGTGTTTGTCACAGGATGTGCTTGCTGACTTGCAGTCTTCCCTCACTGTGCTTTACACATGAATCCTAAATGCCCATTAGGAAAGGCTTGTATATTTGTAAAAGTTTGTAAAATTTGGAAAACTCGGAGACTCAAACAGTAATACTGTGCTATTCACAGGATTTGGATTGGTGGGATTAAATACGGAGTCTGATTCAATACCTTTCAAAGAGGCCCTGTGTTGTAGGCTCATCTCATTGGCGAATAACAGCAAAGGCAGCTGAAGCCCTTTTCGCTCAGGCCAGGTTTTCCATGACAAGTGGCATATAAGGGCTTACGAGGGAGCTTTTCAAAGCAGTTTGTGCACATGGAGGATTATGAGCAAGCCACTAATGGCTTGACCCAACACCTTTACTACCGAACCTCTTGAAGCATTTATTTCCAGTGCTTTTCAAATTAGGCTATTTCTAATACGCTTGGTGACCTCCTGAGTTGTTAACCTCTAATTTGCATTACCTGTTGTTTGCAGAGATGTGGAAGATTATGGGAGAAACGGTTAGGATTATGGCCTTGCTTGGGACTTCCTCTGTCAGGCAGCTGGTAGGACTAGAAGGATGGTACGTTTGACACTGCTGAAGTTTATTATGCACAAGTATGGAAAGATGGGAGTATCTGCAGTGGCTGTATACAGAATGGCAGCGATGACCTTTCTTTATAAAGACATAGAACACATACAGCATTCTGTAAAGTGGATGACATCAAGCTCCAAGCTCATGAGGTGAGTTTCTGCCCTCCAGGGCACAGCGCGTGCATGCCCAGTCATGGAGGAGCCCTGCTCGCAAGAGCCATAAAAGCAGAATCTCAGAGCTGGCAATTGGTAGTATCCCATTACATTAAGAGAAGGATCTATTCCCACATTTCTAAAGAAAATTCCATTATGACTCATGATTGCTTCCAGTGCATGAAGTTATTATTAGAATAAATAATTCTGATTTTTCAAATATATGTTTGGAGGGGGCATGGACCAGGAAGAAAAGTCTATTTGTCACAGAGGTTTACGGTGCTTTTTATAGCCTGGAAGCAGGAGGTCTAGACAGCTCCTGCTGCGGCTTGCTGTGGTATTTTTTCCAGCAGGTCTCTGTTTTCTCTCAATGAACCTTGTCTCCCTCCTTGTGCCTCCAGCTGATGGACATTCCATGAGCCAACTTCAGGATCATCAGCCAGGATGAGACAGTGACCATCGCATTGTAGTGGTGCTTCCCATTTTCCCAGCACAGAATGTCTTCCTGTGGTGCTCTCCCCACTTCTGAGCTGGTAAGCCATGCAATTTGTTCTTTTCTTGTTCTGTGTTGTTCTTGGAGTTGTGCTTTTTCCTTGCATCCATCTTCTTATTGTGGCTGAGCTTTCCCTACCAAATATCCTGCCTGGGAGCTGAACGCTGAGCAGGCCTGCTTGGGAGTTTCATTATAGAACTGGAGCTTCCACTGGCATGTGATGGTTGCTGAGAGTTTGGCCTCTCCTTAGTGTCACGGATGGTTCTAGTTTTTTGTAGCTATTTGCCTTTGTTAAAGGCCTAATGGGTAGATCCATCCCTCAGCCTTCTGGCTAGGCTGACATCATAGCAGCTTCCATTTTTGTTAGAGCAGTATCAAAAGAAAGTTCCCATTCTCCTATCTGGTAATTGCTCAGGTTGGTGATTGCTGACAAGATACTTCTCAGTATTACTTGGCAAATGTTTTGTAAAGTCCCTCTCTGTAAACACTGAAGACTAGAATGTGAACAGAGCAACTGCCACCTTTATAGCAATCTCAGGCTGGATATTTATGTCCTAGACTCCAGTTGGTCATTCCCCATTCATGCTGGCAGAGAGCTGCTGGTAGGGATATAATGCAAATATTTGGGTTTTATTCTTTGTCAAGAAAACAAAAGAGTGTTTGGAGTTTTATTTTAATCATCACGCTTAACATTTTCTTTAAAAGATTTTAAGCCATTCAGTACGTTAAAGATTGACATGGACACACTTTAATAAATAAAAACACAAAGGGTACTTGCCTAGATTTCATGCTGCCTTTCAACTTCATAAACACCGACCACATTTCAATAGCAAGATATTTTGCAGAAGGAAAGTACAAAATTTAGTGGTGCAAATGTTCTTCTTTTCATCAAAATATTCACCACGGTATTTCAATTATGGCTGCACAAACTTTTATTTTCCAAAATAAAATATTGAAAATTACATTTTGGCTCTTGGCTTTCATTAGGATTGCTGCTCAAAAGTCTCTCTCTCTCCTAGCTTTGGTAAAGGGATGTTACCTGATAGGAAACAAGAAAAAATAATAGTGTGAGACCAGCTGTAAGTTACCTTCTGGGCAGTACAGCCTAACAGTTTATTCTGAATACATAAGGGGCAACTTGCATGCCCTCAGCAAGTAAGCTTTGTGTGACTTCTGTAAATTATCTTTTTGAATAAGTGAACCTGTTTGCTATCTTTAGAGTAAGAATAACCTCTGTTTTCCTTTCTGACAAATAGAATTAAGTCTATCTTCACAGACGGCCACAGGTATTATTTTCTTATCTTAATACATCCTTATTACTGCCAAATATTTCTGAGAATGAACTCATCTGTGGAAGGATACATTGCTCAGGTTAATTCAAGCAAAATTAAGAGTTTTTTTGTAATAAACAAAGCAGTACCTGGTGGGGCTACAAAATATTCCTCTATTTTCTCTTTGGCATTTTTCAGCAGCTCTTTCGTGCAGTTGCCTTCGGTAACATCATCTTCTCTAAGATACAGACACCTGAAGAACAGAGAGCAGTGGCCACTCTTTAAACTATGCCTACAAAGCACAGAGAGGTAAAGGCTCGTGTGGAGGTTGCATGCAAGCACCATGTTTTTTACATCTTAGCTATCATCTCATGTTTCTATTCAATAAGCTGCTGACATGTTAAGAAGTTCTTGAGGACCACTGGCAAATGAGAGATGAGTTCCAGCGCTGGTCCTGTTCAAAGCTTAGTCTGTTGGCCTTGAAGGCATCTAAACAGTCACTACAACTACACTAAAACCTTTAAAAAAAAAGCTGATGTCCCTTGACTTGGGGGTAGCTTTAACTTGGAGCACTTTGGACAAGGGTGTCTGAAGTCTTTGCATGTAGGATTGCTGACAGCACAACTTGATGACAAGCACAGCTAACCCTGTGCAATGTGTGGAGGGTCCCCAAGGCTGTTTCCAGCACCAAGCCAGCAGTATGGCAAGTACTTGGACACCCTGAGGCAATTCCAAGTGCCATTGCCAGGTGTTTAGGCAATAGCATGTGCAGCTCCTGTACGATGAACAGCAAGATACGCTATGGAATCGGAGTGCATCCTCGCTGCACTAACACGGTAAGCTTGTGAGCACTAGTCTGATGTCTTTCTTCCATATGCTCCCTCAGTAAAGCCCTTCTATAAACCAAGGAGGCGAATGCAGAAACAAACATTTCTTAAAGCAAGTTTTCCGAAGCAAATGGACAAGCAATGGTTACACGCAGGCCAGCGTCAGTGATTCCCTACCTGTCCTCGAGCACGGAGTCCATGGGCTCTACTCCCTCCGTGTCCACCTCGTGCAGCCGCTCTGCAAAGCGCACAGCCTCCTGCAGCCGCCGCACGCCCTCCGCGTCGCGGAAGTCCACGAGCGCCAGGCGCTCCAGGTGTTCCAGCACGGCTGCCGGCACCTGCTCCTGCGGGATGGACACACACCTTGCAGGGACCCTGCGGGGACCCCAGGGTGGGAAACGGGCCAAGACGAGCACGGTCTGAGTCTGCTGCAAAGTCCTTGGTTGTGCAATGGGCTTTTACATCTGGCTTTGCTGTGTCACAGGGTGAAATTTTATTATTTATTTAGGAAATAAGCGGGTTTAGGACTGTGGGAACATCTGGCTTTCGTTTCTCCCTGTTTTTGATGGAGCCACGGTCCGGAGGGCCAACCGCTTCCAAAGGGACCCGTCCTTCCTCCCGCCGCTCCTCCTCCCCTCTCCCCTCCCCGGCCCCGCGGCGCCTCCCGGCCGCTTCGCACGGCGCGCTCTGAGCCTCGCGGGTCGCCGTACCTGCGGGGGCCGCGGCCCG
>VWPW01009211.1:68360-94409 GCA_013389825.1 Crypturellus undulatus
CGCAGAGCGGCGCCGAGCAGCGACCGCGGGAGCCTCCCCAGCGCCGCCATCGCCGCGGCGCCCAGCGGAACCGGAACGCGCGGAGCGGCGGAGGGCGAAGGAGGGCGCCACCGCCGCGCGTGCGCAGTAGCCTCCCCACCTAGCGCCTGACCTTGAGCTGCGGCGGCCGCGCTGCGCAGGCGCCGCGCGGGTGGGCGGGGCTGTGAGGCGCGTGACGTCGTGGAGGGCGGGGCCGAGGGCGTTGACGCCATCTTGGGGCCGGGTCGCGGCCGTGCTGAGGTGGTGCTGCGCGACCTGGAGCTGCAGGGCCGGCGGCCCCGGTGCCTGGGGACGGGCTGGGATCGGCGCGAGGGTGACGGAGCGCGGGGGTTCCCGAGAGGGGCATGGTGTACATGGACTCCTGGGGCCCTTGGGGACTTTCTGAGGCTCCCCTGGGTCCTATGAACGCGTAGGGCCGGGGATGCCTTGCAGGCTTTTGTGCCCCTTGGGTTCTCCGTGCGCATTGGGCCGGGGGCACCCTGTGAGCTTTCATGTGGCCTCTTGAGGCCTCTGTCTGCTCCCTGTTACCAGCGTCTTTTGAGGGACCCAGAACTGGGTGCAGTGTTGTATATATGTGGTCCGATGAATGCTGACTAGAGGAGGATCATCATTTCCTTTGAGCTCCTGGCTGTGCTCCTGGTCATGCAGCCTCAGGTGGTTTTGGCCTCTTTGGCTGCCAGGGAATGCAACTGGATTGTATTTTGTCTCTTGTCCACCAAGACCCTCAGGTCCTTTCACACAGACTGATCTCCAGGTGGTCAGGTCCTCTAATATTGCAAGGTGTTGATTTGTCCCACATGTAAGACTTGGCATTTGTCCTCGTGGAATTTTGTGAGGTTCCATAAAACCCATTCCTCCTGCCTACCTTGATCTCTCTGAACGAGAGCTCTCAAGCATATGGCTGGATCCCTCTGCCTCCAGTTTGGAGTCATTTACAAGCACGACAAGTCTTGACTCCTCCATGTCCCTAAGCAAGGTGATAAACAGGACAGGTGCCTGGAGAGGCCCTGTGATGCTCCACTTCTGCAGGGCCTTGAGGATGAGCACTACTGAATCCACTCCTGCCCTATGAACCTCATCCTTTAAACATTTTTTTACCCATCAAGTTGTCTGTCATTCTAGATAGCAAAATTCTAAGTTGCATGCAAGAATATTGAGGGAGACAGTGTCAAAAACCTAACTAAAGTCCAGAAGAAAGACAGCAGTGGTCATTGAATAGGTTGAGTTCTCACAAGTAATCCATCAGTAACTTCATCCACGGTTGGTGACGGGTGGTGTCTTGGGATTACACGTGGAGTTTGTAGATAAATCCATCACCAGGCACAGTTCAGTCAACAGCTGGCAAAGCAATACTGCTCTTTATTTTACATTTGTAGGTGGATGCTTGCGTTTCGAAAGCTCACGATCCTATTTGCCCGCAGCTCCACCACTGCAAGGGACAGTCCCAACAGCAGCATCAGGAACTCCCCCACACAAACACATCTCCATTCAGCCATGTTTTAGAGGTGCCATCCCTCACGGCTGACCAGACTTTAGAGCCCTTTAGGCACCTCCAAAACAGCAGCTCAAAACTTGCCTTTGGGCTTATTGCTGGTGCTCATCTGTGCTTTGTACAACTGCCGTTCTTCGTAGCTTGTCTTGCAGTGCTGTACCAACATCTTCTCCGAGTGCTAGAGAGTTAAACAGAAAGAGAGCAGTTGTATGAACAGCTCAGAAATGCTGCAGGCCTAACTCAAGCCATATGTGATGGGATATGCTAGTGGTAAAGTTTCAAGGTCTCTATGATGTGATAAAGTGACATCTTGAACCCAACCATGGCAATGTCTCATGTGCAGCTAATCCATCTGGGGCTGAGTCCGGTGAGGCTGAGACCTTGGCCTGAAAAGGAACCAGTCCTTAGGGAAAGGGTTCTCAGTTCAGTGCTCTGTGATGGAAGGAGAGACTATGCTGTTTGGAAAAAGGGAGAGCCAAACAGCAGGGAGATCCTTTTCCTTCAGTCAGGACTTTTACACCCCATATTGAAAATCTATTCTGGCACAACTCGCCCTTGGATTTCAGGGACATCCACTTCAACATCATACTCAAAACCTCTTTCTGTCTCAGGAGGGATGTCAGGGAAACATTTTTATCCTGGTGTTGCCATCAACTGAAATCAATGGAAGAAGGGACCGATCAATGGAAGCAGGGGGGAAACATCCTCCTTAGGAGATATTTACCAGGGGAACTGCTTCTGTTCCTCTTGCTTCTGTCTGTTCCTCTCAGCAACATGCTTGAATATTTCCTGACGTGTTTTAAAGGGCTCCAAGCTTTTCAGAACTTGAGCTGCTCGAGGGGAAATGTGGCTGCAACAACAGGGCAAAAATCTCTCATGGACTGGCTGGGACCCTTTCTGCCGTTTCCCTGGTCCAGCCCTTATACCCGCACAGTTCCATGTGTACCTGCCTATGCCCCTTTCAATCTAGGATGAGTTTTAGGAGTCATCTGTGGATTGCCAAAAGGCCTCTGGGAGCAGGGAGAGGGAGCCCAGGTCATTCCATGTCATAGGAAATCAGAGCTCGTATGCAACCTCAGGGATTTGGATTCATAATATCTTGGTACGATCATGGGTCCTTAACTGATCCAAGCAGGGGCTGGAGCTGGCACACACTTACTCATGCTGGATTCTCTCTAGCTTGACTGTTGTTCCCTTCTCTAGTGATCGAGGGTTTCTGGCTCTTTTCCACCTCTCCCTATACTCCTTTCTACTCGGCTGTGCTGGAGGATGAGAAATCCAAGTCTCTTCACTGTTCAACTCCTATGAAGAAGGAGAGATTTTTGCAAAGAAGACAGGAAATGGAGGAGCTGTTTTGCAGAGGACCTCTAACAAGGATTCTGTAGCAGGAGATAGAAAACAGAAAAACTCTCTGCTGTGTGACTGTAGGGGAATGTCAGGATGGGACCAGAGCTTCACTACAACTGCCAGCTGGTCCTCTGCATTTCTTCTGACATCCCAGAGAGCATCATAAATGGGGAGNACAAGGATTTTGTAGCAGGAGGTGAGAAAACATTGTGTGCCTGTAGGGGAATGTCAGGATGGGACCACTACAACTGCCAGCTGGTCCTCTGCATTTCTTCTGACATCCCAGAGAGCATCATAAATGGGGAGGAGATAACTGCTATTTGCTGGCCAGGAATTTCCAGTGAACTCTTCCCTGAGTGTAGCAGGGAAGACAGAATGATCCAAACCCTTCTGACCCTAGTTTTAACTTAAGCTTCAGTATTCACGGTCCCACTAATGCTTCTCCAACAACCAAACAACAAATAACAGCAATTGGGATTTAATAATGGTATGATTTTTCCTGAAAAGGAAAAACCTTTGCTGCTTGTTCATTGGCTGTTGATGAAAAAGCACTGCACAGGACATTGGACAAGGTGAGAATCACTGCTTTCCTTCAAAAAAAAAAAAAAAAAAAAAAAACACNGGATTTAATAACTATGATTTTTCCTGAAAAGGAAAAACCTGTGCTACTTTTTCATTGGCTGTTAATTAAAAAGCACTGCACAGGACATTGAACAAGGTGAGAATCACTGCTTTCCTTCCAAAAAAAAAAAAAAAAAAAAGCTCCTACCGGATGTGGTCTGCACTCTGGTTCACTTCTCTTTCTGTCATTTTCAGCCGTTGCTGGATCCATCTGAATCATATGAGAATCTTCTCTGTGGCTCAGGTCTTCCTCAGAGGCCAACTGCTATGCCAAGATGAAAAATAAGCAACACACTTTGGAAGGTGATGAGAAGCAATTTTTCCCCATCCTGTTTCTACTGCAGATGAATTGGGACCAGTGAAGAAAAAGTAATGACGTGTAGGCTGTTAGTGTGGGAGGAGTGTGGGTGGAGAAGGAGAGATAGGGAGGTGCTGTAAAGGTCCTTTCAGAAATAGAGAAATTAAGAAATAAGGTATAACAAGAAAATATAAGGGCAATCAGAAGTTTACAGCAGTGCTTTCTTCCAATGACAGCATTTTGCACGCATACAGATGGCAGTGGGGCTGACTTGCAAATGCAAGTTCTTGCTGACCTCCTTGGAAGATCCACCAGGCACTCCATCAGGTCTATGCCTGAAAGCCTTGGAGGGGTAAGTGAAGTAAGGAGGAATAGATTTGCACCTTAAGTGTTGGGGAGGAAAGGGAGATCAAATTATAATTCTGGCTGGTGGAATTCACTGACTAAAAGTGGTAATTAGTAGGTCTACAGTTGCATATGCTCATAGGTTAATTGTGGAATTGTTTTACAGATTTCTTCACAGTGTGATACTACATCAATAAACCTGGTAGACTCAAAAATCAGTGATGCCTCCATTCTGCTGACTAAGAGTCAGACTTGTGAAGTAGCGGGTAGCCAGATTTCAAGGAAGGGGTGATTGGTCGCTATCCTCATCTTCTCAGATTGCTGCTTTTGTCTCTTGTTTTTTTTTTATTGGCAGCTACACCCTCGAGGGTAGGAGCAGGCAGCCCCTTGCCCTTTGACTGCATATCAATACTGCTCTCATGTCCTGGAGAACTTCCACGTTCAGTGCCCTGACAGAGAGGATTCTTGGTGTTCTGAACAATGTAAAATGCTGCCAGTACCTGGGCTGGCTCTCGATCCTCCACTGCAAACGTGGCTTCCCACGCAGCCCATTCTTCCTGTGCTTGCTTGTGTCGCTCTCTGTATAAGGAACCCAGGCTCTGCCTTTGATCCCACATTGAAGCCATCTTCCAGGTTTCCTGAAGGACCACGGAAACACAACAGCAGATTGGATTAGTCTCAGCTTTGGGGTTTGCAGGTCTTACTGCTTACTCCTGTTCAACTTCTTCTGCCTGCATGTCATCAGTTTTACTCCTAAAAGTTTAGGAGCCAGGAAGTGATACCAGGCTCCTCAGTTCATTACAAACACAATCAAATGGTCTGCAATGACCAATGATCTCTACTCTCAATGGTCTAGAAAAGACTTTTACATTTTCTATACCCTCAAAATGTACCAGCTCCTGATGTGAGAGCAAACAATGCCCCAGGGAAGTGTCTGTGTGTGCTTCATGAAACTACAGGGAAGACTAGCACACTGTAAGGGTATGGCATGAAATTAGTCTAGGAAGATCTGAAGGAAATAAGAAATATTAATTGCAATATTTCTATTCAGGGATCTTTTCAAAACTGCTATGCACACAGCAGGGCTTTTCTACAAGTAATTATAGCAACTCATGTCATGCACCTGCAGTATTCTCCTACAGCCCTCAGGAATAGCGAGTACAGCTGTGGACCTGTCTGGAGAAGCTGGTTTCCTCTTGTTGCCCTCCTTTGTCCCGAGGCAGCTGTGTGAACATGGTGGGAGCATATTACAAGGAGATATCAGGAGTCGTCTGCGTGAGCATAGGAGTTTGTTTTCTGTCCCATGCTCGCAAGCTGTGCACCTGCCTCTACAGGCACTTCTGCAAAAGAATTAGCTATATTTGACTGTGTTCATATCAGAGGAGACAGATGTGATCCAAGCTACAACACTGAGTTGTGACACAACACAAGAAATGATTAGTAAAGAAGAACAATCCTGCCATTTCCTTGTCCCTGGCGCTCTCTTGTTTCTGCCACAAAGATGGGATTTCGTAGGAAAGAAGAGGCTAAAAGAAACTTCATCATGTGGTGTCAGTGCTTCCCAGGCTTGCAGAAAAAAAACAGGGGAACTGGGACCATTTCTAATGGCAAAGTGGAGGGTGGTCACTCTCAGAGACCTGAGAGTTTGAGAGCCTTTTCTTTGCCATGTTGAATAGATGGATGGGAAAAAAACAGATTAGAACTGCAACAGCTCAGGACAACACCTGAAGATGATGCTGATGCCCCCTTACTCCCCTCTCTGGTAGTCTCTGACATGATAAGAAAATGCCTCTCCAGTGGCTCCAGAGCTCAGGCCAGGGCTATGGTTTGCTGGGCTGTGTTACAGGAACTTTTCCAAGTCCCTCGGACTGGGGTGGCCAAAGGACCACCTTCTGCAAGAGTACAAGTATTCCCCTTTTCCCTTTCCCCAAGGGCCTCACCTGGCAATAGTCTTCTCTGCATCTTTCTGCCTCATGCCTGCCCCTGAGCTTGCTGGCATGGGGAGAAGAAACTCCTGCTGACTCTGCAGGAGCTTGTCAGGATGCGCCTCTGTGAGTAGGAAGGAAGGGTCCTCTTCAGAGCAGCATCTTGGGAAGCATATTTGTGCCTGCCTGAAGTCACCAGGCGAGAGACAGTGTGGACACAGTCTGGTCAGTAGGGAGCTGTCCCCTTACTTTTGCTGCTCCTTTAGCCTTATTATCTCTCAGAGAGTTGGTGGCAGCAGCTTTGGCCTCTGGTCTGCATGCCACAGTGTGATGAACCCTAGGAAAAAAAAGAACATCACCAGTTTGAGGAAAGCCCACCATCTCTCCTGTGTAGCTTGCTGAAACAGTCATTTGATGTCCACAAGCTGCACATGAAGTCTGTGCATGTGTATCTGCATCAAAAGACAGAAAATGTAGCCTCAGTTCCTCTCTGTGTGCAGTCTGTTCTCTCTGATGGGAATGAGTACAGGTGGGGCATGAGAAATGCAATCACAATTTCCAGTTACTCCAGGTGATTCCTCATTCCGTACACTGGAAGAGAACAAGATGTTTTCCTGCTCCACCACGTGCTACGAGAAGGAGGTGGCCAGCAACACCTACTGGTAGTTCAGTAGTTTGATTGTGACATCTTTTTCAAGNATTTCCAGTCACTCCAGGTGATTCTACATTGGAAGAGAACAAGAAGATGGTTTCCTGCCCCACCATGTGCTGCGAGAAGGAGGTGGCCAGCAACACCTACTGGTAGTTCAGTAGTTTGATTGTGACATCTTTTTCAAGGAAGGGGAACAATGTCATTGCTACAGCAGGCCAAATTTCTTCTGCTGGGCCATGAAGAAATGCGGGCAGAGTGGAGCCAGTTGTCAGGGCAGCTCCAAGATAACCCAGCTTCATGCACTATTTATTAAAAAAAAAAGTATTACAGAAAAGGTAGATTATAGAAAGAGAGCCCTTTAGGCAGACATTTGTCTTGAGGAAGCAGAAGCTGTCTGCCTGCCTTTGGAAGTAAATCCCTACTTTTTCCAGCCCTTCTGAAGAGTGGGCAACATCCACCCCCATCCATGGCAAGGGAAAGAGGAGCGTGGACACTGCCAGGGAGAGTCTCTGAGGGGCACTTGAGCTTTTGCAGACAGTCCACACCAGGGTTAGCTGGCAGATGGGATTCTGAGCAGTCAGCACCTTGCCACTGCACTGGTGGAGTTCATCTTGGACCATACAGAAGTTCCTGAGCCCTGCTGCAAAGATATCCTTCACCCAGACCTGCCAGCTGAAAACCTCTCAACAAGCTCCTATTGCAGGAGCAACAGAAAATCATGTATGCAAACCCTCCAGGAACCCACCACCATGGCTGTAGAGCTGGGCTTTGCCCCGGTTTCAGGCAACTGGCCTTGTAGGCCAGGGTTTCCCAGACTGAAACAAGGGGCATGGTAAGGATCTGGGACAAGAGCTGTAGTCATGTGATGACAGCCTCTCTGAGTCTAAAACATGGTCTGCCAAGATCCATGGGGAACAATCAGAAGCTGTAATAAATCAGAAGGATAAATTACAAGGTGAAGCTTTTATTACAAGGTGAAGCATCCATTTCCAACACGAGCTTTTCCAGCAGTCTCTTGAGAACCCTCTGGGAGTTTTTGGACACCCCAACCTCTTGAACAGGAGACCCTTTTTCTCTCAAAGTCCAGCTCAATCCTAGAGAAACCTGCCCCCAGGAGGGGATGGAACTTGTCCCACAGGAGCCTTGGGGCACAGGGTTGCTCCATCCCCCACACCCAGGAGTTCCAGTTGCCACACTATCTCCAGATGTTTCTAAGACCTTCCACAGGAGGCCTGTGGAAACCTCCAGCCCCGTCCAGCCATCCCCACACCCCAGGCTCCACAACAGTTTTTGGAATGAACAGTCGCTGTGCAACATCTTGGGAAGGGGCTTCCAAAGCCCTTACCATTGCTGGAGAGACATAGACTCTTTGGGAAGAAGAAACTCTGTTCCTCTGTGTCGCTTGCCCTCACGCCTTTGGCTTGCCTCTGCAGTCAATGAGGAAGGATGACCTTCCCATCTCAAAACCCAACCTTTTTCTCTGATATGCCCGTGCTCCTCTGCTTGTTGATGAGAGACCTCAGCATGGCTCCCATCGCCCCTACCTGTGCAGAGTGGCTCCAAGGCGTAGCCATGTGGAGTGTGCAAGTAGTGTCCAGCAGCTGCTGGGCCTCACAGGAAAGTGATGGCACCACTCTGGTGAAAGGGAGACTTCCCTGTGATGTGGCACATCCCACTGTGACCTCAGCTTATGCCATCTGTGGGTTCAGTAGGTCACTGCCATAGGGATGCCTCGATCACCTTCATGAAATGCCAGTACACCAGTATACTGCGTATAGGGAATAATCAGGAGGAACTGGAGATCTGTGTGTAGTCAGTTACAGGGCCATGATCTCATTCCAATTAGAGAGATGTGATGGGATAGCTCACATGACTGGAATGTTGTCATGGATAGCCATGTAGTCATGGAAAGACTACTCAGCTAGACACAAACAGTTCTGGAGGTTCCTGCAGAGCATTGGTGATAACTTTTTGACATAGGTGATGGAGGAGACAAGGAGAGGGTGTGCTGCTTGACTTGGTACTAGCAAAGAAAGAAGGACTGGTTGGAGATGTGAAGGATAGGGGTAGACTTGGCTGCAGTGATCATGAGCTGGTGGAGTTCTGGATCCAGCGAGGAGGAAGCAAGTCAATAAGTAGGATTGTAACCCTGGATTTCACAAGGGCAAATTTTGGCCTCTTCAGAGATCTACTTGGAGGAATCCCATGGTCTCAGGACCTAGAAGGAAGGGGGGCCTAAGAGAGCTTGTTAGTATTCAAGCATCGTTTCCTCCAAGCTCCAAATCGGTGCATCACTATGAGTAAGAAGTCAGTCAGAGTGGGCAGGAGACCTGTGTGGATGAGAAAGTTGCTTCTGGCAAAACTCAAGTACATAGAATGTGGAAAAGAGGGCAGGTCCCCTGGGAGGATTATAGGAATGCTTTCAGAGTATGCAGGGTTGCGACAAGGAAGGCCAAGCTGCATTTGGAATTAAATCTGGCCAGGGATGTCAAGAACAACAAAAAAGGCTTCTATCAGTAGCAAAAGTAAGACAACTGAAAAAATGTGGCTCTGCTGTTGAATGGGGTGGGTGTCCTGGTTACAAAAGACACAGAAAAAGCAGAGTTACTGAATGCCGCCTTCGCTTCAGTCTTTAGTAAGGCCTGCCCTCTGCAATCACAGGCCCTGGAGACAAGAGAGGAAGTTCAACAAGTAGTGCAGGAGCTGGCAGATATTGTTGCCGGGGCACACTGCACCATTTCCGAAGGGTCATGGAGAACGGGAGAGGTGTCTGAGGACTAGAAGAAAGCCAATGTCATGCCAGAGGACACATGCATCAGTAGAGGCTGTGGGCTGTGGGCTGACCTACTGGAAATCAGTTCTGCAGAGAAGGACTTGGGCATCCAGGTGGATTACTGACTGATCATAAAACAGTTTACTCTTGTGACCAAAAAGATAAATGGAGAGAATACAGTGCAGGGCTACAAAGATAGTAGACAGTCAAGATGATAGTCAAGACGGTGAAGCCAGGCTATTTTTCAGTGGTGCCGTGAGACAGGGCAAGAGACAATGGGCACAAACTGTAGCACAGGAAACATCACCTGAATTTGAGAAAAAAATTCTTGGTGGTGAGGGCAACAGAAGACTGGAACAGCTTCCCTAGAAAAGTTGTGGAATCTCCTTCTCTAGTGATATTTAGAACCGATCTGGATGCAATCCAGTACAACGTGGTCTAGGTGAGCCTGCTTGTGCAGGGTGGTTGGACTAGATGATCCCTTCCCTCCCTTAATCATTCTTTGATTTTACGACTTTTGTGAGCTTTTTTATTGGAGTCTGTATGACTTTTAGTAGGAGCCATGTAGGTGGAAAGTACAGTGCAGTAAGAGTTCAGCACAGGTGGAGTTGTGTCCCAAACTGCACAAGGTTTATAACACAGAGATTAGTATTCGTATGAATCGCAGAAATGCTTGTCGAGATGAGAAACTTTAGCACAGGTAACAGTCCTAAAAGTTAGCAAGTTCTGCAAGAGCAGCATTGCATCGTAATTCAGAATCAAAGGACATTTTCAAAGTGATTGTTTTTTATTTCTCCTAGTTGCAGTGGCAGATAAGAGGGAAGAAGAGAACCTGAATAACGGCACAAATCACTGGTGAGCTGTGTTCTACAAAACCTCTCTGATTGCAAGGCTCTGCGAGGGCAGTGCTGGTTTGGTCCACAAGGTGGCAAACTGCTTTCGCTGGAAGCTCTCCGTGGGGATGGTTTGGAAACAACAAGCGTGCTCAAAAGCAACACTGGGATTTCCAAGTGCGACCTCGTCTTTGTTCGTTTGCAAGTTTTGAGGGCCCTGCTCATCCCTCTGGAATAGCAATGTCTCGCCTCCACCAGATATGAGGGGGCGACCTGTTAACAAATGCAGATATTGTGCTGCGGGAGCGTGCCCGCATCTTCACAGAGTTTCAGGGGGTTTCTTCCTCTTCCCACCATAGCCTCGGAACTGCAGAAATCAATATTCTGCCATCTGTAAATCCTTTGTTCCCCTTTTCACCAGGGCTTTATCAGCTTTGTAAGTGAAGGAGGGAGGGGGAAAGGGTGCTCAGAGAGCCATTGTCCCTTCTCTCGGGAATGATCTGGAAGCACTATGCAAATCTTTATTTGAAGACCCTGGGAACTGGGGGAGGGCTTTAGCTGCAAGCCCAGTAGGAGGGGAGCTCTGCATCCCTGCTCCTGCACTCCTGCCTAGTGCAAGTAGCTGGGAAGAGTTTTATTGAACTGGCAGAAGAGGCGCTTTGTGCCCTTCTGTGACGTTTTGCGCTCCTTATATCTCTTGCTTTGTGTGTTTTTCTGGCTGCCCCTTCCAAATTCTTGCATGAGAACTGGGCAGGGGAGAGATTTCAGAGCTGTATTCACTAATAATGAAATTGGAACAGTGCAGTGGGCAGCTCTCCAGCCTCCTTCCCTTGCACACGCGGGCTCTGCCGGGAAGCCTCCCACAAGCTCCACCGGTGCTAGCCTAAGTGCCAGCGTGGCTAGCCCGCCTGCTGCCGGGACCTTCGGCACAGAGCCCATTCCAGTAACCGGTGATTCAGCTCCTCAGGAGCGATGGGGTAAGACAATTTGGAGTTCTTAAACCATCACACTGTGGCCAAATCTTAAAAAAGCTGCCTCTTATCTGGGCAAAGATCCACTGTCCAATATCTGCTTTATGAAACTCTGCCGTCTGTCCCAGTCAGGCTCAGAGCTCAGTGTCACCTGGTTTGTATTAGGAGAGGGTCACACTAACTGCCAGGTTCCTGGAAGCCACGCAGGGTCCTTCTTAGGCCTCAGGGAAACAGAAATCTCTGGGCTGCAGGGACACAATAGTGAGGACTGGGGGAGGGAGCCTGCCAGCACAAATCTGGGTGGTTTTGTGCCAGCAAGCTTTTGTAAAGGATGCCACAGTTGTTCTGGTTTTCTGACCTTCACTTTCTCTCATGGCAGCCGTCCCACTGTTTACTTTGCAAATTTTGGGGGTTTTTTGTTTCCCAGCAAACTGTAAAAATTTCTTCAAGCTACGACAGTCCTGGAAAACTCAACACTTCTCTTTCTCCTGAGCCATTGAGAAGGTGGTACCTTTAAAACATCTCAGAATCAGAGGAACACATACCATGAGGCCACTTTCTCTTTTACTTTCTACCTGACACCCAAAGGGGTGTAAAACTCTGATGTTTTGATTTGCCAGTACTTTACTGCTTTGCTGACTGAAAAGAGTATATCACAAGCACAGTCTATCACATAAAATTAGACATATGCATGGGGTCTGAATCTTTTATTCTTCAAATGTGAATCCAGAGTGGCTTGTGTGAGTGAACCCTAGAAGGCAGCCTGTGCGTGCTCTGCTGCTCCCACGAGTGCAACCTGTGCACACACACGTCCGCATCAGTGCTTGTCTAGTGCACTTGTTTGCATGCAAGCTGGTGGACAAATGTGTGTTCTTCTCACCCGCTCGCCACATACTCATGCAAATACACACATATTCTCAAGTGCACACCTCCATTCCCTTTTTCCCATATACATTTGCTCATGTACACAGACCTTTTTGAAAGCTCCTGTTTCCAGAAAGATTTTATTTATAGATCCTGCCTGGTTGTGAACGTGAAAGGGAGAAAGCCCCTCAGAGGGTTCCTTTCATGTGTAAATCAGCCTGGGCTGAGAGCTTTGGGGTCACTGAGAGGGGGATTTCACTCTTAATTACTCAGAGAGAAAGCAGGCAAGGGACTTTCTCAAACTATTAGTGTTGTTCTCTGCTGGGGAAAGCAGCTTAAGACACTGGAACTTCTCTTGTATCCGATGTGGGGCTCTGAGTTGGTGGGTATGTGACACAAACACCATCAGCTTCCACATCGGCCTACCCACATATTGGGGCTGGTTATGTTTTTTCTCATACCTGGGTGTTCTTTGGAGACCTGCAGAGGAGCTGAGCTAGTCTGATGGTCTTTATGCCACTTTTATCGAAAATTTGTTAGTCTGTGCTGCACGTCTCTGCGACTCCATCTGAGAACCATGATTCTTGCAGACACACCAGAGAGCACCCCGTTCTCTGCAAAGCAGAAAAATATTGTCTAGAGGTTCATCCAGTGGGCGAGACTCTGAGTTTGTCCTCAGAAGCAGCATTGAAGTCCCTTTGTGACCTTTGACAAGAGGTTCTCTACCCTGTGCCTAGCTGCGAAACAGGGCGTAATAATTCCTGAATAGGGATGTAACGAGCATGAGCCAGGAAGGCGGCACTCTTGGTGACAAGGCTGGGTGAATGCCGAGACAGACTATTCACAAACTATTCAAACTGTTCACCAGCAGCCCCACTGAAGCCCCGATACAAAGCTCCTGAGGCTGCGATAGTTAAACTGCTTGGGAAGGGGAGCTTCTATCCAGGTGCACCTGGACTAGGAAGGTAGCAGTGGGAGCCACTGGCAGATGGGGTCAGTGCTCAGGCTGTCTGCGGAGGTCAGGGAGAAATGAACGGGTCGTTTCTCTTGCAAATGAAGAGCTGCAGCCCAGAGCAGCCTTAGCAGAGCCCAGCATGGGGGTCCAGGCTGTTCCTTTTATGAGCTGATGGAAATGGGGCCTGAAAGGACTTCCCTGATGGGGGGCTGTCCCAGCCTTTGTTGTCACAGCCACACGCAGCCTGCACTGGGCAGCGAGTCTGGACTCGGGGTTATCCTGCTGCCTGCAGCGCGTGAGGGGGAAAAGGGCTCCTCAGCTGCCGAGCAAACAGCGGGCAAGCCCGTACCCCTGTCACCTTCCACAAGGAGAACCTCACTTCAAGATCAACCAACATTTCTGTTGGCTTTAGTGTGCTTTTTTAACCTGCACTAAAGCAGACAAATCCATGCACTTAAAATAGTGCATATAGCCTGAGAAAGTCCTAGGAATGCTCTAGGCCTCATCTTTCCTAAAATACTCAGTAATAGTAGAGTTTTTTTTAAAAAAAGAAAAAACGTTTTGAGGACTTTGGGTACTGAATGCTCTATGCATGCAAAATTGATCTAATATTTTGCTAATATTGAGCCAAGCATTTCAGGAGCATGTTCTGTCAGTGAAATAACCTTTTTGTGTGTGTGTGTGTGTGTGTACAGTGATGTTATTTTCTCCAAATTGTTAAATTAGAATTAATTTTATCCCATGTAGGCAGTCCCTGTTCTATCTTGTCATTTGCTCCTTTTGCGTTTTCACAGGCCAACACAAAACTTGTTGCACAGTTGACACTGATCGGGGATGGAGACACCTTGAGGAGGTCCAAACAGATCACAGCAATTGCAGTCAATAGCCTCAATGACTTGAGAAAGTTAAGCTTCAATGAGACGCTTATGTATGCCCTGTCTGATCCATCCTTCTATGTGCAGGTGTTTAAGACAAGGCAGGACATGGCAATAGCTGTTTCCCTGCAGAAGGCCTGACAGCAGCGTTGGAGTAGGGCAGAACAGGAGATTTAAAAGAAAGGTGCCTTAAGCTGCAGTAACTCTGCTCTGGCTTTTTCTCACTACTGTAATGNTAGCCTCAAAGACTTGAGAAAATCAAGCTTCAGTGAGACGCTTACATACGCTCAGTCTGAGCCATCCTTCCTATGTGCAGGTGTTTAAGGCAAGGCAGGACATGGTAATAGCTGTTTCCCTGTAGGAGGACTGAGAGTAGCATTGAAGTAGGGCAGAACAGATTTAAAAGAAAGGTGCCTTAAGCTGCAGTAACTCTGCTCTGGCTTTTTCTCACTACTGTAATGTTCCAATAGCAGGTAGAAATTAGAATAATCCTGGCTCTGCCAGAACTTGCACCAAAAAGTGGATTTAGATTCAGATTTTATGTTTTCTAACTTATACTATTTGTGAAGAACTGTTTTTTTATGCTGTTTATCTCTATTTTCCTTAGAAGCCTCAGAAGGACTGCCTACCCTTTCATATCTGTTACGATATATTTAACCTGTGTGATATCGGAGATCAGCCGCTTTTGGTAGGTTGCGAAAGAGGATATATAATCACAATACGTCTTCAGAGGGTAAGTGTGTTCTTTATTTCCTAGAACAACCAAGTTTAAACTACTTTGTGTAAGGGGAACTAAAAGAGAAGAAAGATGTTTCTGAGGGCTTGGAGATGGTTTCACATTTGGGGTAAGGCTGGAGTCCACAGTGGAGGCCTGTGACCAGGCACTGGTTTGACAGGAGACATGGGGCACAGTAATGCAGTCCCTGGAAATCACAGCAGCCTGCTGAGTTATTGTGAGCTGGAGGAGCCTTTCTGTTTGTGGGCGCATGGGTCTGCCTGCCTCACATTGTGAAGACATAACTGAGACATAAAGGAGGCTGGCAAATTGCAGAACACTGATGGAAATAGGGACAACAGGCAGAAGAGGAAAACTTAAGAGTTTGTGGACAAAAGGCTGAGGCCTCATTGTGAATTCCTAGCAAGCAGTTGGTCTTTAAATAAACCTTTTTTTCCCCCAGTAATGTACTGATATAATGTGGGAGACAGATAAATATCTGCAACGGTTTTTATACTCTCTCTGCAGTGACAAATGATTTTTGTGATTACAGATGTAAACAGAGAAAGTACTTTTACTTACTACCAAGGTTGTTATTTGTTCATCTACTTAAACTATTTAGGGCAAGCTATTTATATCACATCGCAGAAAGTGGGATGCAAATGACACTGTGGGTATGACCATATAATGGCCCCACAAATTAAGACTAATTGCAAAGAAGACACAAGAGCTGGCAGTTCTAATTTACTTTCCTCCTTCTAGCACCCCCAACACTGCGGGTATCACCGCCAGATTACCCAGGGCCATCCGTCAGCAGCACTTGCTGTGCCAGCCCGCTGATCTTTATCACCCGTTACACCCTAGGCAATGTCCCCAGCTCAGCACCTCCGCTCTGAGTGTTGTTGGACACAACTTTGTTCTTATTTCATTACACAGGGACCTCAGTGACACAGTGCAGCTGCTTGGTTGACCTCAGCAGGGGCCGTAATTGCCCTGTACACCCGTGCTGCTCCCAGTGTGGATATAGTGGACGCAAGGCGTTCTGCCGAGCACAGCTCCTCTCTCGTCAGTGCATACCCTATTTTTTTTATCCACTAGCAAGTGTTACAGCCTGTCCCCATGTTCCCTGTCCCCTACCACAGGCCTGGCTGCTCCATAGGGTTGTAGTATTTTACATTANCTCCTCTCTTGTCAGTGCATACCCTATTTTTTTTTATCCACTAGCCCGTCCCCATGTTCCCTGTCCCCTACCACAGGCCTGGCTGCTCCATAGGGTTGTAGTATTTTACATTAGTGCCTCAATTCCACTTTTTTAAAAATTCAAAAGCCTGTTCTTGAGTCTTGAAAAGTTTCTGTAATGCAGCCTTGTGAATTAATTACCAAGGACTCACAAGTTGCTTATAGACATGTGCAGAAACTAGCTACATAGTTGATCATTCCTGTAAAATTTTAGAGACTTTACCAATTTCACTTTGGTCTTTTGCTTAAAAACTTTCTCCCAAACTGGACACAAGACAATGGACATCAGCAGGCAGCACTCCCAGGGCTACCCAAAAGCCTGGCGGGAGGAGCAGACATTAGGTCTGAATTACTAAATGCCTTCTTTGCCCCTGTCTTTACTGCTAAGGCAGGTCCCCCTGAGCTACAGAGCCCAGAGGCAGGAGAGAGAACCTGGAGAGAGGAGGACTTTCTGCTGCTTGAGGACGGTTGGGTTAGGGATTATTTATGCAAACTGGACACCCATAAATCTATGGACCCAGATGGGATGCACCCAAGAGTGCAGAGGGAACTGGCAGGGGTCATTGCTCAGCTGCTCCCCATCATCTTTGAGAAGTCATGGAGGGTGCGGGAGGTGACAGAGGACTGGAAGAAACTGACGTTACTCCAGTCTTCACGAAGGGCAAGAGGGAGGACCTGGGAAACTAGAGGCTGGTCAGCCTCACCTCCATCCCTGGAAAGGTGATGGAGCGGCTCATCCTAGAGACCATCTCTATGTGTGTGAAGGAAAAGAAGGTGATCAGGAGTAGTCAGCATGGATTCACCAAGAGAAAGTCATGTTTGATGAACCTGATAGCCTTCTATGATGAGGTGGCCGGCTGGATGGACAGTGGGAGAGCTGTGGACATTGTCTGCCTTGACTTCAGCAAGGTTTTCGACACTGTCTCCCATAACATCCTCACAGGAAAACTTAGGAAGTGTGGACTGGACGAGTGGACGGTGAAGTGAATTGAGGACTGGCTGGATGGCAGAGCCCAGAGGGTGGTGATAAATGGTGCAGAGTCTAGTTGGAGGCCTGTGGCCTCAACTGTGGTGCCCCACAGGGGTCAGTACTGGGCCTGGTGCTGTTCAACTTGTTCATCAATGACCTGGATGAGGGCACAGAGTGCCCCCACAGCAAGTTTGCAGGTGACACGAAACTGGGTGGAGTGGTCGACACTCCTGAGGGCTGTGCTGCCATTCAGAGAGACCTAGACAGGATGGAGAGTTGGGTAGAGAGGAACCTCATGAAGTTAACAAGGACAAGTGCAGGGTCCTGCACGTGGGGAGGAATAACTGCAGACACCAGTACAGATTAGGGATGACCTGATGGAAAGCAGCTCCGCTTGAATGCGACTCTCTGTGACGTGCTCTAGGTGACCCTGCGTGTGCAGGGTGGTTAGACTAGATGATCCTTAAAGGTTCCTTCCAACCCTAAGGATTCTAAGGTTCTGTGATTCTGCAAATTCATCCTGCCAGGGAGATATGGCTAATAGAGGAAGAAGAGGAGGAGGTCAGAACCAGCTTCAAGGAAATGGCTTTGGTTTAAAATGTTTTGTTAGAGTTTTCACACTGGAAATATAAAGTACAGGAATACAACTGCTTGGTGGGGAAATGACTTTTATTAACAATACTGTATGCTTTCAGTACTCCATGCACAAAGAGAAAGGATATATTCTATAGCCTACTTAACAGAATTACAAGACCCTATTCTAAATGTGCCCTTTTTTTTTTTTTTTTTGTCAAAAAAATAGCTCACATAATCTGGGTATACTTTTTTGTCAATATGAGTAACAGACTTTTTTTTTTTTTCCAATCTACCATTTTCTTTTGCTACGGTGACAGAACTTTGCAGGGCAGACTAACTTTATCTGCACAGTGTGTCAGTGTCAGTACAGCTGGGAACTCTTTTGGGATACTCACCTCACATTGTTTCCCCTCCTTTCTGTGTCCATCTTTGATTTTTCCTGTTGTAACTCAGGAAGATAATCACAGCCACCCTTTCCCAAAGGGTTAGTGTTTGCCCTGTTGATCTGACAAGCTCCTGTTTTGAAGATGATTCCCACCTGCCACTTGAACCGTGTTGCCTCGGGATGTTTTTCTTCCTCATGCAGGCAGACACTAGGGATTTGGATTCACGAATACCTGCAAGATGTGGCCAATGCAGGGTTATGGCAAATGTCACCAGTGAGGATGTAGGAGAAGGGCTGCCAGTGTGTCTGGGCTGCTTGCTTCTTTGGTGATAGCTTGGCCAAGGTCCTGAACTGTTGAAATGTCACAGAGAAATACACAGTGTGGATGAATTTTTCATGGAAAGCCAGGATTGTTTTACATGTATAGGCGTATACTTTTTTTTTTTTTTTCTCTGTTTTAAGATATAGAAGAGCTTGGAGGAGATTTGCCTTTACATCCTGGAGGCAATTCTAATATTACTCTGGCTTAAAAAGGTGTTTCCCAGCAGACTGGCAAAACAAAAGCACGTATGTAGTGCCCTACAAAGGTCATTCCTGGCCAGAATCTGAGACAGCTGAAGTACAGACTGTCGGTCTTCTACCCTGCCAGCCCGCGTGGCATTTCCGTACCCGGGTTTGCTTGTTTTTGTCTGCATTTCAAGTAATGTTTGTGCTCTTTACTGTCTCTGCTGGACAGCGTGTTGTGAGGGCCTTGTGTGCCACACACAGCTGACTCTGCAGCTCCCTGCCCCTGTTCTATGGGTCGGGCTGCCTGTGTTCAAGGTCTGCTGTGAGACAAGGTGCTGCAATCTGGACCCACAAAGCTGCAAAAACAGCAGTGAGCAGCGTTGTTGGGCCCCGGCTCCGCAGGGTTCTGTGCGTTTTGTGGGGTGCTGTGCTCATGCCCATCCTGCTCCACGCTCACTTTGTCCCCGCCAGCCTTGCTGTCACCCTCGACCCTGCTCACCTGCAGCCCTGCTACTCCCCAGGCTCTTCCAGCCTTCAACATACATCATTGTGCTTAAAAAGTTAGAGTAAGTGGGTGGCAATAGGAGATATATTAAAGGATCAGGCTGCTTTATTGCCATGACATATAAGATGCAGCATTGGCTTTGAACCTTTTATTTTCAGCTTCCTAAAAAGAGAGACGATACCTATTGAGTGTGTTGGCAAGGACTAGAACTACTAAGGAAATAGCCAGCAGGAGGAGCTCTCTAGACACCTCTCTTGATCATTTTTAGTCCTTTATAGCTGCATATTTCAAGGGCACCACTTTAGAGCTATTTTCTTGGGATTTCCTTGCAGACAGACCAGCAGAAGACAAACACGTTCCTGGTCTTGCTGCTGAGCAGCTACAGTGATATTTTTTTTTTTAGGGGGTTTGTACTTCTCAGTTTTCTTTTTCCATGATCGTTCATTCAGAAACTTTTAAGTGTTCATGAAAAAGTTTGGGTTTCTTATTGGCCCCTTCCTAGTGTTTCATCTACCAAGGAAGCGAAGATTTTATGGGCAGCATTCTAGCCACAAAATAAACAATTCCAAAGTCTTTTGCAAAGAAAGATATCCTGCTGGCTTCCTCACAACTTTTCAAGGAGATCTCTAAGCAGACAAGCTCCAAAATATATCAGCACCACTCTGAGTACTGGTCATACAAAGCTGTTCAAGTAATTCAGCCTCCCAGCATATAGTTCTTTTTATTCTATGAGATGCAGGTCTGGAGGACACTAGTCCTACTCTCCTGCACAGCTCTGTGTTCTCCCTAGTTAGGTACAAAGTCTCCCGCTGCTTCCTAGGCCCTGGCCTGCAGCCCTCAGTTGCCTGGACCCCATGACCTTGCCTCTGCACTGGCTCTTAAAAATAATCAATTTTTTTTTATGTGGGCTCTGTGCTTTTTTAAATATGGCCATCATTTAGTGATTTAATGGTGACCTAGGTGCCTGCTCTTGAATGTTTCTGTAATAATTATTTTGATCCTGGAGGAGCCAGAAACTATTCTAATGCATATCAGTGTAAATTAAGTCAATAGAGATTCTTCAATTTATCCTGGTGCTCAGAGAATTGAATTCATGCCCTTCAATTTACAGCTTATTAAGTGATCAGAATTAATGAACTCACAACAATCTTTTCTTGTTTACACGTTTCCTTCCTATTCACGCAGAATGTATATGCTTTAGAAAAAGCAGAGAGTTGAAAAGGCAGAGTGGGGTCAGATATGTCCCATGGAGCACAGCATTGTGCTTCAAGGCTTTAATCACATTTGCAAAGCAACTATGTAGAAATTGCACCTTCTGACTCAGATGAGCAGTAGTCTGTGCGTTCTGATTTGGATCTGCTGACCATGGAAGGACGTAAGCAAACATTTGCTCTTTTTTATTCCTGTTAATATGGCATAGGAATGAGAGATTGGGTTTCAAAAACAAAGCCAAATGCTGCCCTTGGTTCCTTCTGCGCAACCAGTAAGAGAATGTGCCCCACAGAACCACTATCACTGCTAGTGATGCACAAAAACTCACCTTGATTTTCAGAACTCTTTTTCTGTTCTGGAAACTAGAAAAATATTTGCACTGAGGAACAGTAATGTTCTTCAGAATCACCGTTGGATGATGTATATAGAACAACTCCTCTGTTTCTGAGAGTCAGCTTCCACTAGTACCAGCAGTGCCTTTTATTCTGAGACTTGGAAGTCACGCAGGATGAAAAGAGGAAAATCTCACATAAATCTTCATATTCCCAAGAGGTCAAGGTACAAGCTGAAAGTTTATTTCACTGTGGTTTTTCGTGTTCTTCTTGGTCCTGGTCCAACTGAAGGTTGAAATGATGAAAGGATCCCATTGATTTTTGTGGTGTTTAAGGCTAAACTTGTCGGACTTTTTACTCATCTGAACATCATTTCTCTGACTTCACGGCACATGATGACTTTTCAATGCCCAATTTGATCAGCTACAGAATTTCAGAGACTTCCTATTATCAGTGGGAGAGAAGATCACTAATTTGTGCAAAGAGTAGAAAGATAAAAAGGGGTAAATGATGGAGAGGGAGTAATTTAGTTAGAGCTGCCTCTGGAGGTGAAGTACCTGGGTGATAGCACTCATGTGTGTCCCTAGCATCCCAATACCTTTATCTCGTCTCTACCTATCACTCCAGTGAAGCTTATCATGCGAGCACACTGAAGGACCTGTCACCAGGTAAATAATATGGAGCCTATATGTAAGCTCAGCAGAGCTCAAGGAGACCAGACATCCAAAATTAGGAGGAAGGTGGCTTGGGCCATACAGCAGCCCTGCTGGGAGGGAACTGAGGGGACTTTGGTAAGGCAGCAGAGCAGAGGTGCACAGAAACTCTGATGGTGACAGAGGACCTTTTTACATGGGAGGGCACATTCAGGGAGAAGGTGGGCAGTTAGGGCAGAGTTGCTCTTGTAGAGGGAATGAAGGACTGCCAAATGGTTGAAGCAAAAGGATTCCTGAAGAGGAAAAGGTTGCGAACCTGGTAACACCTACGCAGTTGGCCTCAGGACACACACAGAGCCCCAGGCAGGGGAGTGGGCCTGAGAGGTGGCTGGAAAGGTGACATAAAGAGGCATTTGGGAAGGTGCTTATGGAGTAACCCCCTGTAAGAGAGAGCTAAATCTGTAAGGAGCTGTTGTAGCTAGTGAAGTGCCCTGAAGAAATGAGAAGTGTGGGCCAGGTGTCTCACACTGACCAGAAATTCTGACACAGTGGAAGAGAGCCTGATATAAATCAAGCTTTCCACGTTTTACCAGCAAGTGAGAAGGCCTGTTTCAGTCCCTGTGGGCTGGCAGGGGCTCGTGCAGGGCTCACTGAGAACTGGAGGAACTGGTTAGGAACTCAGGGAGGCCTGCGTGGAGCCCAGGGCTGGACAGAGCTCAGAGTAGAGTGATGCAGGCAGCTTGCTGTGATCTTCATCCTTGCAGAGCACCTGAAACTGCCCATGCGGCTGCTCCCGTCCCCATGTCCCTGTGTCTGTTCTGTTTCTTTAAGAAGTTCAGAAATTTGGTCACAGTACCCCAGGAAAGTTCTGCTGTGCTGCTTAATCCAAAGGAGTTTATATCAGATTTATGTTCTGGCGGCTCTGTGATAAGCTTAGACTCTGACACTTTGCAAAGAGAAAAAAATTGTTTGCCACATTGCAAACATAAAAAAGTTAGTTAAAGCTGTTGTTACTAAATTTGAAGGACTGTTTTGTTTCATGAAGTCCTGCACCCTTGTGTCAGGGTTGTGGGTCTCCACGATTGTGTATCTCGTGCACTTACGAACTTGGGCAACCTGGGGTGAAGACATTTCTACCAGTGAAAATATTTTAGTAGATTTGACGTCTTCTTTGTGCTTAAATTGTGCATGTGTAAAACAGAGAAGATGTAAAGTACTGAAAAATTCTGCAATGTTTGGTGTTTAGATAGACCAAGTGCTTCTTGATATCTAAGTGTTCGGTTTTGCCTCTCTCGTGTAAGTAACCTTAAACCTGATGTCTATCATCATAAGACTTTCCTGAAACCTTGGCAAAGTATAAGTCTTGTTATTAATGAATTCATCTTGAAATTACTTGTCTTGCAAAGGTCTTATATGACTTGCATGAGATCGTGCAACCTTGTGTCTGTACTTTCTGTAGCAGTAGTAGTAGTTTCTCTGCTCATGACCATCACCATCTGTTCTAAATGTTCGTTTTTTGGTTCTGCTGACATTAATAAGCATTCCCTAAATCTGGGAGTTTTCTTTTAATGTTATATCCCAAACACGTGATTCTGTGGCTCGCTGGGACCGCGGAGCAGGGTCACTTGGCATTGCTCCAAGGCCCATCAGCTGTGTAGGTGTGCGAAGGCAGCAGATGAAAAGGGACAGGCAGAGGACAGAGCAAACCTCTACGCCAGCTTCTTATTTCCAGCTCTGTCCTCTGTACTGTTGTGTTCTGCAGTGAGAATCCTTCAATTCTTCTTCCTTTTGGGGTTTCACTGCTAGCAGATGGGAATTCAGCTCAACTTTCAAAAAATGTGAATAATTTATTAAGAACAAAATTGTTGGGTCTCAGAGCTAGTTCTCTCTCTCTCTGTTTCCCCTTTTCTCTCAGCAAAATGCCTTTCAGAGGTAAAGTTTCTAATTACAGGTCAGGGAGGCAGGTTTAATCACACAGCAGAGCCCTTGATGCAGCATTAGAAAGTGTTATTTATACACCTGAATTAATAGGGATGCAGCATTTCAGTTGAGAAGAATAAGGTGGTTTTCAGTTTCACTCTTTTTTTAAATGTGAAACAGACCACATCAGATTCATCAGGCTTTTTGACCTAAATTATTGGAATTTTAAGTAACTAACACATAACCACTGTGCAGATCTAGAGTGAAAAAGAAGCGAGAGTAGAGGAAGAGCTGGACACATAACAAAGAAAGGAGAACAACAGAAGCGAGAGGCATTAAAAAAAAAAAAAAAAGACCAGGAGAGAATGGAAAGAGGAAACCATAGGGAAAACTGAATGGAACGAAAATACAAACATGGTGCAGTCCATCCCAGGGAAGACTCAAACGCACAGGAACTGAAGTGCATGCTGCAGTGTGTGGACATGCCCCCAGGTACCACCAAATACTGGTGTTCTGTAGAGGCCAAATACAGGAGAGGAGGCGGAGATGAAACCTCAGGTGCAGGAAGAGTCCCTCGACCTCGAGCCACTGCTGGAAGCAGCCCCTTGCTGCCATGGGGCACCTTGCAGTGCCCAACAACACCCTCCCAGCTAAGCCAAGAGACATATGAATGCAAAGCTGTCAGTACCCGTATGATATATTACATAAGAAAGCAAGGTTATCTACTTCTGTAAATTTGCTTTTAATTCCTAGATATTTTTTTGTTTAGATTACATACACTGGGAACCTTGTTCTCAGGTATGTCTGCAAATCATTGCCATGGTGCCAGAGCTGTGTGTGCAGGGAACAGAAACTGGTTCGCTGGGTATGGAGCATGACAGCGCGCCAGCTTTTGGGCACTGCATCCTTCCATCAAACTGGCTCTCAAACAGTGTGTCAAGATCCAAAACTGGATTGCAAGCTGGATAGAAACTCAGTTGCAGGAAAGGCTTCGCAAGCCAGAGAGGAAAAGCAAAAGAAAAGTCTTGGTCAGGGAAAGATGGAAAATGCTGCTCTGCAAGACACAAGGAGGGTGGCTCAGCTATCCTTAGGCCTTGCACTGCCAATAGGAGGTTCTCCACGAGGCTGCAGAGAAGGAGGATGCAAGGTCTGTGCTTGCTCTCCCTGTGACATCCCTCTTGCTGTCACACACAGAGGGTTGACACCCACCGCGTCACCAGCCACTGCGGGTTCGTGCTGTGCTGCTCCAGACAACCTGTCAGGTGTGTGAGCCAGCCTGCCCTTCCCGAGCAGGGAGATTCAGAGGGAACTGTTGCATTTTTGTCTGTATGTGGTTTTCTCCTCCAAAAAAAGGTGACAGAGCACTGGAACAGGCTGCCCAGAGAGGTTGTGGAGTCTCCTTCTCTGGAGATCTTCAAGACCCGCTTGGATGCAGCCCTGTGCCACGTGCTCTAGGTGGCCCTGCGTGTGCAGGGNGGGATTCAGAGGGAACTGTTGCATTTTTGTATGTATGTGGTTTTCTCCTCCAAAAAAATAGCTATCTGTCAGAGTGGGAGGATTTCAGAGGTGGAGGAGGCTTGTTAGGGACAGGATTAGCAGTGATGACATGAGTGGTCATATTTCAGGGCGAACACCTGTAAATCAGTCTAAGCCTGTAAGTAGCAACCTATTAAACCGAGTTCACCTCAACAGAACTCCCGGTGCCTGTTCAGCAGGGCTGGAGCCAGTGCAGCCGCCCGACAAGCAGGGCTGGGCTGCAGACTCTTCCCTCTCCATTGCTCCCAGTGGAAATGGAGCAACTGTGGATATTTAGAGCTGACAAGACAAATCACTTAGTGACACACTATGGAGACGATGACTTTTTTTTTAATACATGTTTTTGCATTTCTACTTGACAATTAGGAATCAGAACTTCTTCCAATTTCTGGCTTAGGAATATTCGCCTTTGCCTCCTCTCTTCTTTTAGAGGCTTTTCATTAGAGAGATTCTCGTTAACACAGGAGATTAGCTTGAGTGTCCCAGTCCTGCCCTATCTGCTCAGGCCTTCTGAAGGGCTTCAGAAGCAGAAGGGATTCTCGCAGGGATGTTGCCTGGTTTCTGGAGCTGAAACATACGGCTCTTCTAGCACCCCCTGCCCTTTGCAAGATGCAGATGTTGGATGTGAAGTAGGAGTTAACCATATTCCTCTGTTACTGCCCCTGGCTTCTTGTCTTCCAAAGAAGGACCCCGCCATGTGGGCTCTGCTCCTGCAAACAGCCTCTTTACTGAACCTGGTGTTACAAAGTGTCTGGAAAACTTATTTCCTACAGATAGATAATAACTCAGCCTTAAGCACAAAGTATCAATGATAGTTCACTAAGTTACTTGGCAAACAAACTTCTGTGTACCTGCGATCCGGCAGTGAAAATGGTGCAAGCTCCCTGAGCTCAATCCAGTTCTCCCATCCACTTCCAGAGTCTGACCGGACAGATGCCTGGATTCCCTGTAAGGCAGTTTTCTTCTGTAGGCTGCACACAGTGAATATCCCGTATGAACTGAGGTTTTACCCCCGACTTAAGCACATGAGCTGCTCCAGTAGGGTCTAATGGTTACAACAGGAGACATCCTTGCTTACAGTTAAGTATATGTTTAAGTACCTCACCGAGCTCAGGCTGCATCTCGTATTTAAGGTAACTGTTACAAGTGCAAGCCCAGATAATGCAGGGTTAGCTCCCCTCTGGGCGCTCCTCTGCCCCTTCCTACTATGGCTTGTTTTGCTTGAAGAAACAAGCCTGACTCACCTGATCATGGTGGATGCCAAGTTCGCCAAATTACAGAGCTGTTTTCTTTTCTTAGATGTTCTCCTGCTCGTGCAGGCATCGCAGGTGATCTCCATGCCATGGGCCGACTGCTGTATCTGGCCTCTCTGTCAGGTAACACGGCTCTGGGTCAGCATTCCCAACAGCGTGTTGTGCCACGACACACACCACGACAAGCTCCTGTTTCCTTCTTTCACTTTGTGTTCACTAATAACGAGAGTTTGGTAAATGACTGAGAAATATGCCT
>VWPW01009212.1:0-52341 GCA_013389825.1 Crypturellus undulatus
CAGCCCCACAGGTAGCTGCAGCCCCACGGCCGGCGGCAGCTCCTGGCTGCTTCTGTCTGACCGAATCAGAAGGACTGCAGAGATCAGGCATGTCTGACGGTGCCCGTCAAGACAAGGCCACAGCAACGTTGAGTCTGGCATTAACTACCGCCCCGCCGCAGTCTGCAGTGCTGGGCTAGGACTCCACTGCTCCCAGAGTTTATGCTGATGGAGCAAAAAAACACTTTCTGTGCAAATAAGGGGTTACTTTTAAATGCCAGTAGTGTGCTAAAGTGTACATGACTTGACTACTGAATCAGCAGCATATATGATAAGGAAGGAGTGGTCAAAAATTAAAATCTCAGACTAAAATCTGTAAATAAGAAAGACAAAATGAAGGAAAAAAACATACCCCGAAACAGCTGATAAGCAGAGCTAGTCAAAACTCCTCTCTCAGAAATATTAGCACTCCCACAAAGTGATTCTGAAATGTTCAGATCAACTTCATGACTAAGCAATGTGCGGTTGTTGCAGTTTCCATCCTGCAAAAATTAAGCACGTGCAAAGACTCCAAGAACTCAGCGGCATCTGTACTTTATCAGATATTTTAAAGCTAAACATTTGTATGCATTACTGCAGAATCAAGACCAGATGTGCCAAGGAGGGCAACCAGGAGTGGCAGATCTCTGGGTGAATTGAATGTTCTTATATTGGGATTCCATAGCGTTATCTTTCCCCCTTGCTTGTCCCACAGGTCCCACGGAACATTCAGCACAGCAGCTGTAGCTGAGCGCCCAGCACCTCTCCAGTCTGATCCACCGAGCAAACAAATACTCCTGCTCCAGTGCCATCCACAGCCGTCTGGTACTCACTGACATCTACCTTCCTTGTAAATGATATTTTGTTCTCTAAACATTAAAATAGATCCTTGATAACATAACCAGGGGAAATACCTTTGGCACTGGAAAAAATAAATAAATAAAAGAGGAATTTGTATTGATAAGCAATTCTAAAAGAAGTAAATGCTGCAACATGCCATTTCTATCAACTGCCCATCTGGAGCTGGTCATTTTCACACAGGCTCCCCTTAGCACCAAACGAATTCTCAATTTCCAGGAGATAGGAATAGAAAACGCAATGTTTTGTGAAAATGCGCTCCTTTTATGTGTGCTGCCATCTGTTTCGCAGCAGCCCTGCTGTACACGTCTTACCCGGCGGAGCTGCCCTTTGCTGGCGAGACCTCTGCAGAAAGCCCCAAAGTTGCCGACAATTTCTTCCATGTGTCCGCTGACCACACGAACAGAGAGCGCCTTGGCAGCTCAAACAACTGTAACGAGCGCCAGAAATCACTTCTTAATTACGTCAAAATGCCTTTAACAGGATTACTGTGGGCCTCTCCTTGAGCTAATGCTTAGGGAGGTAGCTTTTTCACAAACTGCATCATGAAGCACTCACTTTACACCCAGATCTATCTAGTTGTATGGTCTTGTTTCACCTCATATTCTTACGTTGCCAGTTGCTGAGCCATTTCTCCAAAAATTTAATAGCTGTAAGAGACTTTCCAGATGAAGAGTTGCTACTGTATCACCTCCCGTTTCAGGAGGAAGCAAACCAAAATGCCCCCCATGGCAAGCTCTGTATCCTATGGCTGTATTCCAGACTTGCGTTGGAGACAGAGGCTACCACATTGCATCTCCTTTTAGGTAGACAGTGTTTCTTTAAACAGGAGAGCCTTTACCCACCATCCCCTTCCAGCAACTGCTCTGTCTTCCAGGGTAGTTGTAGTATCTGCACTATCTTTGAGTTCGCATTTCCTAACAAAAAGAGCTCTGTTCCTGGGAATAATAGCAAGGCAGTTGCAGCCCCGCTGTTTTATGTCCCCGAGATTGAGGGCAGGAGGCCCACATGCCACTGTGCATCTCGTCACGGCTCCACAGAGCACCAGAGGATACGGCACACACGGTCAGGAGAGCGCAACCGTCCACGGGCGCTTGCATAGCAAGCTGCAGAGGGGCACGGAAAGGACAAGCACAACAGAAGCCACATGCGAACCACCGTTTTCTTTAGCAGCATGGATCAAGGAATGAAATCTGTAAGATTTGTAAGAGAAATGTGAGAGAAATCTGAAAAGGAGACCGAGAGTCCCGTTTCCTGAGATCTCCCATGTTAAGTGTCTTTGCCTGTGATCTGAACCCCAACTTCATAAGCACTTTTTGGAGTGAACAAGGCACTTTGCTTGTCTGTGTGTCTGTTCTGCTGTTCACATCCGCACCGTGGGGACAACGTCCCATCTCACCTTCCTCGGATGTGATGAATCACTGACTGCAGTGACTGTGGTCATTCGGGGTCCGGGCAGGTTGTACCAAGCACTTTACCTCTCAAGAAGACTGAAGGGTGTTCAGCATCTTATATTACCACATCTGAAGCCACAGGTATCGGACCGGGTGGTACAAAGACTCTAATCCTAGCCTGAATAAAGATAATGGTGAATCCTTAAAGAAACTTAAAATCACTAGGTACATGCTTGCCCGATTGCTAAGTGAAATAAAATAAAAATAGATATTTCTATAAGAAACAATTTCAGAGGGTGAATCAAGGAGGAAAGAGCACATTGTCATTAGGTTTTGTAGGTGTTCAAGTGATCAGAGCTCTTTACCACTTCCAGTAGTGTCAATGAAACACCAGACTTGTGTGGAAAAAAAGGAATTGCCGATTCTAAGGTCTAGGGCACCTGCTAGCTGAAAGGGCACTTACTTACAAACCCCTTCTAAAACACTGCTGCATACAAAAATTTGTATGGAAAAACAACAACATGCAAGTCAGCTCTGCCTCCTCATCACAGTATAGTCTGAGTGTAAATGGTAGAGCCATGTGGTCACTGCAGGGTTCAGAAAAGGGACAGAAACCAAGGATCCATGCTGCTAAGTCAAGGTTAATAGCCACTTCTGCATGCAGGGGAGAGACCAGCTCAGCAGTCAGCCCATCCAAGAGGCAAGGAGCCCCGTTAATAACTCGTGCTCAGGAAGCGGAGCCGATGGACGGGACGGGTAACAAGGGACTGTACAGATGACTTTGTATAAGCAAGACGGATGCTTACGTAAATAAGACCAGATCAGGTATTTAGGAAGCCCATTAACATTGCTCTAAAAAGAGGTTTTTAAAAAAGAACAAAAACCTGAAGAAGTTACATATACCTATGTATTTATTCCTCAGAGAGTGTTGTCATTGAAAGCTGCCCACCAGAAGGTAACGGTGGGTTTGGTATCAGACCAAGCCCTAGTTTATGTCCTTGACTCTCTTACTGTCTCCAAACTCATTCAGGATGAAGTGAGGTAACTGTTGTCACCGTGCCTTGATTTCCCACCAGGACGTTTTCAAACTGATTTAATTTGGGAAGGGTTCCAGAGTGAGAAGTGCTACGTAGCTGTTAGCTCCGAATGGCTGCTGGGTGGGATAGCAGGTGCCTTTGGAGACCTTGAAGAGAGCAGTGATGTAGCTGCAGACCTCTGTCCTTCGCCTCGCAGAAGAGAGAACTGTCTTGGGGTGGAGAAGGAGGGTTGTGCTGTATTGTCCATGATCTAACAGCATTTTTCCAAACTTGGCTGGCCTGCCAAAGTGGGCATGTTTCCCACTGCCTTCCCGAATGCCGTGCGCCATGCCCAAGCTGCAGAGCACCATTGCTTGTTGCTCACCTTAATGACGGATTGAACTCACGGGGCGTATCTGCTGCGTACCTGCTGCACATAGACACTCGCCCTTCAGGACACTTAGGAGCAGTCAGAATAGGCTGAGACCATTCAAATGACAGTGACGTCAGAGAATATGATTTTAGTAATCTACTCGTAAGCTTAAATCCAGTAAAGCTATTGACTGAACTTTGGTTTCATATGAAAAAAAAAAACCTCTCCTTGCAAGTGGCTGTCCTTTGACAAATGCGGCAGGAGGATAAAATGCACAGCAGATGCAGTGCTATAGGGAATACTTGCTCTTATATGAGTATAAGGAATGTCTAATCGCTTCCACGTTGGGCATTTCCCCATGAAGATCTCCAGGAAAGCAGCAGAGAATTCCCACCAGGTTTTCAGTAATTTTTCATAAATACTCCCTTTTAAGTTTATCCAGGGCCTTAACAAACGGAATTAAACAAAAATGTAAATACAGAAAATAGTCCTATTGAACTTGCAGTCCTTTAGTACAAAGGAAAGAGTATAAATTTATGCTGTTCATAAACCAATATGGAAAAGACAGTCGTCCTAGAAGGGAAGGAAGTACTTCAGCGAAAGTGGTGTGCACCCGAATTTGCTGTATTAGCCCTTCTTATTTTGCAAGTCACCTCCTATTAAAAAAAAAAAGAAAAAAAAGAAAAAAGTGATGTTACATAAAGCTGCTAAAAGCTGCTAATCTGTAATTCTGGGATTCTCATGCACATTCACGCTGTGACTACACAGCCACAGGATGGAGAAATAAAAGCCAATCAATCGCAGTGAATGGCAAACATGTTGCCTAGGAAGGTGGTGTGGAGAGAGCAAGGGATGCAAGACATTTGGGAGGCAGTTTCCACTCAGACGTGCGGGCCGCAGCTCTTGCCTTCTCCCTGGAGCTCTTCAGGAAGGCGGAATCCCCCTGGACGCAGTCCGCAGGCTCAGCCTCCTCGCAGGAATGAGCTGGGGCGCAGCGTTATCATCCTGGACAGCACGTCCTTGCTGGGCCTGTCCCGCTGTCTGCACAGGAGCCATCCTCTCTGCTTTCAGGGTGAAGCAGTCAAATTATCAGATGTTCCCTTTATTCATGCCATTTTTTTTCCCCCCAAAGCATCAGATTGGAACTGAGATTTGCTCTTTCTTTTTTTTGCAAGAGCTGAAATCGCTGCTTATCCAAAAAGTGTAGCTCTGGCACTACCAGACATTCAAGCAGAGGGAAGGGTCATCCCTCTGCTTCCAGTTCCTGGAAGACAGTCCCAAACGCGAGTAAATGGAGTAAATGTTGAACATTGAATGAATAGCAGATGCATCAAGGTTAAAAAAAAAAAAAAAATCCTAATTGGCCTAATGGTTAGCGTGCTTGGGGTGGACTTTCAGGATCAAATGAAAGATGCAGCGATCCATCCATGCCGCAGTATGTACGTATCAGTGGTCTCAGCTGGAGACTTAATAACCTAGCAGCAGGGCACAGGGGAGCGTGCGAATGCTCCCACTGCTTTTGCATAAACTCCCTTGTTTTTGCATAAAACGAGGAACGCTTTCACGGCACTTCGCTCCAGTGTTGCTGCAGGAATGATTCTTCAACAGCCCTGTACTCGGAACTGGTGTCTGTTCCTCCGGCTCTGCTAAGATTAATTAGGTAACTGTCCCTTCTCTTCTAAGAGCAAATCAAAAGCATGTGTCTGTCTCATTGAAAATAACTGAAATAGAGAAGATGGACAATGCTCTGTCAACACATATAGGGCTATAAATACTTTCATCCCCCAACCATTACTGCAGTGTAACCAAAATATGATTTTAAAATAAAAGAACATTAAAAATATGCAACCAACGTGCTACACAAAAAAAACAAATGTTTGTATGCAGAACTGACAAGAAAAACAAGCTCAAAGACGAGGCCCAGTGAGGAACATTGATCTCTCAGGAGATGCTCGAGCATTCAGCACATACGCAGAGAGGAAGGAAAACTAATCCCAAATCCCGCATCCACACAGTGCTGGCCGGTGGGCTCTCCAGGAACCAGGATCTCTCTGGTTCAGCCTCTGTATCAGTTTGGCACGAGGATGCTGCGTTTCCTTTGCATTAGGTCTCCCAGCTAATATTCCAGGGCTCAGCTACGAGGCAGCCGGGGTGAGGGGAGCCGATACAGATGATCACAGCTTGCACGCCTGTTTCTACCCCTTCTCCTAAACACGATGCCACTGGCATTTTCCCAGCTATCACTCTCCCCTCACGCACCACGAGAGAAGGCAGGAAGCCAGGGGAAACGGAACCTGGTTCTAGAGTGGCCTCCTACCCCTGCAGCCACGAATGAAGCCCTGCGCTCGGGTTTGCACCCACAGCTAAACCTCTCTCCCCCTTTACAGTCACCTGTGTAAGATGCAGAGGCAACCCCGGAGCGCAGACGCGGTCCTGCGCCCGGCTGCGGCGTCGGAGGCAGGAGCGCCCGTTCCCGTGCGCCGTCGCTTCCCGTCCTGCCTCGACACCGAGGAGCGCGAGGAGCACCTCGCTCCTGCACAACCGCTGCCTCCACGGGCTGGCGAAGCCCCGATCCCCGATCCCGCGTGTCCGTGAGGCCGGAGCAGGAGCAAGGTGTGGGGCTGGGGGGCACCCGCACCTCCAGGCCTCCGCACAAAGCGACTCAAGTCCCTGCTGCAAAACACAGGGAGGTACGAAGCAAAACGCAGGGCCTTGGCAGTTAGTTACCCAGACGTAACTCTGGTCTGCACAGCAATTACTCAAGTTTAGCCTTAAATTTCTTAGCAGGGNCGCGAGGAGTGCTCCGCTCCCGCGCGACTGCTGCCTCCACGGGCTGGGGCGGCTGGCGAAGCCCCGATCCCCGATCCCGCGTGTCCGTGAGGCCGGAGCAGGAGCAAGGTGTGGGGCTGGGGGGCACCCGCACCTCCAGGCCTCCGCACAAAGCGACTCAAGTCCCTGCTGCAAAACACAGGGAGGTACGAAGCAAAACGCAGGGCCTTGGCAGTTAGTTACCCAGACGTAATTCTGGTCTGCAAAGCAATTACTCAAGTTTAGCCTTAAATTTCTTAGCAGGGTGTGAGAATTTGACTCTGCTGTTTACAACACACTGCACCATTTGAGCAAGGATCTTTGGGGGCGATACATAACAGGGCTCTGTGGCCCTACAGCACTTGGAAATGTTGGGGAAAGTGGGTACAAACATCTACAGCATCTTCACAGAGAAGTTAAAAACAGAGAATTTTATTGGATTAAACAGACCAAAATAAATAACAAGAGGTTGGGGCTTATTATTAAAATTAGTTAAGTTTACGTTCGTTCCACACTTGAGGTTTCTCAGTATGCAGATCATGTTTCAGAATTGCCAGTATCTCAGAACAATACTCTGCCTTATTCTACCCATCAGCAAGCTATGGGAGACTTCTTTTTTAAACACCACTGAAAAATTGCCTTGGAAAGGTAAGAGCTACTCACAAACGCAGTGAGTGACAGAATGCAATGCTTTCCAAGTCAAGAACACGTAAGATTCCTTTGGTGATGCTTTATGCTAAAATAGGGATGCATTTTATCTAAACGGTAGGATCATACACATTTTTTTATGTTTAGAAATTTACTCAAAAACCTTATGAAAGTATTTCTCAAATACTACAGCTGGAAACAATGCATGACAGAAACAACGTGCAGCCCCAACCACAAGAAAATGGCTATGACCAAGGTCTGACGGACAACGGGGAGAGCACAGATTACCAGAAATATTACAGAATTCCTGTCATTAAAAATAGTGAAACATTAACAACATTACAGGAAATACTAAAAATACAGTAAACTTTGCAGTTCATAGATTCTGTAAGAAGTTTTAGTGCTGCATTAGTTACTACTGAAACTCAGGTTGACAGTAGTGGCTGCTTCACCAACAGTGGCACCGAACATACATTTCAAATGTATGTGCATACGTTGAATGAACATACATTTCAAATCCCAAATCCTGGGATTTGGGATTTGAGTAGTTCTCGTCATTGAGATAGGCAACATCCAACTACCACATGAACAGATTTATAAAACTCCCTGAACACCTGCACAGAACCCAGCAGTGACCGTGCGTGCCGGGTGAGGAGAGTGAGGAAGAGCGTTCGCCTACGGAGCGGCGCCGCCAGCTCAGAGCCGACTTTGGAATTTGCGTCCCGAGGATCCCAGGTCTGTCTGTCCGCCCATCCACCCAGGCATCAGTTTTAAGCCTGGACAGGATCGTCCTGGCCAGTTCTTGCCAGGGACTTCGGAACTGAAAGCTTTCTGAGCTAGGCAAAACCTCCCTTCCACAGCAATAGTTCAAAACACACCATGAACTCATCATCTTTCATGAAAGCACATGAAAATAGTTAACAGAGGAAAAACACCTAAAACCTCCTCAAGATTGCTGTAGCTTCAAAGTTCTCTTTCCCCTTTTATTCCCCTCCCTCTGCGCTCCATAACGTGGCTATTCTCTTTTTGTTTCCTTTTTTGGTTGTTGTTGTTTTTTAAATAAGCAGATGCAATCAAGGAGAAATTTATTTTGAACCAATTCTGCAAAACAGTTCAACAATGCCATACTTTATAAAAATACTTAGTTACATAATTAAACTTATTACTATTTATATAAAAAATGTGAATGTGAATTTTAAACTCTGTTAGGGGTAAGAACCACATCAAGGTCTTGAGGTGAAACACACATAAATTCTCATAAACATACAATCTCTTTTGGAGAAGTTTTATAATACACAACCATTTACAATGAACACGTTCATTAAGTTAGTGTTTTATTCCTTACTATACAAGTGTTACCACAATGAACTGTTCCATCCAGTAATTAAAATCCAAATAATGCCAGTGGCATTTTCTGGCATTCTTTGTTATAGCTGTATTAATACATAAACTCACATGATTGTGTTATTCATTTTAAAATATTTAGAAAAATTAAAATTCCTTTTTTTTGGCTTTTCTTTTTTTTATACATAAAGCCCTTGTAAAATTTGATAACCACAGATGTACAGATGATACGAAATGAGGAAGGAAAATGGAATATGATGGCACTGCTCTTACAAGGATCCATTTGGTAGCTAGATTCAGTGTAGTGTAAACCCATGGAAAGATGTAAGGTTTAGTACCGAAACTATAACCAACTTTTCTGAAATCTGCTTGTTGGATGGCTTTACAAGGATAATATGAATTTCAACCCAACAGCGAAGTATGAGTTTAGTGTTTCAAAATTAAATTATACAAGCTTGATCAGAAATTCAAAAACCTCATGCAAATTGTTGAATAGAAGACATGATGTTATTGCTCGATATGTTAGAAGGTGAAGAAAATAAAATCTAGATGTTGTATAAACTGTGCTGAATGCCAACAAAAGTTCATTGTCACTATATTCGGTCAACATTAAATATACTTTATCCCTTTAGTTTCTAAGCTTTCACATTTTCTTCTGCTTACTTTTAGTTAAATAATTCTACAGGAAGGGCAAAAGTGGGAAGCGAAACTGTGTTTAAGAGTGTCTTAATAGTCAAGAAAAGCAAAAGTGCAATCAAATCCCTGAACTAGTGACAGTTTACATTTGTGGCACCCACCCTTATTAACAATATAAAAGCCACATATAACAGTACCAAATCTGTCTCTGAAAATGGACTAAAAGTGGCCATTTATCAGTTTCAGTCTTGCTTTCTTGGTGAGCTTTGTTCAGGTAGTCTTCCCATACAAAAGCTCTTTGTAAGATTGGAGCTTAAAAGATTAAAGGATTTCCCCCACCCCAATTTTATTATATAGTTTCAAGTTCAAACATCACCATACTTTATCAGCGTAACTTTATAAAATATTACCTCATTTTCTAGTTACCTTCATTATTCTTAATTAGCTATGCAGAAAGAAAAAAAAAACCTCTCATGCTACTTTCCAGTTACATTAATAACACGTATTAAACACAGTGCATTATGCTCTCTAATTTCACTATTGAGGTCTACGATTTAGATCAAAGTTTGTCATACACTGTTCCAATTTCTCTTTTAACCTGCCTACCCTAATTAGGTCCATACAAGAGGAAGCTTAAAGATCAAGACTATGCATCAATACGGTTGTACCACCTTTAAGGGAAAAGACCCATGCAATTTTGAATGCCAGAAGTTTTACAGAACTGGAATAGAACTATTTGGTCCCATAAAGTTCCTCTGCTTTAAAATGGCTTACTGAGAATCACTTGCAACTCCAGACAATTATCTCTGTAGTAGAATGATTACTAAAGCTGGGAAAATAAATGATTTGAAACATTGGGTTTGCTGCTATTGTTCGCACCAACTCTTGTTTTACCACCCTGTATTTCAATAAGCTTCCTTTGGACCCTGAAATAAGTTGGGAAAAATAAAAAACAAACAAACAAACGAAATTCCATCATTGGTAAATTAGATTATAACACTTCAAAAGTGGTTTTGTGCAACTGTATTATGAAATTCCAGTTTGCCATTAAAAGCATGCAAAGTAGCGAAGATTTTCTTTCCTTTGATTCCTTAAAGACATCAGGAATTCTTTGCAAGTCTTTTACATTTGGCAGATTTGTGTATGTTATATAGATTGTTGGCTTATAAATTGTCTCCAGGCTGGTACTGTGGTTCTGTAGCAGTAAAGTAGTCCTCCAAGAAAGACTGAATATATTCAAATGTTGGTCTCTCATCAGGGTCCTTCTTCCAACACAGTTTCATTAACTCGTGGAGAGACTCTGGACAGCCTTGTGGACAAGGCATCCTATATCCACGTTCCACTTGTTCCAGAACTTCCCGATTCACCATCCCTAAAACAAAAGCATTTCATCTTTGAATGGCAGTATACAAAGTATAGTTTGTCATTTTTTTTTTTCAGATCTTCTTTCTCCAGACACAATCCTGTCAGGACACGCATGTGAAACCACCATGACAGCACCAGTAAGTAGCACACTTCATACTGAACGAATTTTAAGTATTTTCCATTAAATACATATTCTGAAAATTATTTCATTATACCAACAGTTCCTCAATATCTGGTTCTTTGTCCATTTGTTTATCTATTCTTATGTTTTGATACAGGTCATTTAACACTGTCTTGTGCACGAGTCACCTTTCCAAAAGAACAGATCCAAGTATCTTCTCTGTGCAATAATTCAAGTCAAGGACCGCTTAATTTGTATCTGACCGTAAAGAGACAGCCATACCCAACAGAAGTGTCTTAAAATTCCAGTCACAAACGGCAAAATGTCTAACAAAACATGGGACATACGTTTTGTTTCAAAAACTGGTCCAGCAAGTTCACTCTACAGATACTCTTAAGTTGGGAAAATGTAAAAAATAAAAATTTTAGAATCTGATAGCTAGCAAAATATACGTGGTCTGAAATGACCTATCAGTCACATTTCTAAAAGCAGAACATGGAACACTTTAATTATACACTGGTTAATCTGTAACTGAAACAAGAAACTTTGTGAACACAAGAGCCAGCAAAGCGTGACTATGTGTGTGTCTGCTTGTTGACTGGGGGCTCTGAATGAAGCTACAAAGTACAAATGGAGGCTTCAAAATCACAGAGAAAGACACTCCCCCACCAAAAGGAAATGCACTAGATTTTCCCCTTACCTGGATATGGCACTCTCCCCTTCGTTACCAGCTCTGTCAGTAGAATTCCAAACGACCACACATCCGACTTGATTGTAAACCGACCATACAACGCTGCCTCAGGAGCTGTCCATTTAATTGGAAATTTAGCTCCTAAAGACATTGGATAGAGAGATACTTAATTTATCGTTGCTTATCATCTGCCTAACATTTCAGAATATTTTGAAGTAATACTGCACTTAAAATTTTTACGCTCTTTTTTATTGAACCAAATCGAGGTGACTTAGTACCTCAATATTTCAAACTTAAAAGCATTAGGATAGTAACCACTGGCTACAATTTTTCTAAGCAGTTTAAAAGGGGAATGATCTTCATGATGTCATGAGCATCCTCTCTGAAAACTCCTCTCTCTTCAAACACTAGCAATTGATTTACCTAAAAAATTAACTAAAAATGTGATGGAGAGAATAAGCAATCTGCCAAATAAGTTGAAAATTAGAAACTTTACAAAAACTGAACTAGGAGCTGTAACTGAACTTGCACAACTGTGATGGCAGACTTACATGCATAATTTTTATTGTACAGACAGAATATATAGACAAATTCTGCTAAATGTAACAACTCATAACTAACTTTAAGGCAACTGGATTTATTTATTCAGTCTTACCTTGTCTTGCAGTGTACTCATTGTCTTCTATTAACCTTGCTAAACCGAAGTCTGCTATTTTACACACAAGATTGTCTCCTACAAGAATGTTAGCTGCCCGGAGATCCCTGTGGATGTAGTTCATTCTTTCAATGTAAGCCATGCCATCAGCAATCTTAAAAATAAAGTTTTATTAAGAATTACTTTGAGGACTATGTTAACTTCTCTAAAGCATTAATGTATGTCCTTTTATTTTAGTTCAGATGGAACTATTATATAAGCATGGGAAGATCACAAAGCAAGACCTTATGAACACCTACTCATTACAGGATGTCTGGTTACACAATATTTGCTAATTTGGTCCTAGACAGTTTCCTTTTGACAACTTACAAATGTACAACAGAAGATGTAAAGAAAAGCAAGCAATAGATACAATAGGCAATAATTATGCTTAATTGATACCTGATACATTTTCAAATCTCTTCTCTAGAAACAAAATACACATTTTTGGTTTATAAAATATACCTGTGCAGCCATGTCAACCAGTTGGGGGAGTTTTAAGTACTTCCCTTCTCCTTCTTTTAGGAAGTCTAGCAAGCTGCCTGTTAAAAAATAACACAAACATTTTGGGGAAAACATGGTAAAAATCATAACCTTGACCTAGACATGATGATTTACACATTCAGCTTCCAAGCTCTGTTTCAAAACCCTCATTTACTAAAACCCATAACCCAATCAATACCCATAGTTGATGCTATCCTTATTCTTAATAAAAGGATACAGAGTGAATAAAGAGTGATAACTAATATTTTTTTTTTCAAAACTATAGTGAGTGTGGTGATTGTGAAGGAAAAAAAAAATCACTAAGTTGTGGAGTTTGCAGTGGAATTTATTGTAGCAGTCATGAATTGAGTCTCTGATATGTTTTCAGTCATTTGTTGTATTTTTTTGCATCAAAAGTACAAGTGTGACAGGTCAGACTCATGCTGCTATTGCTGCTGTTTATTTAGGGACTCAACACAGACTTTTCCCCATCTCAGATCATGAGCTCAGAGGAGCTTCAGAAAAATATTTCAAAAGGACATCAGCTGCCTGTCCACATCGCAAAAGTTATTTTCAGCTTCTATCCAGCTCTTTTTTTTTTTCTGATTTGAGCAGAAGATTGTGTTTTCCAAAAACTGGAAAACTGATTTAAGAATCCACTTCTTAACGCTAATATGCTTAAAATGTTTACTTCCATACTCAGCCTAAATCTTTAAATCTCTTTTTCTGGAGGGGATGGGGAGAGTAAAATGATATAGAGTAAGAGAAGGAGAAAGGCATGGAAAACAAGAGAGAAAAGGAAAAGCCTGGGAAAGCAAAACAAAACAACAACAAAAAGCCCAAGCTATTTAAACTTTGCAATTATTCTACCAGACAGAAAACAAACCTAACTGATTCTGTGGTTGTGAGCATGGCCTTACTACAGGTGGGCACACCCTCATAATAGTATTCTGAGATATAATATCTAATTTATATGCAATACAGACAGCACATACCTAAAAAAAAGTAAAAAGGAAAAAAAAATCTCTTGGAAGATTAACAAGGATGAAACAGATGTGCAAAAACCCCCTGCTCTAAATCCGAACTGCTTCAAGTAGGTCAAGTGTTGCTCATTTTAATTTAATCAAAATTACCATTTACACTCCAGTCAGTTTAAACCTAATGTTAATTAAACATTTACTTTGTTCCAGGTACTTTAAATAAACTTTTAAATTCAGAATTGAAGAAGCTATTCAGTCACACACCTTTTGTCATGAATTCAGTGACTATGTAGATTGGTTCCTCAGAAACAACAGCATACAGGGGAACAAGCTTGTCGTGCCGTAATTTCTTCATGATCTGTGCCTCCTGCAGGAACGCTTCTGGCATCATTGTACCAGGTTTTAGTGTCTTGATTGCTACTTTTGTGGTTCCATTCCATGTTCCTAGAGAACCAAATTATATTTTATTCTCTGCTAGAATGCTGAAGTTTTTCCTGCTACTAAAACTACTTGCTTTTTACTTCTGCTTTGACAGTTAATAATTATAAATTAGTAACTATATTGAAAATTAGTTTTAACTTTACATGAGTGATCACAATTACGTTTCCCTTCAATTCTTTATGAATTTATTGCTTGAGACTTTAATACTGATTTACCTAAAATGTTATTAAAACAATCACACAAACAATTGAGAAGTGCTACCCTTACCCATCCACACTTCACCAAAGCATCCTTGGCCCAACTTAACCTCTAGCCTCAAAGATTCTCTGGGAATTTCCCAGGCATCTTTTGCTAGTCCCTGGGTTTGCGGTTTCACAGTTGGACACACAGTTGTCAGCTTATGGCACAGCCCATCAGCATGTTCTGGAAAAAGGAAAATCAAGTTTTGTAGATAAATGGAATAAAACTATAATAAAAAGGAATATGTTAATGTTGATAAAAACTATTTAATTTATAACTATTTAAACTATTTAATTTATTGTTTGTCAAAGTCAGAAAACATTTTTTCTAATAGTGAATTTAAAAAAAGCTACATATACAAATTTTCATCCCTGCAGTATGAACAAAGAAATATGGCATCTCTGGAATTCAGGCTTACCTCTGTAGTGCTTTACCAACTTCTGCAGTGATTCAAATTGTGCTCTGGTTGTGATATAGTATCCACCATTATCAAGTTTTCTGATTTTGTAGTGTTTCACATTGTCACCTCTGACCTCATCCCAGTCACGTATGGAAAGGGAATAAGCACCTAAATTTTTTTTTTGATGAAGAATCAAATAGAAAAGCATATTTAATACATTTCCCCTTGTCTCATCAAACATGTATAAGTATAATGTAATGGACGTAAAAATGTCCATTATATTTGGGAGGCCAGGGCAACGAGGGGAAAGGAGGGAAGGAAATATGCAGAAATACACATACCTTTAGTGGTTTCACTCTCTCTTACTAAGAAAATACCACGCTGGTTCCCAGGATTTAGGAGTAGCCTTTCGGCATCCTTCCTGCCCATCTTACCAAAATACCATCTAGAAAAAGTTAAAGAAAATTTTTGTAAATGAAGATAAGCTTATGTAATCAGATAAAGAAAAAAAAAAAAGATTTAGAAATCTGAAGTACTGACTGGATTACCAAAAAGAAGTTAAAAATCAACAAAAGGTATGATACTCATATCACTGAAAGAGCAAATTGATCTATTTTTATTCTAATAAAGGCCTAACTTTTATTCTTTTCAAATTCTCTATAAAGAGGCCTCTGTCCACAAATATTATGTTTTTCTGATGGCTTAGGAATAGACATCAACAGTATTCACCAGCTAAAGTAACACACACACTCCCCATGGTTAACAAGTTTGTGTAACAAATATAATGACAAATGACAGTGAAATGTTGTTGGTAGTACAAGCAGAGCACTCCAGCACCACTATGTTTTCTTTTGTACATGTTTCAGCTGTGTGTTAGAAAGCATTGCTTGATGCCAAATGGGTTTGCATAAAAATCCCAAATAATAGAACAACTGGAGTAGGAAGGGCCTTGAGGAGCTCTCTAGTCCCATCTCTGTCTCCAAACCTGGTTAGCTCTGAGATCAGACCAGGCTGCTCAGGGCTACATCCAGTTGAGTCTTGACTAACCTGCAAGGATGGAAACTGCACAAGATCTTTATGTGACCTGTGCCCCTGCCAGGCTGCCATCAGCATGACTTTTTTTTCCTTATGTCCAGTTGGAACCTCCCCTTTTTCAGCTTTACGCCCATCGTCTCTTTTTCACAAATGGGATTTCTTCTCCTGTGCTCCCAAGGCATGCTCATCCTCAGATACACTATGCACAAAGTTCTGTCCTGGGCTAGGGATAATTTCATCATCCAGCTCCCAGTGAATCGCCAAGCTTTAAAATAACATTTATTTCTAATCATATTTTATTGGGACTGGGTGCCTCAGAAAGCGTAAAATGATGCAAAGTGTAAATTTCAGGCATTTTAATTTGGGATTGTTGCAACACCAAGGAAATCTGGCATTGTAGGAGCAGGAAGGAAAAAAAAAAACAGTATCAGAAACTACTGCAAAACAGTGACTGTGGCAGAAATTTTTTCTATGAGAAAAGAGAAAAGCAGGTAAGAAAGGATCATTTTGTTGGCATGTGATCAGAATGACCTATGGAATCATTTAGAAATATCAAACGTACTTTTTATATTTCCCTACGCTTATAGTTTGACTGTTTAAGTAGACATGTAAAGCTAGAATGATCTATGGGAGTATGTACGTTTAGGACAATTTGGATGTAACCTATAATCTTACTGAAGGAAACTTCCACCCCAGTAATCACTTCACATGAAAATGCCACTTTCCTAGACCACTATAGCTATTTACAAATTATGTTGCAAAGTGTTATTTTATTTTACTACCTATAAAGTAATAGAAGGGTTTACTTGTCCTTTTATGAGCATTCAGCATTTATAAAATCACAGCATTCAAAAGCCATATGGATAATACGGATCCTGTTGTAAGCAGCTTGTGATATAAAGGTCTTCAGGCTTAGAAAAGACCACTTAAGAAAGAAAATCCTAACAATTTTGTGGCTGTGTAATTGTGGCCCTTGTAATTCCTGCTGCAATAACAAAACAAAAATCTATAAATGCTATCAAAGCCAAGTACTAACAAGCAATCTTTAAAGTAAACGAAATCTATTCCATGTGCTGTGGTAACATTTAATAAAATTAGCACTAGTTCTTTAAAATATTCAGTTTTAAAAAAAATCCTCACTCATTGACTCTCAGTCCCTGTGACAGTGTGTTCCTTCCCTGACCTCTCTATAAATAGTCCCCAGCCAGGTGCTGATTGAGCACGAGCCAACTAAAATCTGCGTTGGACATAAATATGAGTGTGAGGACAAGCATCTTGCCCCCAGTAAATGGGAGAGCCCACTGAGCCCTCCTGCACGGCAGGCTGCACTGCAGAAACAGTTCTTGATCAGGGACATTTTCCAGTGTCACTGTTGGAGGTCCAGAAGTTCCTACCTGCGACACATCCTCAGGAAATGGCTAAGAGTGTGTGGAAAATCTGCACAACTTCACGGAGCTCTGCCAAGATGCATCTCTGACTCACTGCGCACAAGATCCTTCAGACACAGACCGCAGACCACGTCTGAGACTACGACGGGATCCCGCCACTGCTAGACTCCCCTGGGGAGGGTTTTGGGGCGCAAGGCGGTCCATTCCGAACCTCGTGTCTCAGCCTCCTGGACACTTCCATTTGACCCTGTCCTCCGGGCAGTGAACAGCTGAGTGAACCTTGCCCATGAACCCTTCTTAAATCACGATCTTAATGACTGAACTCTGTTAAATCACTGTCTCACCTCCATAAAACATGCTGCTGCTTCTCTCTTACAGTGAAGTGCATCACTCCTCACTTATCCACAACAATCCCACCTCCAGTCATCACACAACCTGTGTCAAATCCCCCTCTCTGCCTTTTTCAATATGCAGGAGCAATATTCAGGAACAGTATTTTCCTTCTAGAAACACTGCATTCTTAGCTAGCAAACGGACTAGGTTTTCTACTGGCAGCACCATCACAGTTCTAATAGCAATAATAGTTTAAAATTATTAAAAATAATATTTAAAATTATTACACACTTTTAAAAACTCTATTTTTGGCTTATGGATCATGATTTTAAAAATAACTGAACTCCAGGACATCAGGCAACCCTATGACTTTGACACAATCACTTTTCAATAGCAAAGCGGCAGGTGAGAGCAGCAGCAACATGCTAAAATCTCAGCATGAGATTCAGGAAACATCTTGGAAATTGGGCTGTTTTCCCAGACGTGCAGTAGGAAACACAGAAGTGCCCAGATCAAGTATCAGGGAATCGCTTACTGGTAGTACCATATACTGAGCAGTGGAGTTTTATAGTCTCTAATACAATAAATGCAAATTAATCCCTTGAAACAAATACTCCTAAGATTGTACCCCAACTCATAATTCCCAAAATGAGTCCATGCAATTTTTAAGTGCTCTGGGAATAAATGAATGTTGAATGTGCTGGCACTGCAAGCAATCTAATTTTTTCATTTCAAAACGGTCTTTAGCTTTTTGTACTGAAAAGCTGTTACAGACTGATAGCTTAGCAGTAACTGCTCATGTAAATGTTTTTTTCAGAATGTGAGACTAGAGGCTCTTAAGGACAGAGCTGACCGTGAATGAGGGATGCCAAGAAAAAGAATATGTGCAAAAAACTGGGGTAGAAGGTATGTGAACTCTTGGTAGAAAAACATGTCTTTGTCTTTAACCCTACATACAGCAAACAAGCATATAACATTTACATGAGTATCCACTTCACACTTTTTAATAATTGTACCTTTAACACCATTTAAATAGCATTTCTATCACTGAATTAGTGGCATTATCCTACTTCTTCATTAAGTATGCCACATAGTGACACCATCACCATAGGACCGTAAACACACAATGGATAATAAGAACAGACTGACAGGAAACTGAATGTGTCTTACTCTTCTGCTTGAATGGAGTCTGCAGGAGCTACGTAATTGCTTGGGATGTAGCCTGTTTTTCCTGTAGCAATGGATCGTGCTTCCCACCAGTCTCCTTCCCTGCAATACAACATCAATTATCGCTTCAACATATAAACAATACATAATTCATAATACAAAGTAATTCCCTAAACGTGGAATTTCATACATGAAATGCAGGTTAGACTTTAGATAACATTTCATCTTAATTAAGAAGGCATCCAAAATGATTTGCACTGCACTGGAATTTATTTTGTTTTACTATAAACTATGTGAGTGCTTCTTAGCGGAAGTTCGTTTTTTAATTTTTCTAAATATAAAAAGCAGCATTTATCTATATATGCAAAACACTAATCTGTAGCAAGAAGTTTCATGGTAGAGCTGTAAACAAATGCACAGTATCTAGTCTTAATCCGCCTCAGATCACTCTGCCACAAAGCAAACAGCAACAAAGCAAAGAGAAGTCAGCTAATAAAACTGGACGACTGAATGAATTAAAACTATTGTATGTGTGAATTGGAACTGTTACCTCAGCCAAAAGCTGTGTGTAAAGAAACCTCCAAGGTGAACAAATAATTTTATCTTTAATAGGCTTTTAGAAATCTGATGATAATACTGTAACATTACTGCAATTAAGCTAGAGTATCAAACTGCTGAGATAACCTAGGGCGGATTTACAGAGGAGCTTGGCAAGATCCACTTGGAGCTGTCCTTGCCTGGAGTCAATGTGCTCAACTCCTGCATCCCCAGGGCATTTTTATCCCATTCCCCTCAACCTACCCCTAAGAGAGAACCTATAACATGCAGAGTGTGGGGTTACATGACTTTCCACCTCTGCTGCCAGAAAAGGGACAACTGTGCCTCATTACAGGAGGAACTAGAGGATATAACTCTATTGATGAAGATGGTTCTGGGCTTCCTCAGGTTATTGTCTTATCAATATCACTATTTTAATCCCTTATTTGTTGAACTCCCTTATTCAAGTAAAAAATCCGTTTACTCTTCACTGAAGAATGATTTAAAGAAACACTAGGTTAGTATTTATTCCCAAGAACACCCCAGCGAAGTCTGAGTGACAAAACTTACGTGTTGTTAATGATCTGGAACCGTTCACCTTTCTTAAATGAAAGGTCATCTGTAGTTCTAGCTTCATAATCATATAAGGCCACAAATACAGTAACACCGCCTTAGGAAAAGGGAAAAAAAAAGCACTTACGAGATAGAAACAATGATTTCAATTTAAGGACTAGCCCATAAAAACAACTCATCAAATTTTACTGGGAAGCAAATCAACACTTTGGGTTCCATCTCACTGTAAAAGCTGGATCAGTAACCATCTAATTTCTTAAGGTAGAGGATAGCCTACAAACAGATAACCCTAAAAAAAATAATCTCCACCCCCTGCAAAGAGGCAGCTAGGTACATCATTGGAAGTATATTAATAGTTAGAGTACTTATGCAACAAAATCTGCACAACACATTAACAGTTAAGCTAATTTATTTTAATAAGTGCAAGCCAAGACAATCTCACAGCACTCTGAAAGCATCATATAAAGCTGCCAATTACAAACTTTTACAAAACAATTTCCTTGTTAAACCTCTCTACAAACAACTGATGTGTTCCCAACTTGATGGGACTACACATCAAGCAATGAAATTAAAAACTGAAGTAATGCATAAGGGACGAAAACATTAATCCTACAGCAGTGAAATGTCTTTTTAATTCCATCCAGTTTCCCAACCAGTGAAGCAGACCTTGCTGAGGACGATCCGTAACTACATTACTGTAGAGACCGATATCTAGAATTTTTTTCATGGAGTGAGCATTCACACTCCACCAGCTCTTTGGAATTTGCTTCCCCTGCTCCTCTCTTGGTGCACAGCATGCTGCTGCCTGTCCCTTGGACAACATGCAAGTGTAACAGGATGACAGTAGAAAGGCTCTTTTATTTACTACACAGAAACATTTTCTCGCCTTTAAAGACCTATAAAGTTGGAATAAAGGAGGAGTAGGAAAGAAAGAAGAACAGGCTGTATTACACATACAAGGCAACAATAACTATGTACCATGACTAAACTGAAATTTAAAATAGAAAAAATGCTCATGAACAATTCAGAAAAACTTCCCAAGATCTAGAAAGGCTGTTTCACAGTCAATTGGAGTTTAGGATGTTAGGAGTTAATGATAGACCAAGCAGTAAAAAAAAAAAAATATTTTCAAGAGTATAATATTATGTTTCTAACGTGCATATATAGGTACATAGAAACACATGGAAGGCCACCTATAGAAATATACTATTTCTATTTTTAGATGTTACAATTAACACGTCAGTGCAATGGATATGCAATGGGTATTTTCTACTTCTGATGCTACTGTTTTACTATGGATAATTCCTGTCAGAGAATTTCCATGTCATTTAAATACTTTCATTTCATTAAAAGTCTTCCTGTGATCACACTACCTCAGCAGGACAAACCTGGAACTGATTCACAGTTCATCTAGGAAAAACAGAACAACAAAATGTCCTCATAAGATGTTAAGAGTAGGTTTTTTTCTTTCTTTTTTTTTTTTACATGTGATTTACATATCAAAAACTAGTTAGAATATTACCCAGAAGTTAACACTTAATCTAAGTCAAAAATTAACAAAAATTAAGTTATACAATTTCCCTGTGTGTTACTGCATTATTATTTTGATGATACAAGTTGCTGTATGCAGAAAAAAATGTGGGATAATATTCCATATTCATATAAACAGAAACCAAAAAAAGGTGGGAAATAAACCACCTCCACAGAACTCTTCACCAGATGAAGGAAATCAATACTTTGAAGTCACAATATTACTTGTTTAAAAAGTAATGGGAGACTGCACTTCAGAATAAAACCCTCTCTACCTAGAAAGATATTAATTCAACATCGGAACAAGACGGATATTAATTCTCCTAAACATAACACTAGTGAAAAAAAAAACGAAACAATGGATTCAAATATAAACCATCCAACGAGAGCAATTACTTGCACACTTTTAATTATTTAAGAACACCAAAAGAGTTCATACGTAATCCTTATGAAGTTTTGTTTTGATTTCAACATTTCAGCTAATAAAATCTCTTTTATTTACACTCACAAGTGTAATTTATTTCACAGCAAAAAAAATACTAGAAAGACTTCAGGACGACAGCATCACTGCAGAGTATTTCAAACAGATACATTTCAAATGCTCCTCAAAGGCTCTCACCACTGTCATCTCTGTGGCTCATTCTGAGGTGATCTAGTTTTTAATGCTGTTTATGGACCTAGCATGTCACTTGACTATCCTTTGATTAGGGCATAATTTTCTTCTGATCTAGAAGTGGTTTTGTAGAAAGCAGCAAGCTTTCCTGCTCAGCATGAGGATGAGAGAACACTAGGAGCCTTACGGAAAGGAAGAATAACGACGACCACTTTTTCTGTTTTCCTTTTCAATAATACTCTAAGAGTTCAAAGTGTTTGATGACTGAGAATGTGTAACATAGGAGCAATGTGTCTTACACAGATCGCTCGTCTTTTTCTGCTCTAACAGAATGAAGATGGCCCAGCTCTTTCCAATCGTGCAGCTACAGCCTATGATGACAACCCTATCATCCTCCTGCCAGGCCTCACTCATGGACTGGTTTAAGTACTACTGACACTTACATCCTTCTGCTTGACAAGCCCATCCATTCTCTCTCTTCCTAAGCAAAAAGCCACGCAACAGAATCCACTATTTTATTTTTCACGGTTACAGAGGTTTATCTCTGCACAAAGACAGCTGTGGTGTCTTTGTGCAGAGGCATAATGCCTCTGTATTATGTAGGCACATCAAGATTTACTCTGGTTCATAATATGACAAGAACAGGCAAGCCTGGAAGACCCAGTTCTCTGTCATGAGCCATATAACACCTACCCGCAGCTTTGATGACTTACAACCAGACAAAACCTGTCGTTTTATTTATTCACAAAAAAAGGTAACTTGGATCTAAAAATTGAAACTGTATTTACCCAAAATTGCTGGTGTTTTGTTTTAATATTAGGGGAAAAAAAAAAGGAAAAAAAAAGGAAGGGGCGTGAGAAGGGGGGACGTGGGACAAGACTTATTTTGCAAAGAAATGATTATGTAGGCAGTATCATTTTACCAGATCATAAAATGATGGAGGCATTTACCCAAATTGATCTGAATCCACACTGATGGAATTAAGACTATCTTCCAGTGAGAAATCTATTCTGTTGATCCTGGTCCAAGATACATAACATGCTTTATACTAACTGTCACAGGGACAGGCAAGAGAACCTCCCTTCTGGNTATTAGGGGGAAAAAAAAGGAAAAAAAAAGGAAGGGGTGTGAGAAGGGGGGACGTGAGACAAGACTTATTTTGCAAAGAAATGATTATGTAGGCAGTATCATTTTTACCAGATCATAAAATGATGGAGGCATTTACCCAAATTGATCTGAATCCACACTGATAGAATTTAGACTATCTTCCAATGAGAAATCTATCCTGTTGATCCTGGTCCAAGATACATAACATGCTTTATACTAACTGTCACAGGGACAGGCAAGAGAACCTCCCTTCTGGTCTCTGCAGCAAAACATTTATGTTCTTTTGGGGCAACATTCCTGGCATCAGGTGATACTCAGAGCGCTCGAATTCTGATGTGAGCAAAGAACCAGATCTGGTAGAAGGACATGCACCGAGGCCCTTGGTGGAGATGAAGACTTCTTTAAGCACACCAAAGTTTACTTACTAGTGCTACTGAATTAAAAGAAATGCTGCTAATATTTCATTCCTGCATATGTTATTCCAAAACTGGGATTCAGAGCTGGCTTAAAAAAATCTGAGACAAGATAGATGCACATTTTAATTATCTGTTTTTTAATTGATTCCCATAAGGGAATAGGAGGTGATCATTATCTGACCATTCATATTTGGTTTCCAGAACTGCTTAACGTTAGGGCCATCAGGGTTTTCATGGATCTCAAATTTCTTGTGTTTTAAAGCTTTTAAATGCCACAGTAACTAAGCAAACATTTAAGCACTGTAATTGTGCTAACATTAGAGTTTTGTGGGAAAACTAAAAATAGACTAACAAAGAATTATTTCTGATATTTTGTGAAATGTCTGTGCAAAGCTTCTAGAATAAAAACATACAACAAAAAACGGTGAAACTAAATGAACACAATAAAGCTCACTACTGAGATTAGTCATGGGCACAAAGTCTTTTTTAATTGTTTTTTTTCTTAATTTTAACACTTTTATATAAAGGGGGAGGGGCCCATACCATGAAATATGTATGTCATTGCTTTAAAATGCTGTACCTGCAGAGACTTTATATCTCAGTTGGGAAGGTCTCTGCACACTGCAGTTTTATTTCCGTTTTAACATTTTCAATTTTAGTTTACATATGACCGAGAGCATGAGATTTCTGCTTTTTAATTTCATATATATTTTTCATGTAGTATTCAGCATACACTGCGTATCCTTATTATCTTTATAAAAACAGATTCATTATTGCACTACCAGAAGTAACTTACAGCTAATCAAATAAGTTTGAAAATTAGTTTAAATTGTCAATTTCCTGAAATTTGAGATTCTTCTCACTTTGCATCTTTCTCCTAAAGTCTAAAGCCATTACTCCATGTGTGTGTCTAACAGCCTAGAATTTCTAACATCTTTTTATCATTTATTCCCATTTCTGCATTTAGCATATGCTAAATTTCTCTGTGCTCTCATCTTAACCCCCTCCCCATCACCGAATACAATAAAAAGCCAAACAAACAAACAAAAAACAGATACAAAACTCCCAACCCCCCAAATGATGGATATGATCCGAATTATTATCTGAGTAGTTAAGACACTGAAAAACAGAAATCCCTTAAGAGCAATTTATTTTAAATATGTACTTTATTTCTGGATGGGAAGTTATTATCATTTCCTAAAGATCAATGTCAAGCTTATAGATAAGTTAAAATGATGTAATACTCACCCGTTAAAGTACTAGGATATGGACTTGGCACAGCTGAAAATGAAGATGATGCTCCTCCAAAGGGTGTCATTCCTGAGGGTCCTCCAAAAGGAGTCATGGAATGACTATTAAAATTAACTGTTGATCCCTTTATTGCCGGTGATTGTGTTGCTTGGCTTGAGTCTGATCCATAATGGCTGGCATGGGAACTAACAGGTTCTGGAGTATTATCACTTCTGTATTTCATGGCTGGACCTTTGTCTTCTTTGCTTTTAATGCACCCCATGGTCACTTCTATGAAAGAAAAAAAAGTTCATCTTTACCTTGCATTTCTGATAGGTAATGTGAAGATACACAAAAAGTTCTTGCAAATATTGATCTATCACTGTAAAAAAAAAAATCAATAAAAATGACTACAACTCCCGGGAATTGTTACTACATGTAGATAACAAGTTTTGGAAGAACTAGCAGCATATTTGGATTATTCTTCGTATGATTCCTTGGTGGGCTGCACATGGTAAAAAGAAAAGGGAGACAGACAAGCAAGGCAAGGACCTGGACACTGAAGACTTGTACAGAAAGGAAGACTGGAAAGATTAAGACTTTTGAGCAGAGGTAACAAATATGGAGTGATATGATATAGACAGTTATTACAGCAAAATAAGGGGGAAATCTCTGTTTCATTTTTTTTAAGCACCTGTGCAATAAGGATCTCCTGATTATTACAGCAGATTATTACAACTAAGGATAGCTTTAAAGAAATAGATAACTTTTCATTCATTTCCGCCTCCCTATACAGCTCACAGTTGAACCTGTAATACTCACTGTCATGTGACAGGACTAAGCACAAGAGTCTAAGCAAAATAATTAGATTAAAAAAAAATGACAAGAATAACCATCCCATCGGATGCAACGGAACTGCAGCCTGACAGGTGACAATTTTCTAGCCTTAAGTGCTCAAGACTACCTCGAACTTCTACAACAGGCAGACTGTTCCTGAGGGAATAGCTGTTTGCTGCGGGGATAGCTGGTACCTGGGGACAGCTCTCAGACAGGAGATGTGCCACAAACAATTTACTGCTGCTTAAGAAGTCCCTATCTGCCATTTGTCAGGTGGTGACAACTGATAGCAGCATCTTCTGACTTATCCCCACTGGGACACAAGTGAGGGAGGAAACAGGAGTCCGTATTAGATGCAATGCTAATCTCACATGAAAACGCCTGTATACCCAAAATATAAATCTACTTTAACTTCAAAAGGAAGATTAAAAGGAGAGGGTACGAAAGGTGTATAATTAAGCACTGAGCACAGTTCATTTCTCCCCCAACCGACCCTTACCATTTCTGGCATTGGGTTAGCTTGTAACAGGCAGGTCAGACTCCAAGATTACCGGAGATGGGAGCAAAGCTACCCATCCTGGTGATGCTGCGGGATTCTGCCCCAGGAATTGCTCCCTCGAGCAAGTGGATGCAGTGCCCATGCTGGCGCCCGCCGCCGTTTTTACCAGTGTAGCATACAGGTACTCACACGTTTCAGGCTGCTTATAGCAAAATGTTACCACTGGTTTACTCTAATCAAAGGCAAGTCCTGACTGAAAACGTAAACTGTTTAAAGGAAATGCAGTCAACAGCCTCTTTCCGTTGCCTCTCCCCTTCCCTCCCATTTCATTGTTAACGTGATCTTGTAATCTTCGTCCAGGCCTTGTAGATTAACAACAGAGATTCAATCTGCACTTCAAGGACAAAGAAATAAACACACTAAAATCTAAAAGCCCTACTTTTACAACTACATACCATCAAAAGTTATATATATTTTTAAAGGAAGCAAAACACTGCTTTTAAAAGTCAAAAACATAGACGGAAAATTCCTATAAAATGCTGTGCATGCTTTCACAGGGAGGGTGTAGGGGAATGAGAGAGGGGATGTCAAAAGCAAATAGAGAGCAGGATGCAAGGAAAATTTGACCAGCCACAGTACAGAAAAGAAAAAGATTTACTAGGGTTTGGTCTTGCAATACATCACTGGAAAAAGCACAGGCAGGTAGTACATAGTGTCAGATTTGGTTGTTCTAGTAGTTTATTTGTTATTAAAATTTTACATTGCTGAAAAAGCTTACAACCAGTTTTGTCCTCCTTCCTAATGCTTTTTGTGAAGCACTGACCTCTTTTCAGAGGTAGAGATACAGATAAGAAGTTTCTGTTTGCTCTGTCCATCCATTCAAAGAAATGCAGCCCAGGGTAAGCTATTCAGAGCCCTCTGAGTTAAATCCCTGGTTTAGCTCAGTCTGGTGTCTGAAGGAAACTAGCTGAGTAACCGGGGAGAACCTTGCTTGTTCTCTGAAACAAGTACTATTCAACTCCTTCTGACTACTCTAGGAGGCAGCCATTACAGGAGGGTTTAGTGACCTACCTGACCTTTAGCCGCGGGGTGACTTCTCCAAAAAGCCCATGTCAGATGTGACTCAATACTCTACAAACACCTCAGACAATGAGGAGGGCCCCTTAAGCCCTCTGCCAAACTAAGGGCTCTAAGAAAGTCAAAGCTGCCATCTTTTCTTTCCTGGCTCAGGTTCACAGCAGATTATCACGAAGGAAAAAACACTACTCAGCAAAGATCCCCAAGTGTGGCTTCTGAGGTCTTTGCTATTTTTTTTCCTGCTTTTGTTTCCATACAGATGTCCTACCAGAGTGAGAAAAACGATTTTTCTCTCCAGAGCTACTATATTCTAAGATACTGAGCAACTGTTTACTAGGAGCGTCAGTGGCCATCTCTGCACCAAGGACAGGTGCTGCAAGGGTCTCTCATTCAGCAAATGTCCTTGCAAGGTCTAGTTTATGGTTAAGTTGACCATTTGTTGGTTCCCTGGAAAAGAGAGTTCTCCAATCATACCAAGGAAGTTCTCCTGTTGAAATGATGGAATATGCTAGATGTTTCTCTGAAACGGGGTATTTAACTTGGACAATCTTTTACACGTGGCATTCTCAGAGCAAAGCAGCCTGACAGTGCCTCAAAAAAGCTGAAACTACCTTTTTCCATAAAGGGGGTTGTACCATCCAGTCTCTGAGGGCCAGAGCCTCTGAAACCCTGAAAACCAGAAGCTGGAAGGGACTCATTTCACTGCTCTGCAAAAGATCCTTACAAAAACCACTACAAAAATCAAGAATGAGGAGTTTCTTCTTGGGGCCAGCTGGAGGTGTTCTGTTCAGCTCTCCCTTTTATGATTCATGATGTCCTCCTATGTCCTCTGGAGATGGCTTCGAATTGTACTTCAGTGACAACCTCATGCAGCAAGAGCTCTAAACATGACCCAAGGACAGCCTCCCCAAATTTTCTCTTTTCTAGCTCTAGACTAACCCATTACTAAACAACGTAAGAACCAAATGCAATAGGTAGAGGGAAATATCAACAGAAGGGGAAAAAAGGCATTTCTCTTCTCCCTTCAATTACTGAACATGATCATGCAATCAAAAAGAGCACATAATTCAATTTCTTTTATGAAGAGTCAAATGAACAAGCCAAATCCTTCTTCAGAAGAATAAAGTGAGATTGTAAATATCCTACCGCATAAAAAACAAACTGTTCTACATAGTAATAAAAACACCAACCAACCAACTCCACCCCCGCCAAGCACACACACAAGAAAGCTCTTGGAGGTTTACCAATTGCTAATGAAAATATAAATAAAAAAGAAGTTTCTACTGCTAATCCATCTTTACTTCCCAGTACTGTGGGGGGGAGGGCGGGGGGGAAAGGCAAGAAAACAAGCCTTGTTTTACAAAAAGGTCCACTTATGTTTCAACCAGAGTCACGTTTTTAAAGTTATTAAAATTTCATGCAGTAATGAAGACAGGAGTTTTTTTGCATTAAGTTCACTAATGGATCCATTAGCTAACAGCTGACCATTTGCTTAAACAAGTGCAGAGCTGATTTTGTATGTCACTGGAGACATGCAACCTATACTTGCTTTTTGTACAGCCAGGCAAACAATGCAAAGCATTTGTCAAACAGGTGGCTTCAGATAGCAGTATTTAAGAGTCATTTGTAAGACGTCATATAGACTGCAAAAGGGGAAGAAACAAAGATAACCACAAGGAGGCTCATGATCCTTTTTGCCATTACTGCAACAAACAACTATTTCTGTTCACCTTTTAAGAACATCAGTACTTTGATGAGAAATATTTTTTGTATGCAAAGTAATCCACTATGTACATAAAGGAAAACACACTTAAGAATAAGCAAAAGTGTTTTATGTTTATTTTACACACTATACACATTTTTTAATTTGTAAATTATGTATCACTATGTGATGTAATTTATTTCTTATGAGCTGCCATAAGTTAGTTTGCTTACTTTGCTGAGAACAACCCATGGAATTTCAAAGAATGATGTTCTAGTGGATTCAGTCTTTGCAATGAGCAGTAGCACTATGAGACCTCAGGGTCTATTGTTATGCAGTTAAACTGCAGCTGACAACAAACTTGGGATGAAATAAAGAGCAAAAAGGGAAGATAAAGAAGCATTAAAAAAAGACACTGAAGCAAGAATTTTGGTTATTAGAATTTCAGTCTTTAGTGCTCATCTAAAAGTGCTACCCAGAAAAATAAATATTAAACAGTACTATTACATCTCAGGTTAGTCATACACAAAAAAATATATTTAACATTAAAGAGACATCCTCCTTTATAACTGACTAATACAATTTGAAATTTTTGATCCTAATGTTTCTACAGACCAAATCCTGCTTTCAACATGACTGCATAAACATATTCAAAGAGCAAATCTGTGGCTGCTATGCTAATGATTGATTTCATAGAAGCAGAACAAAATCCAGCTTGGCTGCTAGTAATGCTACAGATAGAAAAACAGTATAGCAAATAGGGGATATAACATAAAGAAACAGTATAAAACTGCTTTTACACTTGAAATAACTTTGAAAGAGTTAAAAACTGTTGCAATTATTACACCTATTGTTCCAGCTCATGCTTTCTACAGAAATCAGATTAAAATTTGCATTAAATGAGGGTGAGTGATCCTTCTAGTGGAATAGGTAGTAACCTAGCTGACAGAGTTATGACTGAACTCTGAAGGACTGCCAGATCTTGCAACGCTACCTGGAAAAAATAAGGTTCTTCAGCCTTTCATGCCCTCCTGTGATTTCTTAACATTTTTTGCAATGAAACAAAGAAGCTGAATGCTGGAAGCACACTTCTGAGCCTTGAACAGCTTAGACATGGAAGCCTTGCTCAGCTCTGTGAGATTTGGACACAATACCTATTCAGGAGAACAAGGCTTTCCAATTCTCCATCCTGAATCTTCTCAGGCAAAGGCTTCTCTCGAAGAAATACCTACTGTTTTTTTTTTTTTTTTTCTTGGAGATAGGACCAGCTCCAGCAGGCAGTACAACTGTCACATACTAGTGAACAAGCCCTACCATCTTACTGCAAGCTCCTACAGGAGGTTTCACTGTGTTTCCAGATGTAAAGAAAAAATTAACTACTCCAGTACTAACTTCTAACAAAAAATGTGGAATTATGGATCAGCAATGAAGCAAAGTTGAGACAGAGGTGAGTATTTGTTCCCCTTTCTCAGTCACACTCATACACAGAATCTCCTTTTACTCAGTGTGTACTTGTATGGCTGCATCTATAGAGGTCTGCTTCTAAAGGGAAGCAAATGCTACAGGAGCATTTTTCAGAAAAAGACTATGTTCTGGATGATATGTGATCTGCTCTGTAAAAAAAAAATGCTGTTATTGCTTGTAATATTCTAAGCACAATTTTGCCCAGGTTATCTCAAATATATCACATATTTCCTCGAATCAGATGTTGTATGCAAACACTACAAGGACGGACATCTTTTCCTACCAAACAATATTACCCAAATACCAAAAAGACAGATCAGAGGTGGAAGCGAGCAAGCACAGTGTCATTAAAGACTGATCTGGCATCCCTTTTTTCTAACTAAACAGACTCACCTGGCTCAGTATCCAGTCTTGAATAGTGGCCTTAGCCTCTAAAGCAAGAGTTCTTCCTTAATTGTGGGTTTGGGCTAGGATTTTGGCAACAAATAAGGTTGGCTTTTTGAACCCAACAGTGACTACCGACTGATGGCTATGAAGAACACTGAAAACAGGACAAAGAGCCTGAATCGTTCCAACCCTCCAGTGATTTCCAGCTTGAAAATTCCAAATTCAGGTTGACACTAAGGACTCACCTACATAGAAAAAGTTGTACAGGTATAAAATGATTTATGAATTTAAGCTAACATAGTTATGTTGATGTAACAGCTGCACAAGTATTTCCTTCTAGTATAAGTATGCCTTTACTTGAATTATTTTATGTTGATGGCTTTAAAGCAGATTAATCATACCAAGGAAGGGAAAATGTATTAATATACCTTTAAATATTTAAACGGTGTAGTTTTCTGTTCTACATAAGGTTCCTGATAACCACAGGAGACGTGTCACACGTTAAGACCTAGACTGTAGAGGCCAGAAAGCATGGCTTTATCTCTGCCCTCCTGTTGCTGTCAGGAGCAATCTCCACTTCAGCTGCAGGCTGCCTACCTTGAGCAACCTGCTTACCTTGAGCAAGGTAACAGAAGGCAAGAAAGGGGAGGAGGGGAGAACAACAACAAACCCCACACCCCAACAATAACCATCCTTCCCTCCCCCGCCAAAAAACACAAACCAAAAACAACACAAACCAAAAAAAAAACAAACAACCTGCACTACAGCCTGGGTGAAGCTACCTGACAATGGCCTGAGGGAGCTGCTTCTAACTTTTGGGGTACAGCACAAAAACACTCTATGAAATGCAAATGTTTAACTTAGATATTAAAAACCAACTAATGGCTAAGTAGAACTTTGATTTTAAGACCATTTATGCTTTCAGGATCACTTCTGTTTTTTTTCAGTGAAGTCTGCATATTTTCTGTACTTAGAAAGTGAAAAATAATTAGTGCCTTTTTGGATATCAAACAAAAAAGCCCTGCCAAAAAGCTAAGGGAGATCATGTAAAATAATTACACAACACTGATGGATTAATCTTCTTCATTCCAACACCAGAGACTGCAAGGGAAAGATTGACTAAAATATCAGGACTGCAAAAGCAACCTTATGTGCTGAAATACGCAATGAATATACATAAGGCCATTTTTTAAGAGCTATAATGTCTAGCCTTACAATTTCAGGCCTTTGCCACACAAAGAAATTTTCTCTGACAAGAGAAGATACCAGAGACAAAAATACTCAATATATGTCTAGACAGCATTATTGCTGCTCCATGGTCTAGAACATTTAAGTGTATAGTCAAAAATAAAGGCAAGTAGAAAAGCACAATTCAGATTTCTTTCAGTTAGTATAAGAGTAGTTCATATTTACTAATCCAAAAATTATTAGAATTATCCCCAAAATTAAAAACCTTACATATACAAAAACTCAGGTCAAAAGACTGTTTCAGATTACAATAACGTGTGTGTCATAACTTGTCCAAGCTATCTAGTCTATTTGGAAAGGGTTTATGAATTGATGTATAAATAGAAAGATTCTCTTTTCTCTGAATTCTATTGGGACAGAACAAAAAGCATGTCTGGTACCACAGATTATTTTTACGCATTCAGTTTTCAACTTTTCTATTCAAGTATTTTTTTTCTGAAAAAGATGCCTCCAATGCCTATTTAAAGAGTGGTTTTTAAATAGTTTAAATAATTACTCTGTTTTCTGGCATAGCGAGAAGCAGGAAGACTGATTTCCCAAGGGATGTCTCTGTTAAACTGAAGGGAAATTAACATGGAAGAACAACAATTTACAGCATTTTTGTTCAAAACAAAGGTTTTGCAAAAATTTAAGAAGTATTTTTTTCCCCCAAAGTTCATCAATGAAGTGCGCAAAACACACAGAATAAAATTTGCAAGCTCACAAAATCTGGGATTCTGAAATCTATTCATAGCTTCAAATTCATATGAACCCACAGGATTTTTTTACGTAGTAACATCTTCTCAACTGGGCCATAGAGCTGAAGCGGCAATTTATTTTAAGACAAGAAAAGAGAAGAATTCTGCATGTGGAAGATTTGCTTCAGTTACAGCTTGATGTGGTTCTTTGGTCATTTCATTTGGAAACAAACAGTCAGAGCAACTTAAAAGGTGAACCAAAAAAAAAAGACCGCATTAAACATTTGCCACAGCTACCCAAGATAGATCGAAGGAACACTCTAGGAACTTGGACTTAATTAATTTGGTGTGTTTGACACAAAGTTACTTGGCATTTGCACATACCTGTTTTGCAGAGATGGCTCTTCACAGCTAGTTTGCCATGTCACCCTAAGGGCAACTCCCTATATGCTCAAGCTATTTTATACTAACTTATGTGACTAGTGTATTAATAAAAATCAGTAATTAAAGTATTTAAATCCAATAACCGATAAAATGTTGCAACTCATTTTTTCAATGCAATAGCCCCAGATCTCCTAAAGCAATTACTTCTTTTCAGGACAATGGGAATTTCAGGAAGCCAGCTGGAAAACATCAACCTTTTTTTTTTTTTTTTTTACTAAAACAAAAAGTAAAAGTATGTATAAACAATTACAACCACGCCAGTACACTGTTCTTCCTGATTCAATAGCTTATTTGTCTTTGTTCATATAACAAGTGAAAAGTACAATTAAATTGTAAAGAAATTCAAAATTAAACAAAAAAATGCAAGATGACACTGCTAAATAATGATGTTATTGAATAGGAAGAACTGGATTGTGTTTTAACTAAACAAGAATTATTATCCCTAATTGCTATCATTACTGCTGTTCTATTGCTTGTTATACTCATGGAGTTACAATAGTATTCACAGACAAGACGAGAAGAAATTATAATTAGCCAGTCAAGCTTCATGTACAGAGGTCAAAAGACCTCCCTAAATTAATTTATCTCACTATGCTTCTGAAAGTAGACACATGCTCAAATTCATTCATTTTAGAATTAAATGTTAAGGAAAGTGCACCCACACTGGATAAATCCTAAATTTTAAGCACTGTACCCATTAAAAATAAATGCCTTGTGCCTCAGCTGAATTTAGGTCCAACATTCAGCCACCTTTGCCTTAGGTCAGAAAGTCGGCTCTCACCTTCAAGTTTCCATTTCCTTTATAAGCACATAGCTCACATCTCTCTCCAACCTTCCATTTGATAAGATTTTACTAGACTCTGGTCACTTATAAATCTTATCTTCTCCAAATCCTCTCATTTTTTCCAGTGTCTCCTTGGTAACAGTGACCATAGGACATGGATACAGTATGTCAGGAAAGGAATATTTCTTAAACCTTTCTTGAGGTTCTCTCCTTTGAAGACATCCAGAGATTTAATTAGATCTTTTGGCTGTAGTCCTTACTTTAGTTCCTTACAATTCTTAGGTCCTTTTCAATCACTGCTCTAGAACATAAAATCCCTCATCCCTAAAGTACAGGCCATGTTCTTGCTATAAGTAGGTTGTTATATTTTGCTATATTAATTCAACCACCGTCTCTCAACCAATCCAGATTACTCCACTCACAGAACTGTGACACAACTTTGGAAAAAGAGAAAAAACTATCCTCAGCTGAAAATGCTGTCAATGCGATGACAAGTGGAGTCCTACTGCTACCCTACCAAGGGCTTCCTGAGTATAATGCCAATCCTCCACTGTCCCATCCACAACCTCTCCTGCAAGCATCTAGCACCACATTTTGCAGCACAATGTAGCAGGAACCTCCATCTTTAATAAAGATGTTTTGTTCAGTTTTGTTCTGAGTGCAGGCAAGCAATTTGTGAGCCTGCCAACACTACCAAAAAGTCTTAATTTTCTTTGCCTTCAAAAACAAGTTGCCATTTTCCCTCGTGTTCCTGTTGATTCATTTGTCAAAGGACACAAAATACTCAATTCTTTCCAACTCCAGACTAGCAATTAGAGTGGCATGTATGGGTGTACCAAGCCTGCAATGATGGTATGTAATGGAAAACCACAGTGTTCACTTCCCATTTGTTCTTGCTTCTCCTTTCACACAGATCTGTTTTTTTGATTGCCATTCAAAGTTGACGAAAGTGTGATTAAAAGCATTTCAGAAAGGCGATATCGAAGAAAGAAGACAAAGCTCTCCTGAGAAGCACAAAATTCTCTGGGGTGTTCTTATTTGATGCAGCGAAACACAGGGGAATCAACTCAGCATTTCCTATTATGAGGAGGTTTATTAAAGTACAAGTCCAACAACACTGAAGTCTTTGGACATCCACTAGAGATATGTTAAAGATTAAATCAGCGTTGCTTACTAGCCAACAGGCTTTCTCTCTATTTTGGTATTTTGCCACTCGCATGACTCACTACCACACAGGCAGCACACAAAACACTGTTAGTAGCTACTCTCCAAAGCGTGTAAAGTGAACACAACTGACAGTCTTGCCAAGTAGGAAACAAGAATGGATGAGAGAACTGTGAAGAAGAATGTGAAGAAGTACTACAGTAACAACTGGAGTGCTCTGGGCTCTCAAAAAACAAAAGGAGAAAGGAATCAAAAAGAGTATTAGTAACCAATGAACAAAGGCAAGATCAGTAGAAAATAGTTTTATTTTGAGGTAAGTATTCATTGAGTAGGCAAATACTGTTAATCTACAATAAAGTAGACTAAAGTCTAGCGCAAATCTATTTCTTTATCTATAGGTTTAGATAGCGCTTTTAAATGAGTAAGCAAAACACACTGGCCATTTTGTATTCTCAATCGTTCTGTTATCTTGTTTCCAGGAGAACACAATTTCTACTGCAAGATTCACCTCAGGCTAAATAACTAACTAGGGTTTTGTAGCAAATGTTCTTGTTTCTAACTGGTACAGCAGAGCTTTTAGCAATACTCTTTTGGCTGCAAGAGTATTACAAGAAAGAAGGGTGATTTTCATTTTAATTAGTTTTTAAAGGTATAAGCACTAGAGGGTGGTATAAAATGTTAGAAATTCAGCAATACAATGCTGAATTTCAAACAGCTTATTCTTCAGTAACTTCCAGAAGTAATTTAAATTTTGGCCACAGGTCATAAAGATGTATATTATAAGCAATAATGAGCAAAACAACAAATCAACAATGTTTAGGGAGAACTAACACCCAAAACATTCTTGCAACAACAGGACTCCTATCTTCAAACAAAAACAGCAAGCTGAAATATGTACTCATGTTTCTCATGCGGCAGGTATGAGAAACTCCAACTGAAAAAGTTCATTAAAGCCCAAAAAACTGATCAGAAACACAACTAAAACACAAACATTCTAAATAAATCTATTTTAACCATGCTTCCAAAAAAAAAAAAAAAAAAAGAATGTTTTTCCACATCTTTTGGGGGATGGGGGAGGAACAGGAGGAAAGGAAAGCAGACGGAGGGTGAAGGATTTTTTTTTTCTCCTCTTTTAAAATCCTTTACACATCTTTCCTATTCATGTCAGTGCTCCAGGACTTGTTAAGCTAGGGGTTTACAAGCACTTCAAAACTCACCCAAGCATAAGTAGGGAGATGCTTAATAAGGGTTTACTATCTGAAAGAGGATGAAGTTAGAAGTGTTCCCTATCCAGCAAAAATGGGATTTTTATGCTAAGTCCCAAATCTCTCTCAACTTCAAATTAGGGAATTTGACCTCTCCATCAGTTGTAAGTCCTTTATCTTCCGAAAAGTCATCTTTCAATAAGAAGCAATGCCATACTATCATCCAACAGGTTAGCTTTAGGAATCAATTTTCTGTTTCTTGAAATATCATCATCTTTTAGACTAAACACTACATGAAACTGCCGAAAAACAAGTTCTGTTGTTTGAAGCAATTCATGGACTGCTGTGTGCCACAATCCAGCGCTCGGCACAAAGAACCACAACATCGTGATAACCCTGAGATCAAGCAGAACGAGTGCAGTAAATGCCTACACGTTTAGCTCCAAGGAAGGTTGGCAGAGTTCACTGGTAGCTGCTCTAACGACTGGCAAAATCTGCATAGAAGAATGTTAACCCCACATATACTGTGAAAAAGAGGAAGAATTCAAAAGAGCAGTCCTCCTTGGAACAGATGACAAGAAATAGCACGTTACCGTTCATGTTTATACCAAATAAGTGCTTGTAACTTCATATGACAGTGGGAATCAGATGAGGTCTGAGCAAAGGCCTTGCCTGCAACAAGTGAAGACCTTTGCAATTGCTTCTTTACTCTCTCTCTCTCAGGTTTGCATCTCCTGCTCATACAATACCCAGAAGTAAACTGTCAGATTTGAGATAGGGGAATTTTATGACCATGTCAAATTAGGAGAGAATTTTTTTTTCCGTGTCCTGCTTTGCAGCACGAAGGTACATTTTCTAGGAATGTTTGGTAAATTTTATTTAACAAATGCTCTTGGTAGTGCAGTTATCTGTCCCCTTATCTTTCCATTATGTGTTATAGCTATGACTCCTGTTGTTTTGGGTTTTTTTGCAAGAAAAATTAAAACTACTTTACATCTTTATTGGCAGATGGATGGAGTCTGCACAAAATCAGTGTTGCATCTGGTTCATTCCTGTTATGAACGACTGTATCCCACCTGATCCCTTCAGTTTCAAGTTTCCAATCAGTATTTTCCTCTAAGCTTGTAGTCAGGAATTCCTCTTCTACATGCACCCCTTCCCTGCTCCCCAATCTGCATCTGGTACTTTCAATTTCATAAAAAGCAAGGTAAGTGTTTGAAGAATACAGGTTTCTCTGTTATACAGAACAGCATGAGCTTTAGGAGGCTCCTTCTTTGGAGATATTCGGGATACCTGCCTGGATGCTACCCCATGCCACGTGCTCTAGGTGTCCCTGCTTGAGCAGGGGGGCTGGACTAGGTGATCTCTAGACGCCCCTTCCAACCTCAACCATCCTGTGATTCTGTTTTAAATATTTTATTCACCAAAGCTACTTTCCTAGACTGCTCAGGCTGGCATGAGAAACTAGGAACAGCTCCCTCTAATGCAGTAAAACTTGATAGAAACACAGTAGTCTCTGCGATGTAACTGAACACAAATATAACGAATAGGAGAGAAAAAAATGGAAGTGGTACACAGCAATGGGATTGTCATAACTCTTTATCTCTGATTCAGGTATTGGGATAGAATACCATGGCAGCACTTGATCGGGATAGTCAAGATAAAGTTGCCGCAAATTAAGATTAAAAAAAAAAAAAAAGCAGAATTCCCCAGGAAAATAAGTGGAAAAGAGAACACGAGATTGTTGCTAAAAGGAATGCAGACCTGTAAAAACGAACAAACAAAAAAAGAGGCAGGGAGAAGGGGGATTTAGTTTTCAAGCAGGGCAGAACAAGGGAGTGTGACACAGCACTTATAAGGATACCATTCACTCAGGCGTCAGCTCCACACAAGCAGAAACACAGGCTACGGAAGGTATCTGCACGGCCTAACCTGAGGAACTCAATACCGCAAAGCTGCAGACAGACTTGCTGTGCAGTCACTGGAAAGACACGGGCCCCTTCGCAGCATGATAGAGGCCTAAAGGACTTTCCCCATCCCCGTCTCTGTCATTTGACGGGACGTTTACAGCAGAAGGATAATGATGTCTATGCCCTGCGCTTCTCATCACGCTAGTCTATCCAAAACACAAACAAACAAAAAATCAAACCAGTTGGCTACTGTTCAGGTAGCCACACCCTGAGCTAGACTGAAATCAGGCAGTGTGGATAAGGCACAGCCTGCTGCATTTCAAACAGTATTACAAAATGCAGAACAGGCTATGGGCTGCTGATATTAAATCCCTGAAAACTATTTCACAGGAGAAAACAAAAAAGCTTCTGCTCATTTGTCACCCCAGTCAAGTTAGGGTCCTCTTAAGTAACTCCCTGGCTTAATCCAATGACATTTAAATTCAGCAAGGAACTTCAGGTGAAATTCATCTCCCAAATTTAGATATATCTATCTCAGGATAAGATGAATCATGCTGTAAAAGTGCTTGTTTCTCTCTACTGACTATTAAGGGAGCCTACAGAGCTAGCTCAGATACAGACAGCTAGAGCTGGCATTCACCAGCCTACCTCCTAGTAACTAATGCTGATGTTTCAGCTGCACGGCACGCCTGATACTCTTCTTACATTACTGAATCATCAAAAAATTAAGCTAGAAAACCTATTTCAAGAAAGTGAGCAGCAGCACTATCCTAAATTAGCAACTGGAATTAGTTTAAATTATTTATAAACATTAGCAGGCTCTATTTGACCCTCGCACAAGGTGCAGGTTAGAGTTTTGCTCATGGAAAAATGAGCACATGTCAAATAAAAAGCCCATCCATCTGACATCTTGTACAGATTGTAACACATACTGACTATGAAGGGAATTATTTTAAAATAATGCAAGCATATACAGGAAGTTATTCAAAATTCTGTATCTTCATAAAATTATATCTAACTGTTTCAAAACATAATATTAAGACTAACAATTGCCTAAACTCAGCCTAAGTTTTAGGAGTGTTTCTATTGAAAATGAGGATTTAAGAATCAAAACCTAAAGCAGTGATGTGTTATACAGTGAAGAAATATTATTATATCAAAATAGTAGGATTTGTGCAGCTGTCATCCTGACAAAAGCTTTATTAATCAGCAGTATCTTCTTTCAGACAGTGAGAAAGCAGTATTTCCATCCAATACAAAATATGTCCTCTTTTAATATTACCCTTCCCATTAACAAGTACAGAGGTCTCTTAGTTATTCATACAGTCATAAAGAAGTGTATTTTTCATGGATAAAATGGTCACATACAACGCAGAGACACAAGGGGCTTAGTATGTCTGTGGCAGGGGAGCACTACAGGACACCACAAGGCAGGCTCAGGGGGAGCAGAAATACCCAGCATAGCAGAACCCAGAGCACCCATTTGTTTGGGCAGCACCCACTCAAAAGTGCCTCTTTCCTAAAATACCCTAGAATACCTAAAATACCCCCTAAAATAGGGATACGCGAGAGAGGATTCTGTGAAATAAGTATAAGAAATAACCCCAAAAGCACTTGCAGCAAAGGCACGGCCATACTGGACGAGACCAAAGGTTTGCCCAAAGCAATGTCCCCTCACTAACAATAACTAACAGGGATATCCAGTGAAGAGTGTAACAGCACAGACACGCAGAGATACTTTTTCAGAATATTTCCTGAGCCTCCAACAACCTGCAGCAGCGGGACTTCCTGAATGAGAAGCTGGTCTTTGCATTTGATGACTTTGCTTCGAAGAATCGGCAGTTTCCCTTTGCACTGATGTAAATATTTGGCCTCCTTAAAAGCCGGAGGCAAGAAATTCTATAGCTTAATTATATGTTGTTTTCAGAACCACCTCCTTTTGTCTGCTTTCAATTCACCAGCTGTTAGTTTCATTAGATACCCCTTAGTGCGTGTGTACTAAAAAAGGCAGAAAATAAGCACTCCCTATTTATGCCTCTTTGCTACTGCTCCATTTACAGAATTCTGCCATACCACTCTTCTCGGGCACCACTTCCAGCGTAAGGAATTTACCCGCTTCCACTTTCAGAAATTGCTTCATGACTTTAGCTACATCTGTTCTTCCTTAAAAACATCAACTGTGCTCTTTTTGAGACAGAAGATGGGGATGGAAGCAGGTGGGGGGTAACAACTACAAAAAAATCAAAAATGATTTTGTTTTGACAGTAAAATCATCATAGCAGACTATTTCTAAGCTTTGGTTGTTTTTTGATCTCAATGCTGAGTGGTAATGGTCAGCTTCAATACCATCTTCTGGGATGTGAAGGTAAGCCCTGCTCCTTCCTTCCCCCACATACACCATTTAAGTTGTGTATGAGGAATTGCATTTGCTATTTTGATACGCAGTCACTGAGCAATGTAAAGTTCTTGGGCAAGGTGACAGTCTGGCCTTGTCTCTACTACTACCTATTAGTAAATTTTCTCCTGCAGCCTTTATGAACTTGAATGTGTCCCATGAGCAGAACCCTGCAAACTGTTGCTGGCCACCTCTCTATGCTATTTACTCCAACTCTTCATTTCTTCAATTTCAATGTTACTGCATTATTTATACACATAACATCCTTGCTCCCAGCCTATGGTTACTTGGCTTCTGGAAGATTCTTTGGTGATGGCCCTTGTAAATACTTTTTGGCAATTCAAGTAAACAATTTTTCAGATCTTTCTTACCCACATGCTTCCTGATGCCTTCAAATAACTCCAACGGGTTTGCAAAATACAACATCCCTTCACAACGGGCTTTTGCCTCTTCCCGAGTATATCATGTCTATCCCTGTTGTTCACCAATTCTAGTTGACAATGCTGCGCACCAGTGAACAAAAATTCCAGTGAACAAGAATTCTTTATTATTATTTTTATTGACTTACTTGGTAAAGATGTCAGGCTTAATGATCTGTAATTTCCAAGTTCTATCCTGAAGCCTTTTCTTAAAGATTGGCATCATATGAAGGCTTTGACATTACGGATCACACATAAATGAATTTACATTCTAACTAGAGTACTGCTTTGCTCTCAATACAGTTGGGTTGTTTTCTTCCACTTTGGAATACTATGTTTTTTCTAAAATATAAATCCAAGCCTCTTTAAAGAGAGAATCATGAGATGTAATTTTTCCATTTTCCTTAGAATACTGAAGCAGCATATTTGATAAGAACCACACATGATAAAGGCTTACCTCATCAATACTACTACAACCCTTTAGCTGTACCAAGAGAACTCTCCACTCCACGAACGACAGTTTGTAGATAGCCTGACTCAGAAGAGTCCAAGTCTGTTTTCTCTATTCTCCCCCATCTAGTGTTTATGCACAAGGACAAAACAGGTCTGTCCAGAGCCTTTTCTTCTCCAGGCTAAACAGCCTCAGCCTTCTCAACCTCTCCTCATATGTGAGATGCTCCAAGCCTGTCCTCACCTCTCCAGCCCTTCACTGGACTGGCTCTTCTGTGAGGCCTCCCTGGTGCGGAGTGGAGAGGAAGAATCACCTCCCTCCACCCGCTGGCAAGGTTGCATCTTCCTGACGCAACCCAGGAGCCTGGTAGTTTTCTTCCTCCTCTTCTTCTATTTAAATATTTTCCTTTCAGGTCTATGAAAACATGCTAGCTCGCTCATAGCTGCATATCTACTAAGTGTGATGTCCTTAAAACAACTAACGACCTCATGCCATTGCTTAACAGAGTATTTATTCCAGCTAGACACTGAAGTAACAATGCTGCTTTTTTTCTCTCCCACAAACACATCTAAATTTGTAGTAATGTTGTTGCAGCTGTAATGGCCTGGTGATCGCAGTGCAACAAGGAAAATACCCACTCCTTTTTTAAACACATCCTGCTTAATTCCCGTATTCTGTCAGGCTCTTGACAGTCCCATTTCTCAGATTTCCTGCCTCCCTGAAACTTAGACAGCAGTAATTTGGAGAAGTATCTTCTTCGTGCTTTTTTTTTTTTTGCCTATCTTCTTTCATCTTCTCTCTTCCTTTGAGACAGCAGTTAAGATGACATATCATACCTTAACTGCACTAAAAATGCCTGTGCTCACACCACTGCTTGAATGGAGAGGGTTTGGTACTGTGCATTTTTTCTTCTCTGATCTACATATCTAGAAGGTAAGCATCTTTGTGAACTCCATAAATAAATAAATAAAATGTTGGTAAGAGATAAAATGAAGCTTTCCTAAACTGCCTCTGGTCCTAGACATTTCCAGTTAATGGATAATCCAATTGCTGTTTCACTAAATGTCAGTTCAGCACTGAGAGTCCTACAGTAATAACAGGCTACAGTTGTGGTTTTACACTGTATTAGACATTTAAGTGCTTCAAACACATGCTGTGGCATTAAACTGAACTGGAAGAGCAGATTACAACCTGAATCCTCTATTCTCTCACCAATTTAGTGATGTACTGCCAAAAAATATCCATTTTAAAAGCAATGTTGTGTATGTGGCTGAAACACATCTTCTATAGCTCTGCTGGACCAAGGACGCCTGTCTAACAGTAGTTTTAAGAATATTAGTACTCTCTGCAGTGCAGTGGTTGACTAAAATATTATAAACAAATTTGGACATACTCCCAGTTGGATTATAACTATTTTCAGGCAGCTGAAACCTTGGGCCAACACGGGTTGACAGAATCCATTTAAAATCGCTTCCACACTTGTGCAAAGTTAAATCAACTTGGCACCCTCTCTGGTAGCCAATTGTCTCCTTAAAGTATGAGCTCTATTCATTCCATTGAATTGCTGCATTAAGGGGACAGTTGGCTGGCATGGAGAGGATTGGGCTGCCTGACAATGTGCTTTAGTCACAAAGAAGTTGCAGCAAGAGTTCCTATAAACCTGAAAGCAGCAAGAGCCTGAACAGAGGCGGCTAGTGGAAGACGATAAAAGTACAGGATGTTTCCGAGCAGAAGCTGGTATTTCAGTAAACTTCCTAACTATGACTAATCCGAAAATAATTCTTGTGTCCTGTTTTGTAAATTTAGTACCTCAGATATTTCACAGAATTTCATTTTACTTCTTAACCCCATATCAACTAAATATTGCAGTATTTAGAGGTTTTAGAGGTTTTAAGAGTATTAGAAGTATTTTAGAGTTTTTCAGAGCGTTTTAGAGGCATTTAGCGTATTTAGATAGAGGTTTTATTTTTTTCCATAGCTACACATTTCTGGATTTTTGTCAGAGAGTTCTGTGAACTTACATTCTTCCCATTGATAAGATTTTATTTTGCGTGTAAAATATTATTAAAGACACTCCATCCGAACACTATTTAAGTACTCATTCAAAAATTATTTTAAGGAGATCATAGTGTTTCAGACCTTCTTCCCTTTGTGAAACTTCAAATAGACAGTGCAAAAAAAAAGACATACTGTGTTCAGTCAAAATAATCACAGAAACTGTGGAATTCATGATCCAAGCAGTTATTAGAAGCTCTGAAAGCTTCTGAAAGAAGCTTGGTACATATAAATTGTGCAAAAATGACAAGATTGTATTATGTAATCAATTACTACATTTTAGTTCACCTTTCAAATACTATTTTTAAATCTTTTATGCATACAATATAAACATCACTGTGTAAAGCACAATAAAAGTAGCCAAAGAAGTTACTGTCTATCACGGAAGTCAGTAGAATTGGTTTGCATGCTCACTGGCAAGTATATAGGGTAAAACACTGTCCAACATTTGGTTGGAATGAATTTCACTCTTCCTACCTTAGCAAGACGGTAACAAACCACTCAGAAGACAAGCCTACTTTTGCTGCTATACAAAATTGATATAGAGAAAACCCTTGTAGAGCATATCAAATCTCTTTCAACTATATATATGTAGAACTATTTCAACTAAATTTGTCAGTAGTTAGAAAATATTTTTCTGATAATTTTTATGTCACATATGCGAAAAAAGTCACAAGTATAGTTTTCAGGTACTGGAAGGGATTAATGCCATAAAAAAGAAATTGTACACAAAAATAAGTGACATGCTGAACTAACTGCTTAATGAAATGAATTAACATAATTGTACTACCTAATCACAAGAAGGAAAACTTCTTTGATTTAGCTACTAAATTGACCTATCTGTTTGAGATAATAGGTCCAATTTCATTGCCAGCAGAGGCAGGCAACACTTCTTTGTCCTCATTTTATACTCCAATGAAGTCTACTTCAATAGAGTTGCCTCCACTTATCCCCAGAGAACAACATGGTCCTTTTGTGTAACGCTAATCCTGCTCCTCTTGAAGTCAAGAGGAATTTTGCACTTGACTTCAGTGTGAAAAAGGATCAGGTTCTAGAACAGTAAAGCTAAAATATCTATGAAAAAGAACAGATTCAGATTTTTTTCACTTCCTAATTAACTAAAGAAGTGTACAAAGGATTTGATGAAATGAAAAAAAAAGAAAAAGAAAAAAAGTCTAATTGCTATTTCAGTTAAAGCGTATGAAAAGTTGTTGAACAATTGTTTAAAAAATGAAATCAATTCCACTGAAATATTCCAACTATAAAATTTTACCATTGAATACGTGTCTGTCCTTCCAATTCCAAAGGAACTGAGAGGAAAATTGATGATTCCCCAAGTCTAGGAATATACTTTAAAAGAAGCAACAGTTTAATTGCATGATCTCAAAGCAGTGGGAACTATGCAGCAATAACATTTTAAAAACTTTTCAAATTTCCATGAGCATATTCAGGATCCTTAAGAGTGCCTCAGACTGTGAACAGTCCACTGGATCCAAAGCTTAGGCACAATTCATCAGGTTATACTGTAAGCCTCGAGATGATTCAGACAGCTAATCTGTTGGTTACCTGAATATATTAAATAAAATGCTGGAAGTAATGTTTACTTCTAAGTATTTGTGTAACAGTAAAATAGATCTGTCCAGACAAATTTAGTTCACATACTAACTGACTACATAACATGCTATAAAGTTATTCTATAGATTGCATTTTTTAAATATTTATAGTAGTTCTTAATGGATAAATCTAAGATTATTATTATTATGACATATATATAATTCAAAAGTTACTAAAACTATGGAGCTGCCAGAATTTTAAATATATTCAAACCACCAAACTGGCAGAAGTCCCACATATACACCCAGCAACAGAAATTGATATGCAAAATACCTGAAGCAGCAACTTATGCTACGAAGATTGAAAATTCTCCCCAGACTTAATTTTGTTTAAATATTAGTTCAGTAGAATCAGAGAAACATATTGTTAAGAGGTTAAAAGAAGCAGAGGAGATTCAGACTCTTGAAAAAAAGCTAAAGTTTCAAGTATGAAATCTATTCATTCTAAAATCTTGGAAGCTTTGGTAACCAAAATAACTAAGCAATTAAAGTTAATATTTCCTTATGAAAACAAACCAGGAAATTTTAAGCTAAAAACATGTTTGCTTTTAGGTGCATCTCTTCCTATATCATTACCTAAATGCCAACGTATTATTAAATTGTAATGTAAAATACAATGTTTAAATGAATATTGATCAAAATTTCCATTCAAATGTCACTAATTAGGAAGAAAAAAATAGCAAATAAATTAGGCTTTCATTGCTTTAGTAATTCGATACATTTTGAAAAATTTATTCAGACACTTTATTATTACTATACTAAATCAATGCATGCAGTGCATCCTTGCCGTATTTAACTTGCTACAAAGAAAGAATCGAAATTAGGTGTCGACACTAAGAACAGTCTACCCTTTCCCCTCTTCAATGCATGCTTTCTGCTTAGGTGCAGAGACAAGATGATTGTACCAGAACTATTATGACCATTAATTACCCTTCCAATAAATATTTTACACGGAACATCAGAATTACTCAAATCCCTCCTCCTTTCTGTTTTCAGGACTTCACCACTCTATTAATCCAATCTCTCCAAGCTTCCTGAGGGGAAATGACACTTTAACAAACCCTCCAAATATTACTTGCCTCAGAAACCAAAGGGCACGTTTACGTTCTATGATACTATTGCTGGAAGGAAACCTGAATATTTTCTCTAGAAGTGTGTTAAGATGCAGTCTCACGTGTATTTGGGGCCTCATAACACTGCCAGAATAAATCTTCAGCTCTAAAGAAATACAACTGAACTATAGACTAAAACCAATTACAAATACTAATGCTATATACTAGTGAAAACATTAAAAGTTCAAACATTCTGCTGGTATCTTCTCTTCTCAATTCAAGGAGTTATGGCAGTTGCTTACTCCTAACCTGAATTTAAAGGCCACTTCTCTAAATAACTTGAAGACTGTTAATAGGTTTGGGGCAGATTTTTGGCTTTTTTTTTCCTTTTAAATTGTACAAAATTATCATCCCAAACAAATTTCAGATTTACATGTCACGTAATACTCAGTTTCTCCAGATTAAGCTTTTTACTAAAATGTTACAATTTTTGCCTACTAACCAGCTTCTGAAGACTTCAATTTGGAAATTACTAAAATAAGGCTTTAATCTCAAATTGCAGACATTCAGAAAAATAATACCGAAATTAAAGCACAAAGAGACGACAGAACTGTAAAACCATCCTGAAGGTGTACTGTTAAACTTACTGTCTACATTTTAAGCAGTTCACAGTAAAATACAGAACTTTTGCCTTTCAATTCCAATTTACTTCCTCTACCACACAATAATTTTCTTTGACTCTAACATTCTTTCACCTGACTGCAGGGAAGAAAACACTAATAGGCAGGTGTATTTTCAAGGCACAGACACTTTCCAAACTAGAATGTTTTCTGTACATTAATTGTAGTTTACTTTTCTGAATGGAACATGCTTAGACCAAAACCATAACCTTAACGTTTCTCATCTCTGAGGCACGTGTTCATTAAGTAGAGCCCACTGAAAGACCAGCTGCCATGAATCACACCAGAAGTCCATTTGAGGCCAAGCATCTCTGTGAGTCAACTAGTTACCACTAGTTTCCACTGTCTGAGATGGGACAATAGTGGATGTTGAGAATAGGAGTTGAAGAACCAAGGAAGCCTGTGGCCATGCTACCTTGGGCATGTCCTGGATCTTGGGGTACTGTTGCTAGAGGAACGTAACATTAGCACTGAGCAAGTCAGGTGGGGAATAAACAAGCACAAACAGGAATAGTACAGAACAGAAGAGTAAGGTATACTTAAGCACTTTGGAGTTTCTTGATCTTTCCTGTGGTAACAAGTACAGGTCACGATTTTGGTTTCCAATAAAATGAGAAGAAGGAAAATACTTTACATAATAACTCAGACACAGTTTTCCATTGCCAAATTCTAAGTATAAATATTAATTTTGCTATCTAACCATACTTATAGCAATTTATTTAAAACAGGACTGTTAAGTATTAATTTGTTTTATATCTTCTCTTCCTAGCTGACTGCCAAAGCAGTTACACCGCTATACAATGCCAACAGACAAGAGATTAACAGTACCCTCCAATTAATCTTTAAATACCTCACACCAAACACTGCCTTTTCTTGCAATTGTAAGCATACTAAGCATGGTTGAAACATTTCAAACCTTTAACCTAGATATCATATTTTGCTTCCCAAAGCAGAACATTGCAGGCACTTAGCGAAAACATTGTAAACTTGGCCTGAGCAATGCAAGACAATCATCAGGAACAGGAGAAACAAATATTACTGTCCTCTTCCTACCTTTCTTCTGCTGTAATACCATCAATCTTTGGGAGCATACCTGAAGCCTTACTGTATTCATGCTCTGCCATTCACACCATGATTAAAACACCATTAGGGATCATTTGTTTAAGACTAGAAAGTGCTTTGTGGGATGGAGGAAGTTAACCCCACTGAGTCAAGGTCTTCTAATATGAAGACTAACTTTAAATATCAGATAATCACAAAATGCATCTGAAAGTTTCTTCAGGAATGAGTTTAAGGCCCTCACCTATAAACAACTGACTTAGATGAGCATGTTTACTCAACAACTCCACTGTCTGGAAATAAATGAAGTTATTCACAGATGTAAGCCTGGCCCAGCAGATCCTAAAACCTGAGCAGAAAGGGTAGCTCAAAACTTCTGAGAAGTCATTATTTTTCATAGGCTTCTCTAGACTCCTGGTGTTTGAAAACCACAGAAACATGTATCTTAGGCCACAACAGTGCTTCTCCCCCACAAAGCACCAATTTAAAAGATAAAATATTCAGCAGGTCCATCAGAATTCAAAAATTCAGGTAAATTCCCATGAGAATCTAGTAAATATATAACATCTATACCATATATATCATTCTCCTTCCAAGAACCAAACAAAAGAGAGTGAGATCAGCCATTAAAAAAAAGCTATCTAATTCTCTATATGACATCTTGCATTATTCAAGGAACTGAAAAACAGATAATACCAGTCTGAGGCTTTAGTGGTCATTACTTCCCCTGCACTCCCCAACCATATCCTGTAACATTAAAATCACTGCAGACAAGAAAAAAAATCGAAACAAAACCTGCATCTCACTCATAACAGTCAACACAACTAAGGATTTTCTTACTGATAGCCCCTACCAGGTATCAGAGTCGTGTCACGCGGCTGGAGGGCTAAGATAAAAGCCAAGGTCAGCAGTCCTCAGGGGAGACCCATAACTGAAGGGCTCATTTCAGCTGACTGAAACTTTGATTTATTGACTTTTGAGACACAGTGCGATACATGGAGCTCCCTGGAGGTGTCTGAAGTGATGGAGAGGGAAGTTTGGTATTTTCAAGCTTTGTGTTATTCCAATTTTGCTGTTTTGAGCTACTCCCATACTTAAAGAAGTTTTTAAAAGCAGAGAGAACAAAACCTACATGTAAATAATTAGTTTTATTTTGCTTCTATCATAAATGCTACTATTATCTTGATCCTAATCTCGCATGCTAAGTTTACCCATGAGAGCAATTCCACTCATTTTGAATTGCTTAGACACCAGCTTCAGCTCTGCTGCACTGGCACCATTAAAAAAAAGTTATATTCCCGCAGAAAAAAATGACAGTAGGAATGACCTCTTAAAAACTATAATCAAACTTGTCCTGCAGCTAGTTGACAGTGTCTTTTAAACATTACCTTCTTCCCTACTAAATTCAGCATACACATGGGAATTTGTCCAGGTTTGTATTCAGGAACTGGCAATTAGCAATGCAATCTGGAGCTCTGCAGCTCTAAGTCATTGTTTTGAACGCAGCCAAGGACTGTAGTGATTGAAAGAAATTACCATATGGCAACTGTAAGGCAGTTTTTATTAAAGAAAAAAAAATTGGTGGCCACATCATAAAGATACATCACTACAAAGCAGAATCCCACTGACATTCTGCATTTAATTCATTTTTGTCTCCCATAAGAAAATGATAAAAGAATAGTCCATCTTCTTGTGGTGGGCAGTTCACTTCACAAGAGGTTCCTCCAGGACAAAAATTAAACTATAGAGCCACAGTAGTTTGAAAAAACTACATTTCTCCCTCGATAATGAATATGTTCTATCAAGCAGCAGACAGTGGTAGGAGCCCAAAACCTTTCATAGAACTTCTCAAACCCTACACAGACCATATATGCACAGAAGGTAACCTATCTGGAAAGGGATGCGTAATATGACCGGGCAGGATAATTATGCATACTTGAAGTATTCTTCAATTATTCTTAACTGACAGTTTCTTAAATTAATATTGGAGTAGCTTATTCACATTGGCAACAGTTTGAACACAAGGAATTATCTACTGAATATACTGCTTTTGTCCAGAAGGCATAAAAGAAGAGTAAAATCCTCTAAGTACTTTGTTCGTAAAGTAAACTTTGCCCATATAAACTGACATTGGCCACAATGCAGACCTTCCTGTCACTGCCACGTGACGACAATCCTCTACCAGAGCAAACGCAGTTTGGATTTGCTCTTCTGGGTTGCAGGAAGTAGGAAAAATTCAAAATAAAGAATATTCTTCGGAGTGTACTTATTTGCTCTGTTACAAGAATATTGATTTTAAATAGTAAGTTATAAATTGAAGTTTTATGAGAAATAATTGTTACACACACCAAACTAACCACAGATTTACTAAGTACTGTGTGCTTTTTAAGCTATTTCAAGTAGCTTAACTGATTAAGCATACCTTTAGTTTAGTTCATTTGTTTCATAGACAAAGAATGGTTAGTTGGCAGATATTCCAAACGACATCCCACTTTATAATATGAAATACGAATTAAAGTCACTTAGGGTTCACTCGCATTCTAGAGTTCTTCAGATCACATAAGGAGTAAAACTGGGGTTTAAATATTAAAAAGTTACTGAAAAATACTAGAAAAGGAGCTCTGCAAATAGCAAAAAACAATGAAGCCTGATTTCCTGTAACAATTTCAAACTGGAGATGAGTGTTCATGTGAACTCCCTGCTGAGCAAATAACAGCTCTCTTCCAAGCAATGCCTCTACTTTTACAAATTCTGTGGAATTTGTCCCTCTCTGATTCCTCTGCTGCCAAATCTACTTGATAATGGCCAACAGCTGGAAGACGGAGTGACAGACACCCAAACAGTACAGTTGTCCTTGTGCTGTACTTCTTGAGGATATAAAGCTAACAAGCCTCTCAGAATCGTTAGCAATCACCATCACCAACCACTGTCACAGATTTACACTCCTGGTATTGTTTATTTTTCTTTGAAATTCAACACAGTCCCTCTGAGTGCCAGCACTGCTCTTTCTGTTCACATCCCAAATACCAGCAGCTCATCCTGAAATTAACCCTTACACCCTAGCTGTGCAAAACACACCCATTAGTCTTCATCTATCCACAGATCAAGTGTGCATTCAGTTGGAACCTCCTGTCGAAAAATTTACAAACACACACAGGAAATAACCGAAAGTGCGAGGCTTTACTATCTGATGCGGATCTGCTCTTAAATTTACCAAGTCTGCAAACACAGCTACTAATGGTAAACCCATCAGGACAGAGATACGACAAATATATCCGACAAAACAATTTTATTACAAGTTGCTCTTCTAGGGTCACAGCTTCAAAACAAAACAAAAAAAACCCACAAATTTTAAGTTTTTAACTTGTTTCTTTGATTAAAGGTGAATTTTACTTACAAGATTTACATGAAACTTCACTGATGAATTAAAACAAAAACAATGAACTTTGCTAAGCAACACTCTCGAAGCTTTAAACAATATCAGGATCATTCTCCCAGATTAACTAAGCTCAAACAGCTATTTTTTAATTAACAACCAACCTCTGCTGAGGTTTAAATTCGCTAGGTACGCTTGAATAAACGTCCTTAACAATTACAAAATTCAGAGGTACTTATATCCCAGTTTTAAGGTACAAAGTGGCCCGTATTCACTCCAAACATCTGGAAAGGTTCATTTTGAAATAAAGTTAAACCATGTATTTGTAATATAATATAACATCGAAAAGAATAAAATAAAACAGCCCTTGGCCTGAAGGGACTGGTGCACAACTTAACACACGGCAAGTCTATAGGTGCACACAGCAGAGTTACATTCGGTCTCCACAGCAAGGGAGGGCCTATGGGCTTTCAATACATTTAATTTTAACTGTAAGGAACATGAGGAGGTTTGATGAAGTGTGATGACTGAATATTTAAATTAATGACTCAGAAATTTAAAGTAGTCATGTTCCTGCTAGATGGGGAGATACAACTCAGAACACCGAGCAAAAAATAGAAAATAAATTACACACGCGCGGCCGGGCCAAGGGAGCCGATCTGGAGATGCATTTCCTGAACTTGGCCCTTTCTCGTTCTTTGGCCCCAGCCTGAATCCCACACTGGCACTCGGCTGTACGCACCGAGTAACCGAACCGGGGCCGGGGCTACGCGGTCGTTAGCAGACGGGCTAGTAAAGTAAGAAATCCACAAGGAAGCCCAGCGGGAGGGCACACGCACGCCCTGCTGGGCGCAGCGCGCACAGGTGAGGCGGCCGCGCGGGCGGCCAGGGCGGCGTGGCCCGGCAAGCCTGAATCCCACACTGGCACTCGGCTGTACGCACCGAGTAACCGAACCGGGGCCGGGGCTACGCGGTCGTTAGCAGACGGGCTAGTAAAGTAAGAAATCCACAAGGAAGCCCAGCGGGAGGGCACACGCACGCCCTGCTGGGCGCAGCGCGCACAGGTGAGGCGGCCGCGCGGGCGGCCAGGGCGGCGTGGCCCGGCAAGGCGGGCGCANCCGGGTCCTCACCTGCCTCCGCGCGGGCGCTCCGGGTGGGAGAAGGAGGGGGGGAGGGAAGGAAGCGGGGCCCCCCCCGCTCCTCCCGGAGCCGCGGCGACCCGGGGAGGGAGGGAAGGGGGGAGGAGGAGGAGGAGGGAGAGGGAGGAGGGGAGAGGAGCAGGAGGAGGGAGCCGGGCGCTCCGGTGCGTGCGGGGAGCCGGAGTCTCGCTGCGAGGAGGAGGAGACTGCCCGCCCCGCGGCCGGGCCGCCCGCCCCGCCGCGCTCACGCCTCGCCTCGCCTCGG